>OZ020198.1:29022802-29530616 GCA_963971165.1 Philopedon plagiatum | reverse complement strand
GAGGAACTCATGCACCAATGTAAGTTATTTTCCATGTATTTTCAAAGAAAAGATTTGTCATGCCAGGTCTTCATTAGTGTTTTATGTATTTATTTACAGATGCGTAAATAATTTTCGTGTTTTTACTTCATATAATTATTTTCAACTTTTACACTGTAAAAAAAATTTATTAAATTTTAAATCAAATTCAACCCAATTTTGACTAAATCCAGGTCCACGCCTCACCTCCCCGGATTTTTGTTTATGATATGGGACAAACAATTCCCATGCTTTGGGAATTTGCATTACCTATCTTTTATATAATTTCATCTGTTTGTTCTTTAATGTGTTCCCTTTTCTTATGTATTATAGTATTGTCATTTAATAAATAAAATCGACGCCCTAATCAGGTACTTTATAGGGCGGAGAGGGGAAGGGCGGTGCTACTGATGATTGCATATCAATCACATTGGATTTAAGATTTAATAAAAAATGATTAGAGTATTATGGAAATTTAATCATTATGGAAGAAAATTTTAATAAAAATTGATTTAGATGTAATCAGAATTAATTGTTAGGTTAATCAATTTTGAATAAGAAAATTTAATCACAGATCCTTCGATTTAATCAATATGCAGTGTTAATTTTTTCAATCAATCTGGCGTGGACCTGGATTTAGTCAAAATTGGGTTGAATTTGATTTAAAATTTAATCATTTTTTTTACAGTGTAGCTTGGTTTAATTTTATAAATTATTTCAAATCGACCATTGTGACTTCAGTTATATTGAAATCTTCATCAGCCTTATCATATTTCATCGGCAAATTATCGACCCTCCTTCAAAACATGCAGTAATTTGTTTCCAGTAGGAACATAATTTTTGAATAAATTAAAGTTAATAATAGACAAAATAAAATTTTCCAAGAAATTGATAAAAAATAGGTGTTTCCACATTTTTATTTGCATAAACATATATTTTACACCTGTTCGCCAAACCTACTTTCCCTATTATTCCACAATACTACATTTCAAATATTTCCATTGTCTTTTCTTCTTACTTGAATCCAAGTAATACAACGGCATAAGTCAACATTTGGCATTCGGCATCATAAATATATTATTTTCATATTTGTCATGTTTCGCAGTAGCTGTGTTTAGTCTATCAAGCTCTTTATTAATATTTTCGATGTAAGTCATATTGACGACTGACGTTTTTAATGGTTTGGCCCTTTTCTTCAACATATATAATCCTTACTACCTAGTAGCTGTCTTAAGTCTATCAAGCTCTTCAACATTAGGTTTAATGTAAGCCATATTATGTGCTTTATCCTTAAGTGATTGGCTCCTTTTTTAAAATATTTGTGATGGTTAGTAGCACTAGCTGTCTATCACGCTGTTCTATCACGCCCTTCAACAATACTTTCGGTGTAAGCATATGCATATGTGCTTTATTCTGGAATTATTGACCACCTTTTGTATAAAAAAAAATCTGTGATGGTCAGTACCTACTAGCTGTCTATAGTCTATCAAGCTCTTCAACAATACTTTCGATGTAAGCCTTATGTGCTTTATTCTCGAAGTATTGGCCCCATTTTGTAAAAAAACATCTGTGTTGCTTAGTACCAACTAGCTGTCTATACTCTATCAAGCTCTACAACAATACTTTCGATGTAAGCATATGTGCTGTATCCTGGGAATATTAACATTTTAAACTATTTCTACTATTTTCTTCCTTTTTACCTAAAGTACAAAGACCACAACGGTATAAGGCACTCTGGCAGTATGCATTCTCAAGGTGTTTTTTTACTACATTGTTTAGCCTATCAAGCTCTTTGACAAAATTATTGATACTGGCCATTTAATGGTTGAAGAGTAAAGATTATTACTGAGTAACGTGCTTTAATCGCAAATTATTGGCCCCCTTTCAAGACATCTGTCAATTCGAATCCGGTAGCTTCTACATATTTTCCAGTTTAAACTTAAACAGCCAGATTCTCCAATGCTAGTCCGGTCTAATTTGACAATCAAAAGTTTTAAACTGACAAGTGTAAGAATAAGACAACTATGTTTTATTCTATGAACTTATTTCTGAGCTTTTTCGCAAAATTTATCAGGAAAGGGACAATTTTAGTACGTACTTTCAACAATAATAGAACCAAATTCATTACAGCAACTCGTTCCAAGATGAAAATCATTTGGAAACCAAGTAAATCGCTGATATATCACAATAATTCATAAGTTTTTAATGACAAGAACAGGACAAAAACCTGTCAAAACATAACTGATCGACTATAAGATCTTAATATAAACCTGTACTAAATCTTAAACTTTCTTAGTGAATCTGGACGTTATAGTCTTAAATATGCATTACTAAATTTTTTAAATATTTCTATTATTTCCCGTTTGAATTTTTCAACATTTCTTAACTGAGAGTAAATTAATGAATCAAACAAAATTTTATTTTCTAATATGGCAGTGGTCATAAACATATTTTTTATGCTGATAAGAAAACTCCGTTTACTTTCATTTGACCGTCAGGGGCTTATACAAACAATTGTTTACGCTTTTACATAAAACTTGTCTACAGGTCCCCGTTGTTTTACCTGTCACTTTGGAGACGCAAAAATCCAGAAATATATACGTGACACAACAATAGAATGCCGACGTGGACGGCAAGCAAGTGTGGCAATTCCTCAAGGAGCATGAGGCACGTCGAATAGGCCAGAGTTCTGAAATGCTTTTGCAGGGACGTCCCCTTCGGGAGATTAACTGTGAGATTGCAATACCGCAAAATTAGCCAGTCAATATTAGACTAGCCGCAACGTCAAATTTACAACTTTAGTAATGCAATGACAATTTCAAATTTTTTGGTAAATTTTAATCTCATCGTTGTCCAATAATGAAAACACCAGATGCTTGACTTAGTTGAATGATTCGTATTTTTAATTTTAAAATTAAGGAATTGTATTGCCTCTAATTTGCATGTACCGGGTAAGTCAACGATTGCGCGGATTAATTTTATGCCTTGAGGATAAGATTTGTCGATAATAAGCTCTTGTGTTAAGGTATGGTTGAATATTCTGCACCTTTTAAAAATATTTTTAATTATACAGGGTGCGTTCAAAAAGTAGGGTGTCACAAAGTTAGATTTTTTAAATGGGACACCCTGTAATTGAATGGATTTTTGAATTCTACGTGTAACTTTTGTACTGTTGGTTTAATATACGAAAAAGTCATATTCAAGATAATTCGACTTATAATGAACATTTAGCATTTGCATTGTTGTGAAGATACTACTTAAATTTTGACTCCAAGCGATTCATTTGTATCCTGAGTCAATTAAGTCAAAAAAAAAAAACATATCCACTATGAAATAATTGACATCTCGGTCATAGGGTGCTTTATTTCTAGGTCCAAAGTCAGAAAATTTCGAATTAAAAATGTCACTTTTGCCAAATGGAACACCCTATATATTTTTCTGTCGTCTTATATCTCGTCAAAAACTCTTCACATTTTGTAAAGAATGCCCAATCCCTATCGCTAATAGTTTTTGAAATATTTTGATTGACATTTTGAATACAATAGATAATGGGTACTTCGCGGTAGAAGTAAAAATCTGTACACTGAAAAAAATATAATGGGTTAATGTAACAACAAAAAATGTTTAGTTTAGTTTAGTTTAGTTTTATTTATTTGTCCATAGGCTATTTACAATAAATAGATTGAACACGTCAAAGTTTACAAAAAATAATTTAAAATATTCATGCTTATAATATCACACACAGTAAATGAAATAAAATAAAATAAGATAAGACAAAACAGAACATTTTAAAAAGGTAAAATATTTGGACCACACTATATACTACACTATATACTATTCTGGTCAAGGCAACCATTAATACGGCATATAGCGAAGAGAAAGGGATGTAGAAGAATCATATCACCTAGAGTTGTCAGCCAGATATGTTTCAAACTCTGCCACAGAGTAAAAACAGTTTTGTGGTAATATATTTTTAATGTTATTTTTAAATTGGTTTACACTTGTGGCCTCCCTCAAAGCCCGAGGCAGCGCATTGAACAACCTGCTACCAAAATATAAAGGTGACTTTTCATAGAAAGCATGATGGTGTTTTTTTAAATAAATGTCTTGTCTGCCTCTAGTGTTGTGGTAGTGATGATCTCGCTAGAAGCAAGATTTCCTATGTTTTCGAATGGATAAATTAAAGATTTTAATAAAAATATAGATGGAACAGTAAGTATTTTGTTGTCCCTGAAAGTCTTCCTGCAAGACTGATTATAAGGTAAGTCAAATATCAATCTTACTATCCGTTTTTGGCAACCAAAAACCCTGTTTAAATCTATTGAATGACCCCAGACGAGAATATTAGATGAAATAACAGAATATACGAGGGAATAATATATGTTGAGAATAATCCTCACGCCCAGACAGTCTTTAAGAGAATTCAGCACGTAAAACGCCCCACTCAATTTCTTGCAAATACAGTCAATAGTGTCGCACCAGGACATGTGACAGTCCAAGACAATACCCAGATACTTTACAGACTGTGAAATCTTTATCCTAGCAGAATCAATGTAAAGATTCACATTGCTAGGATTTCTATGCTTGTTAAAAAAACTCTATCAAAACGGTCTTCCCATGATTAATAACCAGTCTGTTGTGAAAGCACCAATGTTGAAAGCTTTCTAGGACAGTTTCTAATTTTCGCTGTACCTCAATAGTGTTAATATCGCTAACAATAAGAAAAATATCATCCGCGTACAGAAAAATCTTCACATAGTTAATATATTCCGTAACATCATTTATAATGAAAAGAAATATCAAGGGACCAATCACACTGCCCTGGGGCGCGCCCATGCTTAACTTAAAACTGTCAGAAACGACATCGTCGACCCTGACCAACATTTTACGATCACGCAGAAAAGATGTGACCCAGTCGTTGAGATGCCCACGAATACCGAGCGCCTCTATTTTTTTCGAAACAAAGTCAACACTTAGAGTGTCGAAAGCTCTTGTAAGGTCAAATGACAGCCCGAAAACTAAGGCGTTTTCATCCATTTTGTCAAAAATATATTGGGTCATTTCGGTAACTGCTGTCTCGGTGGAGCAGCCCGCCCTAAAACCGTGCTGGCTTGCAGTTAATGATTTTGCTTGTGCTTCAAAACTGTAGACCTGGCTAGGAACAACCTTTTCCACCATCTTGGAGAGGCAGCTTATTAAAGCAATAGGTCTGTAGTTTTCCATGTGTTGGTGGTTACCAGTTTTTGGAATTGGAACAACAATCGCGGTTTTTAAACAATCAGGAAAAACCCCACTAGTAACTGACAGATTGACTAATTTAGTTAAGAATGGAGCCATTTGCCATGAGATCTGTTTCAGTAATGCAATGGGTATGTCATCCACCCCAGTCGCTTTGGTACTTTTTAATCCCTGTATAACCTCAACAATATCTTTTTCGGATATCCTAGAGAAGTAGATAGATTGATCAATTAATGAATTAAGAGTGCAACTGTCGGATAAACAACCCTTGAAATGCTCAGTTACTTTTTCCGAAGCTATAGTTGATAGGTACTTGCCAAACGTGTTACTGATTTCCATCGGGTTTGAGATCAGTTTATCTAACAATCCTCCTAATTTTGTTAAATCAAACTACACTTATGGTATATTCAAATAAAAGCTGGTTGTTACTACAACCAACAATAAATTGTAGTAGAACAAAACAAATAATAACTAAAAAAAAACAGGCGAAACTGACTAGTATTTTGTTATCTTACAACTAATTTGTTAAATTTTGTCAAATCAAACCAGCAATTGTACGTTTTATTTTTAACTAACACCGGATTGTGGTTAGTACTTACTATTACAGTTTGCCAAACTACTATAATTGGCAAATTACCAAATATTGTCGTAAACCTAAACCACAGTTTCGTTTTTAAAAACAAAATATTGTTCCGTTACCTTCTTTGAAAACCAGTTACAGACGAGACAACAGTTTGTAAATTTGTTATACTATTATAATTGGTAAGTTAACAAATTTTTGTAAGTGGACTCGCAGTATGGTTTGCTAAAACAAAACATTTTTGTTGCTATACATTTTACGAAGTTGATACAGACAGGATTTAGTTTGTTGCACTCCTATAACAGTAAAGTAACAAATAATATTGTAAAATCAACCAACCAATCCAACAACAAAATATTGTTTCACTACTCATTTTAACCGCTTAATACAAATATTATTATAGAATGTTAAACTTTTTCTCGATAACATCAAACAGTCCTTTTGGTTCCAAAAAGAAAACATTGTTCCCCTACCCAGTTTAACGGGTCTTAACGCGTAGTAGTTGTTCATCGGCGGTTGTGTGCTGTGCAGTAAATAAACAAACATACCCTTTTATTTTCTTTGCTGTGCTCCTGTGCTGTTCCATTTTCATGTCGCATCTCTCTCAAGTTGCCCAGATAAGGAAGAATTCTCCCTCAGCAAATCATTTTTCGATTGATATTAATAAAATGTCAATTGAAAAAGTAACTAATGTCATAATGGATAAGAGCTGTGAGTACACGGAGTTAGTAAATTATCGTATAAACCCCTTAGGAAGTGACCAAAACGTTTATGATTTTGTGAATGACGAAGATATAGCTTTAAGAAATCTGTTAAATAGTTGGGGATTTGGACACCTATCAAGATCAAAGATTCAACTTCACAATATTGAAGAACTATACAGGGTGTTCTATTAAAATAATAAAGTTGTATCTGAAACTCGGACATTGTGTTTTGCGTATTATAATCAGTTGTTTCAGTAAAATGACAATAAAACTTATCAAACTGCAATACTCTGTATTGCATATACTGTATTTCACTTTAAAATTGGTTATGCTTTAACGCAGCGTTTTCCAAACTATGGTACACGTACCACCAGTGGCGGTAAAACCTCTGACATTATTTTTAATTTTTTAGGATCCAAAAGTATGTTTTAAAGCATGTAATATTATGTTCGCTTTTCCTATAAACTTTTTTATACGTACGTATATTTGCGGGCAACACATTGACATTTAGGCTCTAAAATATCTGATTTTGTTTTTTATTTTGTTATAAAAACCTTTACATTAATAATTTATTTATATGTCGAAGTCAAAGCGTGGCTGTAAAGTGTCTAATATTGTGTTTGATTTTATATTATAATAAGGGTTTTGTTAGTTTAAACAAATGACAAATATTTCAATACTACTGATTTTGTGTTTAGAAGATCTTTAGTTAGTTTCTAGATTTAATTAAATCATTTATTTTAGGTTGTATTTTGTTTGTTGTAAAATTTATAAAAAAGTTTAAATGAATATAAACAAATAATAAGCTCTGATAAAATATTTTACTTTTTTACTTTTATTTTAAGTTGTTAACATCAACAGACCACTAAGTTTGTCACTCGGTTTGTCATAGGTTAGTTAGGTATTCATGTCAATGAACTTCCCATTACAGTTATTTGTTACTAAGACATACTCGGTTTGAAAAAACCATTGATGTTGTTACCCAACTAAAAACAAACATTGCTGTGGTGAAATTGGGTTAAGCTTTAGGTAAAAAGGTACCTTCAAACTCAACCTGTTCAAGCCATTGCTTTGAGTTCCATAAAATCATCCCTAAGGCCAGGATAACAACAGCTATTTTGTAAAATTCTACAGACAAAATTAAAAATTTATTGGGCCACTCAGACTACTTTGTACTCCGTATAAAAAATAAATCTAATAAAATTGAAAGTCAATCTGAATTGGGTTATGGTAAAATTTTTAAATCGTAATGTGACTCTTAAATTTCATGAGTAAATTAAAATTGGATAACATTTTCTAGATGTCCTGAAGATGACCTTAATCTAACGAAACCCAGCATGAAACCCTTTATTGGATGCTCTAAACCAGTTGTAGCTTAAGCAATTTCAATTTTTTGCTTTGTCAAGTATTTGCTGTACATAAAAGTAAATAGATCAAAAATTAAACTTTTATTTGTTTGTGTGTTTAAACCTACATGCCTTGGGTTAAAATGATTTAGTATTGTAGATAGAGTATCTCGTCAAAGGGGAAATGCTTGGTAAACAACACAATAGTAAAATACAGAAGTTAATTGTAGGTCAAGCAAAGAAGGGTAAGTGAACAAAAAATGGTTAAAGTACTATCAAGTTTGTTGTTTTACTAAATAATATGGCGACCGATTAAACAAATGGTTGAATACCAAAAAAGAAGATCGGTGTACTATTTAATTTGTTGTTCTACCAAAAATTATGATCACTGGTCCAAAAGATGTTTTAATAACAAAAAAGGTGATCAATTTACAATTTTACTTGTTGATCTACATGATATTGTGGTTGGTGAACAATTCTTAGTCTAACGACACAGTTTGTTTAACTATTCTTTCCTGGTTAATTTGCCTACAGAACTAGATAGACGCATTTTTATATGCTCTTTTTAGTTGATTTTATCCACATTTTCTTTGAGTGTAGGTAAAACTAACAAAACACAAACAGAATCTTTACATTTACACTGAAACGTAATGAACACATTATTTCTGTAACTGCAATCCCCCAAAAACAATCAGTTTCTTCTTAATAAATGTTCGAATGGATGTCCTTCTTGTTCAGTACACATGTCAATTCTTCTAATATTTTTCCTGACATTGGATAACATGCCTGGTGTTATTGTTCAACATATATCCCTAATCCTGTTCTATATGACCTGCCCTATCGTAGGTGGTGTGACATATACCCTATCTTTTATGTAGCCCACAGGAAAATATCTAACAGGGTAAGGTCACAAAATCTTGGTGGCCATGCAACAAAACCCCGCGGCCAATCCATCTTTGAGGATAGTGCTGATCCAAATATTCTCTGACCTTACGATAAAAGTGGGGGGAACGCAATCTTGTTGGAGTCACATATTTTGATGTTCATCAAAGTCTACGTCTGCCAATATTCTTGGAAACTCATGTTGCAAGAAAAATAAATAAACAGGTCCATTTAAATGTTCATTAAAAAAATAGGACCCTATAATTCTGTTGTGAAGAATGGTTTTGGTGTTGAACTGCACGCACCCCAGTGTGGGTTCTCCGTTGCATAATAATGCATGTTTTAGCCTCATCTGTATACATTATAATTTTTTTTTTAAATTTCTTTCCTTCAAATTAGGTAAGTATCCATTGGCAGTAAGTTACGAGCCTTTGAAAATCTTCATCGTGAAGCTCCTGATGTAACTCAATATGGTACGGGTGGTATTTATAATTGCGAGTTGTTTTGTTTGCCGTTGACTGTGAGTGTATCACACATTGAAGGTAATTTATGGCTACTAACTTGGGGATTCTTCTGAACTTGTAACAGTATTTCGAGTTCTTTCTCGCCATCTATAGCTATTCTATTGACAACTCCACGTTTTGAATGTTTCACACCGCCGCGCCGCCGCCGGTTGAATTCCATTAAATTTTGAAAACTCCGAGGACTAGATGTTCACCACTCTGGATATTTCATCCTGTATAACCTTTCGGCAAAAAGACAATTTTGATCTGCCTCGCCCAAAACATTAATCGTATCGATTAATTCATTTTTGGAAAAATTGAGTATAAATAACTGGACAATAAACTTTACAAAAAACGCTTAACTTAAAACCGATCTGATTCTTAATGTCAACCACTAATATTATTTTCATTTGTTTTCCATGGCTACTTAGATCCATTGACAAAAGATGCTATAACGCAGTGGCGGCTGGTGAAATTTCAAAGTTGTATATTTCTGTTCATACTTACAGGGCCCGTACCAAATTTAGGGGCTTTAATAATGAGCCCACTGGAAATATTTTGGTAAAGAAAAAAAAACATTTTGTAATTTGCGAAAAAAAGTTGAATTTTACCCCTACAGGAAAAAAATGAACGCGTTTAGGTATTTTATTTATTATTTTTCTACACAAATTTTACATCATTTTGTCGACAATTTTTAAATTTTAAGAGAAAAAAATGTGTGAAAAAAGTTATAGTCATTTGAATTTTTTTAAACCTAAAAATACAATTTAAAAATAATTCAGATGACTATAACTTTCTACTAACACATTTTTTCTCTTAAAATTTAAAATTTCTCGACAAAATGATGTAAAATCTGTTTAAAAAAAAGAAATAAAATACCTAAACGAGATCATTTTTTCCCATGCAGCAAAAATTCAACTTTTTTTCGCAAATTACAAAATGTTTTTCCAATATGTTCTTTACCAAAACATTCCGAGTGGGCTCACTATTAAAACCCCTAAATTTGGTACCGGTCCTGAAAGTAGGAACAGAGATAAACAACTTTGAAGTTTCATCAGCCGCCATTGCTATAACGAGAACAGAAAATCTCGAAAAATCAAAATATTCCAAAATCTATTAGATATATTACCAAATGTAAAGAGTTTTTGACAAGCTATAAAATGGCAGAAAAATATATAGGGTGTTCCATTTGATAAAAGTGACATTTTTTAATTAGAGGTTTTCTGACTTTGAACCTAGAAATAAAACACCCTGTAAATGAGATGTCAAATATTTCATAGGGGATATGTTGTTTTGACTTAATTTACTCAGGATACAAATCATGAATCGCTTGGAGTCAAAATGTAAGTTGTATTTTCACAAAAAAAAGATGTTGGCAAATGATAAATTTTCATTACAAGTCGAATTATCTTGAAAACTATAACTTTTTCGTATCTTCAACCAATAGTGAAAAAGTTACACGTAGAATTCAAAAATCCATTCAAATACAGTGTGTCCCGTTTAAAAAATCTAACTTTGTGACACCCTACTTTTTAAACGCACCCTATATATTACAAAATATTTTTAAAATGTACAGAATATCCAACCATACCTTAACACTAAAGCTTATTATCGACAAGTCTTATCTTCGACGCATAAAATTACTCCGCGCAATCGTTGACGCACTCACCCCGTTCTGTACTTGAAGTGTATTATACCAATTTAAGAAATAACAAACTTCTAAATTTCGAAAAGTGGTTGGGGTTATTTTTCATCATAATTTACCAAATTTAATAAGCACATAAACAATATTTTTTATCGATCATTTATCCTTTAACATAAAAGGCTATATACTTTTATGATCTTTGTTCTAATAATCAAGGTTTTTTTCAAAGTAAAATATCCAACATAAAATTAAAAACCTCGTTGGAAAAAATCTGATATTTACGCAATCTTTAACTTTGATGGCTTAAAGATATTTTTTATAAAAATAATAAAATGGATATTTATGAAAGTATTAAAAAACTTTATATTATTCAAAAGAAAATATGCTTTTGAAAGAAAAAGTTTGCAGTAAGTAGGGTAAAACCTTTTTTTCTGGCATTTAGTTGGTTTAATAATATTTAGTTGTTAAAAACCATGCCTTAAAGACTTTTCTGAAAGTATGCTGGTCTTGTTTAGTCGCCAGTCTCCTCAAAAAATTGATATAAGTACGCCAAATTAACTTAGTTACTTTTGTATCTAATGGGGTTGAATAAATTATATAGTTGTGTTAAAGTTAGGGATTGCAATCCCGCAAAGTGGGATCCCGCATCATTTAACGGCCTGGGGGATCCCGCACCAGCTATGCGGATCCGCATAGCCATGAAAAAGCAGCAAACTCTTAAAAAATAACGCGAAAACGTGAATCTGCCAAATATCCCGGTATTATAATAGGAAAATTAATGCGACTGCTTGGGTATTATAAGTATCTTACTTGCCTTATAATCAAACTAATATGATTTACTATAAAAACTAGTGACTTATTATCTCAGGTAAAAAAATAATAATCATTGTGACTTGTTAATTTAATTGATAAGAAATTTGACTGATTTATAGTCATAGTAGTATAGCTAAGAGAGGCTAGACTTTAAATTACATAATTTTGTTGACTGAAATACTGTTTATTTTTGATATTTATAATAAAAACTTAAAGTTGGTTTATATTAATTAAATAAACGTTAATTTATCGAGTTTTATAAAATTAAAAAACCAATGCGGGATTCCGCGTATAAACATCTGAAGTTCATTTGCCCAAAGTTACTTGTTTTTTTAATTGATAAGAAATTTGACTGACTTATAGCCACAGTAGTATGGTTAAGAGAGGCTAGACTTTAAATTACATAATTTTGTTGACTGACGTACTGTTAATTTTTGATATTTATAATAAAAAATTAAAGTTGGTTAAATAATTAACGTTAATTCATCGAATTTTATTAAATTAAAAAAACCTATGCGGGATCCCGCGGAATCCCGCGGGATTAGAACCAATCCCGCAAATGCCCTGCGGGATTTAAAACACTGCGGGATTGAAATCACTAGTTAAAGTACAATTATTAGTAATTGTGAGAAGCGGGATTAGCTAATAAACTTAATTCGCGATTTTTGCGCATTCTTATTCTTCTTAAAAATGACAGTCAGCTTTATACACAAGTTCTCGCTAGTAGATTAGTTACCTCATTAAAACTTACCAAACCTTTTGCGCCAATCGAACTATGCGGCAAGCAGACGCCATGTGACGTGCAGAGATATTGAAAATCTTGACGTTCTTTAAGTTTATCCCTTCAACATACGTTTTAAAATGAAAGAATACTTAATGGGATTCAAAACCCTCAAAGGTCTACCAGTATAACAAGATAATCGCTAATAAGAAAAGTTAGTAGGGTAGTACAGTAATCAGATACGTGTTTTCTCGTAATTAGTGTAGTGAAATAAGGTGAAATAATAAATTTTAGTGGCTAATCGTGTGTGAGTGATTGAATTAAACCGTGGGATGAGAGCGGAAGAAAAAACGGACGACGTTCTTACTCCATGAAACGTAAATTATATTATTAAGTTGTTACTTTACCTTAACACAAATTCTAAAGTTATTGTCAAACGTCAACTTATATGTAAAATTACTGCACGACCAAATCTTCTATAGTTAAATTAACATAAAAAAGAATGGACTTTCTGGAACACAAAAAATGTTAAATTTAACACTTTCCGTTTAACTGTATACCAACAGCATTGTTTCCTCAAATCTGAAGGGCTGTAATGATGCAAACACTTGTGTGGAAGTGTTTTATAGTAAAATGTCTGTAGCAATTTCCCAAAAAAAATTAATAAAAAGTAATTCAGTGAAGGCAGGAAATATCCACATTCAGCAATCGTCTGCATAAGAAAGTTAGACGTGGTCAGGCTAGTCATGAAGGGTATGAGTGAAAATAAAAATCTAAAAAGGTGTATTAAAACAAACCAAAAAATAAGTTTTTCTGCTCCCGCACTGAAAAAATCGTTTGGACTTTTTTTCACACAAAATTGTAGCAAAGTCTTTGTGGAGCAATTTACTCTAATTGGATTATTAGTTACAACAGTTTTTATACATTTTCATACAATTGTAGCAAATTTTGCTACAAATTGGTCTTGGACGTTTTTGAGAACAAATTGTTGGAAAAAGGTACACAAATGTAGTGAAATGTCCCACAATGTTTTTTCAGTGCGTACTTTAATATTCAAATTAGATATGTTCGATATGTTCTATAATAATGTTCATTATGAAACAAATTTTCATTATGAAACCGCGCTATTAGCCAACTTAAAACCCATACTTTTTTAATCAAGTGGCCTCTTTTTAATGCAAATCGTCGCTGATCTTACTAAGGGGCGAAAGCGCCAATGTGCTAATTTTACAGAAGAACATTTTAAAGGAAATAGGTCTTTTGAAACACGCTCCTTCTTTCAGTAGTTTATTAGTTATTTTACTATATATGGTGTAAGGTAGGTCAAGATATATCTTAAAAACGACATGCATAGAATTTGAAAAGTCATGAGCTATCACCCCTAAATGGTACTAAATGGAGGTTCGCCCATCATTAATCAGATTATTTTGAATAATATATGGGATATTCGCTTTTATCTATTAACTTTTGAATTAAACAAAAAGTGTAAGTGGCCTTTTTAGGCATTCTATTTGTAATACAAGGCCGAGAAACAAAAACTTATTGTCAAAAACCATCAAAAGTATATTTTTAGTAATATTTATTTAAAAATAAACATAAAACAGAAACTCGTTTTGCTCAAAAATCACAAAAAAATATTTTATTAATGCTAAATTATAAGTAATAAGTATAAGTGGGTGATTCTACGTTAAGAGGTCCTTTTACGCCTGGCTTAAAAAAGTGTCTTCGATATCTTCAAGTAAGAAAATATAAACATTACTATACAGCTCAATTTTGGTCATCTTGTGATATAAAAAATCATTCAGATTACCTACAAAAATCTTTTTTTTTTTGTTAATTATTTTTATTAAAATACGATACCAGGGGAGTGACTTAACAGGCTGGGGACAGGATTGAATTACATTTTTTTACTTGATAATCATCAATAAAATAACAGATAAGTTTCCAATGACCTAGCAATGTTAGTGTTTAACTCATGTTGATATATTTATAGTACATTAAATGGTAATTTCCTATTAAAAAATGGCTTTATGTCCAGGGGAGGAATATTTCGACTATATTATCCAGGAATTTTATTATTTCACTACTTTTTTTTAATACTTTGCAATACTGCCTCAATAAAACTAATTACTTACTTAAAATCTATTAAAAAATAAAAGTATTAATTTGTTTTCTTAGCACTTAAAAATTCTCCGGACATGACATGAACGTCTTAACTTAGAATCACCCAAGTATTAATAGTAATAAGCAGGCGCGGCCCGTAAAATTTTAAAGTTGTATATATTTGTTGATACTTATGGGACCCATGCCAAGTTCAGGTTTTTAATAGTGAGCCTGCTAAGAATGTTTTGGTAAAGAAAAATAATTTAATTTGCGAAAAAAGTTGAATTTTTTCCACTTGGGAAAAAAATTAACACGCTTTGGTAATTTATTTATTATTTTTTCTAAGCAAATTTTACATCATTTTGTCGACAATTCTTAAATTTTAAGAGAAAAAAATGTATTAGTACAAAGTTACAGTCATTTGAATTTTTTTAAACCTAAAATATAATTAAAAAAAAAATCAAATGACTATAACTTTGTATTATTAACACATGTTTTCTCCTAAAATTGAAGAACTGTCGACAAAATGATGTAAAATTTATTTAGAAAAAATAATAAATAAATTACCTAGGCGTGTTAATTTTTTTCCCAAGTTGGGTTTGCTTGGGTTTTTTCGCAAATTAAAAAATATTTTTGTTCTTCACCAAAATATTCCTAGTAGGCTCACTATTAAAAAACCGGAACTTGGCATGGGTCCCATAAGTCATATATAAACAACTTTAAAATTTCACGGGCCGAGCCTGGTAATAAGTATTAAATAATTAAAAACCAAGAAAGCCATCATAAGTTTTTAATAACGAAAACAACAACTAGTTTTAGTAATATTTAAAAAAATAAAGAACAACTTCTATAAATTAAAAAAAAAATAAATTTTTTAAACTTATGCAAGCACACAAATTTTAATAGTAGCTACTAAAAGTTTTCAACAAAAAAGTAAAAATTAATTTATTTTATTAGTTTTTAACTTAAATAGTAAGCCTATAAGGTCAGGGAAAGAGGTATGAGTACAATAATTTTAAGGGGCGAAAGTATGGTCAAAGCATATACGTATTAAATAAATATACCGCGGGTTGTCTGGAATTCTTGATGCCAACAATGTGAAATGGAGATATACAATCTCGCATAAGTCTATCCTTTAGTCTGATATTTCTGTATATGCGCATGCGTTAATACGAATTTTTTCATTGGTCAGACATTGTACTGAATTAGATGGTGAATTGTACTAATCATCGGCTGTTGTGCGTATATTTCGGCTTCTTTCAGCTTTCTGGTTTTTCTAGTTTACAGCTGGATCGCCATTCGCCTTTTTTTCTTTGTGTCGTGTTGTATTTTGTATTCGGTGTTCTTGTGGTTTATTTTGAAGTGTGCTAACTTATGCCCTGATGTACAAAAAGTAATAAACTAGTTCAATTATACCAAAATAGCAGCCCTGTCAAGAAATTTATGAAGCGTGGCGCCGTTAGATTGCCAATAGCAACACAAAATTTAGCGCAATCGCAGTTTACGAAATATCGGACTAAAGGATAGACTTATGCGAGATTATAATATATCTCCATTTCACATTGTTGGCATCAAAATCCGCACATTGGGTAAATGGGGAACCCGGAGTATATTTATTTAATACGTATATGAGTCAAAGTAAGAGAAAAAAGCCTGATTGATATACAAGGGGTCGAAAACCAACCGTTTACCTAAAAATTGTATTTAAAATTTTAATCTTCGTTCAAGGTTTTCAGTTAAAATAAAACGAATATAATTATGAAATTTATTTGGGCTGGAGGTACAATAACTGTTCTCAGTAAAATACCAAAACAAAAATTTAAATGCACCACTTAATTATTAGGAAAAAGGAAATCACTTTGAATTAAATTGTTTTACCTAAAACATCTGACAACGTCGCGCCCTTGAAAAATCAGCCGGTGGAAGGCTCTGACATGCGCTGACCTACAATTTACATGCGTATACTGCGCTGAGTACGCGATAGTGGTGTAGGTATGCGTGTCCGTAAGAAAAGGCTGCGTGATCGTACGGGTGTGATGCACTTTAAATTTTAAAAATGTTTACTGTGAGGCACTGTCGTCACGACATGGTAAATTTATGGTTAAGCTCGGGGTAATTCTGTTGTGGCAGCATGTTTGTACAGCGAACGATTTCCAAATAGACGACAACCGAACCCAAGAACGTTTCTCAACGTCTTTTAGATATCGGCAGTGTTGTTCTCCATGTTGAAAACAGAGGACCTCAAAGACAATTTACTGTCCAAGATGAGGAGAACATTTTGTACATCCTAGACCGAGATCCAGGTGTAAGTACCTAATAGGGCTATTGCAAGGCAAGTTGGATAGTATCAAATTTAGTGTTGGCCGGCACGTGTAAAATTTTATTTTTTAAGAGTTGTTGAAATCCTTAAACGGTTCTTATGTTTAAACAATAAAACTGACACGGCTTTCGACAATGGATTAAAATTAAGTTAGCTGAAAAAGCTGCTGGTTTTGGACCACAGTAACGTGTGATGTTGCCATATTGTCGGAATTTTATAAACCTTTGATACCACAATAGCTCAAAACCTATAAAAGATAGATCCCCTTATTATTAGGACTTTGTGTTTCCTTAAGCCTCTATTTTTACGTAGTAAAATATTTGCAGTCATACCCCTTTCACCCTGAATATTAAAATCCTTTAGCTGTTAGGCGTAACAGCCAAAACTGCTATTGTGGGATCTAATAATTAGGTTTGGTTAGTTAATTACATGAAACTCCATTTTGTGGATGTTCGCCCCCTTCGTCGGATCCTAATAATATATAGTGTCGCTTATGCCTACCTATAGACGATTTGCTGTATACTGAAAACTGCTAGAGTTGGACGTTCGCCAGTTTATCAGATCATAGATAACTTTAATTCTAATCACTTCATGCACCTAACTGACCAAAATCGAAGAAAGTGTCGCTTTCGCCCCTTGGTAAGATCAGCGACGAAATAATCTGACTTTGAGTTTTCTTTTACTAAAATTTACATTTTCATTAAAACTTAGAAATTGTGTCAGATTATGGTATTAGTTATAGTGAAGAATTTATCGTATTTAACTGTTCCTAAATTAAATAAATGTTCGGTTTAATATTTATAAATAAGTTGCCGTAGAAAAAATAGTGTATGCAACTCTCATGTAATGGCCATTAATACACTCGCATTCGTAACGACACTCTCCTAGGCTCGTGTATTAATAGCCATTAAATATGCTTAGGTTGTATCATAAAAATAAAGAAAACAATGTATGTAAATATTAATCCAAGTAGCTTTTGGCCATTTGTAGAGCACGGCGCAGGAGAAGAGTTTTAGAGGAAAGTGTGTTATGATTCTCAGCCAATTGCAAATGAAACCTAACATAGTTTATTTATCTGCTTGTCGGAGTAATTTTTGTTTCTTAAGAGGTACGGAGGAGCCAGTCATTAATAGTATAAAAAATTTAAAGTTGAAAAAAGCCACTTGTATAGCGATAGTATTTAGGCTTGTATACATAAAGGATCTGCAGAAATTTTTTCTATGCCCTTAACATCCATTTTGAATTTGTTTATGGGTAATAAGGTATGTTAACAAACCTAACCATCCAAAAGAAACAAGTATTTCTCCTGTGCTTGAATCAGCACATTTTGGTTCTGTCGAAAACTACAGGCCAACAAGTATCCTTGTCTCATTAGGTGAAATATTTGAGAATTTACTTATTGAAAATTTATTTTAAATATTTTAAACTAAACTTGTTCATCATCCACCCACATGGCTTTTTATCGGCCAGGTTTACTGGCACAAACTTGTGTATTTTACTAAAGGTAGCATCAACAGCAATAAACAATAATAATGTGCAAAAGCATTTGACAAGATTGATCATGGTATTCTTATTGATAGATAAGAATTTGGGTTTTCTATAAGTTCTTGCATTTTCATCAGATTTTATATTTCTTGTAGGAATCAGTAAAACTTACCAGAACTTCTGCGCCAATCTAGCTATACGGAAAGTACACGTCATGTTATATGCGACCTCTAAAGATATTGAAATCTTGATGTTTTTAAAGTTTGTTTCTTGAATGGACATTTTTAAACAAAATGGAAATCAACACCCCCCATAATTTAGTTGAAGTTGTAGATTGGAACTGAATTTGACACCCTCTAAGACGTTTCCACGTTACTTTGTAAAACGCAATTATATTCTAGCATAATACTCTTAAAAGATTTATTGCTTGGGTGTTACGCCACTCTACTGTTAAGGAAAATAAATATTTTTTAAAAATAATAAAAGTCACTGCGTTTAAACAAAAAACAAATCCTGAAAAAAGAAATGTTCTGTACACTGTCAGTGACTTTTAATTATAAAAAGTATGCCTGACCCTAATCTATCTCTAGTGTAGTATATATTCGGTCTAAAACCTAATCTGAATAAAATAATTTTTCTGACGTTTCGAGACCTAATATTGTACTATAATAATATAATATAATACTCTTATAGTTATAATAACCGCACCTTTCTGCCCTTTCTTTTACCCTTTGTGAGAAGGATGGAACTAACTATTTCTGTTAGGGTATTGTTATTGGAGGTGCCCCAAGAAGGATAACAATAATTTTGGTGGCTTCAGAATTTTCTTTATTTTTATTATGAAAACGTTTGTGAAATTTTTTTGCGAGTAAACGGCCCAACATCGTGAAGTGTCTTCTTTGGATGTAAATGGTGAATATAGCTAAGACAAATTTCTAAGTCTGAGACATGGTTGACGTATAAGGTAGGGCTGTATACTCGTGAATGCAACCGCTTTTCTTCGAATTAGAGCTTTTGTAAATCAGAAAATGAACGACAAAATAAAATTATTTTTTTCATCAATTAGAAAATGTCAACAATGTAATCATAACACATAATATAACAAGTTATTAAAATTTAAAAATTAAGTAAATAAATAATTATAATTAATGCCCCCCTCACTTTAACCTGGAAAGATCTTTCAGTGATGTATCTATCAATGCAATATTCTGTATTCAGTTGCAAGGGCATCTTGAACAACTTTGACCACCATTAAAGTAGCGATGTGCTCTTTGTTGTAATTATCGTAGCAATAACACCTTCAATAAGATATGAAAGCACCTGTCGCAAAATAAATCTTTTGTCAAACAAAAAATGAATGACAAAAGAAAATTTGTTTTTTTTTTCATCAATGAGCAAGTGTCAGCAATTTAATCAAAAAGCAATTAGGAGCCATATAACAAGTTGTTAAAATATAAAAACTAAATAAATAATTAATGCCCATCACATTTAACCTACAAAGATCTTCCTGTGTCATGTAAATGCATTATTGTTAAACAGTCCAGTTTTTCTTTATCAATAAGCAAATGTCAACAATATAATCATAAAACAATTAGGAGCCATATAACATAATATTGTTAAAATCTAAAAATTAAGTAAATAAATAATTAATGCCACCTTCACTTTATCCTGGAAAGATCTTTAAGTGATGTATGTATCAACGAAATATTCTGTATTTAGTTGCAAGGGCATCCGAACAACTTTGGCCACCATTAAAGTAACGCTGTGCTCTTTGTGGTAATTATCGTACCACTAATACCTTCAGTTGGATCAGAAAGCGCATGTCGCATAATAGTGCTTTTGTAAAGCAGAAAATGAACGACAAAAGCAATCCCAAGCAAATGTCAACTATTTAATCATACAGCAATTAGGGGCCATCTAACAAGTTGCTAAAATCTGAAAATTAGGTAAATAAATAATTAATGCACCCCCACTTTAACCTAAAAAATCTTTCAGTGATCAATGAAATACTCTGCTTTTAGTTGCAAGGGCACCCTAAACAACTTTGGCAACCAATAAAGTAATGCGATGCTGTTTGTGGTAATTATCTTAGCCGTAGTACCTTCTATAGGATATAAAAGCACCAGTCGCAAAATAGTGGTTTTGGAAAGCAGAAAATGAACGACAAAAAGAAATTTGATTTTTTTTTCATCAATAAGCAAA
The DNA here is from genome assembly GCA_963971165.1 of Philopedon plagiatum. Taxonomy (NCBI): domain Eukaryota; kingdom Metazoa; phylum Arthropoda; class Insecta; order Coleoptera; family Curculionidae; genus Philopedon; species Philopedon plagiatum. The sequence goes on along the minus strand of OZ020198.1, from coordinate 29,510,056 downwards.
CATCAACAAGCTAATCATAAGGCAATTAGGAGCCACATAACAAGTTGTGAAAATCTAAAAACGTAATAAATAAATAATTAATGCCCCCCTCACTTTAACCTAGAAAGATCTTCCAGTGATGTATGACAATGCATTACTGTTAAACAGTCCAGTTTTTTTATCAATCAGCAAATATCAACAATGTAATCATACAACAATTAGGAGCCATTTAACAAGTTGTTAAAATCTAAAAATTAAGTAAATAAATAATTAATGCACTCTCCACTTTAACCTAAAAAGATCATTTAGTGATCAATGCAATATTCTGTTTTCAGTTGCAAGGGTATCCTAAACGACTTTGGCTGCCAATAAAGTAACGCTATGTTTTTGTGGTAATTATAATAGCCGTAGTACCTTCTGTAGGATATAAAAGCACCAGTCGCAAAATAGTGGTTTTGGAAAACAGGAAATGAACGACAAAAGGAAATTTTTTTTATCAATAAGCAAACATCAATAAGCTAATCATAAAGCAATTAGGAGCCATATAACAAGTTGTGCAAATCTAAAAACGTAATAAATAAATAATTAATGCCCCCTCACTTTAACCTAGAAAGATCTTCCAATGATGTATGACAATGCATTATTGTTAAACAATTCAGTTTTTTTTATCAATCAGCAAATGTCAACAATTTAATTATACAGCATTTAGGAATCATATAACAAGTTGTTAAAATGTAAAAATTAATTAAATAAATAATTAATGCCCCCCTCACTTTAACCTGGAAAGATCTTTCAGTGACTTATGTATCAGTGCAATATTCTGTATTCAGTTGAAAGGGCACCCTGAACAACTTTGGCCACCATTAAAGTAACTCTGTGCTCTTCATGGTAATTAACATAGCAATAGTACCTTCAGTAGGATATGAAAGCAAAATAGTGCTTTTGTAAAGCAGAAAATGAACGACAAAAGGAAATTTGATTTTTTCATCAATTAGCAAATGTCAGCAATTTAATCATAGAGCAATTAGCAGCCACATTACAAGTTGTTAAAATATATAAAAACTAAATAAATAAATAATTAATGCTCACTTTAACCTAGAAAGATCTTCCAGTGATGCATGTCAAGGCATTATTGTTAAACAGCCCAGTTTTTTTTTATCAATAAGCAAATGTCAACAGTTTAATTATAAAGTAATTAGGAGCCATATAACAAGTTGTTAAAATCTAAAAATTAAGTAGGTAAATAATTAGTGCTCCCCTCACTCTAACCTGGAAAGATATTTCAGTGATGTATGTATCTATAGGTACAATATTCTGTATTCAGTTGAAAGGGCATCCTGAACAACTTTGGCCTGCATTAAAGTAACGCTGTGCTCTTTGTGATAATTATCGTAGCAATCAATAAAATAAATAAATATTCAGTAGGATATGAAAGCACCTGTCGCAAAATAGTGCTTTTATAGAGCAGAAAATGAACGACAAAAGGAAATTTGATTTTTTTTTCATTAATAAGCAAATGTCTACAATTTAATCATAAGGCAATTAGGAGCTATATAACAAGTTGTGAAAATTTAGAAACTAAATAAATAATTATTAATGCCCCCATCGCTTCAATCCAGAAAGATCTTCCAGTGGTGTATGTCAATGCATTATTGTTAAAGAGTCCAGTTTTTATTATTAATAAGCAAATGTCACCAATTTAATCATAAGGCAATTAGGAGCTTTATAACTAGTTGTTAAAATCTAAGAACATAATATATAAATAAGTAATACCTCCTCACTTTAACCTGGAAAGATGTTCCAGTGATGTATGTCAATGCATTTTGGTTAAACAGTCCACTTTTTTTAGCAATAAGCAAATGTCAACGAATTAATCATAAGGCAATTAGGAGCCGTATTACAAGTTGTTAAAATCTAAAGATATAATAAATAAATAATTAATGCCCCCTCATCTTAACCTAGAAAGATCTTCCAGTGATGTATGTGAATGCATTATTGTTAAACAGTCCAGTTTTTTTTATCTTTTTATCGATAAAAAAATGTCAACAATTTAATCATAAAGAGATTAGGAGCCATATAATAAGTTTTTAAAATCTAAAAACGTAATAAATAAATATCGTCCCCCCTAACATTAACCTAGAAATATCTTCCAGTGATGTATATCAATGTTCATATCAATTGTTAAATAAGCTGGGTTTCTTTTTATCAATAAGCAAATAAATGTCAACAATTGAATCATAAAGCAATTAGGAACCATATAATAAGTTGGTGAAATCTAAAAATTAAGTAAATCAATATTTAATGCCCCTCACTTTAACCTGGAAAAATATTTCAGGAATGTATGTATCAATGCAATATTCTGTATTCAGTTGCAAGGCCATCCTGAACAACTTTGGCCACCATAACGCTGTGCTCTTCGTGGTAAATATCATGGCAAGAATAGGATATGAGAACTGCTGCCGCTTTACAAAAGCTTTTTTTAACTAATTATAATATTTATTATTAATTAAATTAATACCCTCTCGAATCCAGATATCCAGAGCAAGATGCCTAATATTCTGTTGCACGTTTTTATCCGGGGCCTCCTGGATAACTTTGGCCACCATTAAAGTGATAGTATGCTCTTTTGGGTAATGAATGTGGATTTGATACCTTCGAAGTCATGTACGATCTTGTTCGTTTTATATTACAGCAATTGGCCAGTAAATACAAAACTGTTGTACTACCATCGTAGTAATTTCACAAAATTACCATTACAACTATTCTACAATTAATAATAATAATACTAATAATAATAATCTTTATTGTCTAACAGATAACATCCATTTATAAGACCATATGACAGTATAACATATTCAAAGTTAGGTTCACATTTAAACATTCATAGCATTATGAAAAAAAAAATTGAAAAATTTACAAAAGGGACAAGAGTTTATTTTTAAGAGTTTTTGCAAATTGAGCGGGAGACAATCTTACCAACCGCGGTGGAGCATGGAAATTTACTTGAGCTAACAAATCAGGACAGTCAATAAGATCCACATACTGTAAATAAAAATTGGACAGAAAGATATTTCCACGAATTTCTTCCTGTTCCACACCCCTAGGAGGAAATATTCCATCCTCTCTAAAAGCGAGCCACTTCAAAAACTTTCTCTGAGCACTTTCCAGCTGGATAATGTACTTGTTATAGATAGGATTCCAGGTAACTCCACCGTACTTAAGTCCTGAGCGCGCATAGCTTAAATATAATGTTTTCAATGTTTGCACATTTGTAATACCTTTTAAGTTTCGAAAAATAAATCCTATCATTTTTATTGCTCTATTACCGACCTGAATCAATATGAGTCGCAAACGAAAGCGTCGGCTCAAAAGTAATTCCGAGGTCTTTATAGGCACTGCAACGCTCAATAACTACGTTGACTAGCTTATAGTCAAAACTATAGAATTCTGCCCATTTGAGTAAGTCATAGCAAAACACCTCTCAACATTCAGGGGTAAGTTCTTTATATTACACCAGCGATTAAGGGCTTCTAAGTCATTCTGTAATTCAAAACAATCAGTTTGATCATTAATTTAATCGGAATAGCTTAAGATCGTCTGCAAGCAGAACATGACTTGAAAGATCGTTATCTATATCGTTGATAAAAAGTGAGAAAATTAACAGGGCAGGGTTGCTATCCCGGGGAGCGCCGCTTGTGGCTTGCAATTTATAGGATCTATAAGCACGGAGCTCCACATACTGTACCCTATCAGTCAGATAGGATTCGTATAATGACAGTAGGTTGTCAGTGAAGCCCATAGTAGCTAGCTTGACCAATAAGATGGAGTGATCAACTCGATCAAGGGCCTTCGAGAAATCATTGCAGGCCGTGTCAACCTGCATACGATTGTCTAATGCATAACCAATGAATTGAGTGAAACATGCCAAGTTACTAACAGTAGTGCGACCATTAAAGAATCCGTGTTGCTTTAGTGATATCAAGCGGTTTACTTGAAGAAAGATACAGTCATACGCAGATATCTCAAAGACCTTCGCAAATGCCAACAGTATCGATGCTGGTCTATATTTAGAGATTTCGTTTACTTCATCCTTTTTAAATACGGGAGTGATCCTTTCGTTCTTCCATATCTCGGGAAACGTGTTGGTTCTGAGAGATAAATTAAAAATATAAGTTAAGGGCTTTAGTAATCCCGGAGCACAATCCCCAATAAAAAAGCAAGCCATCAGGACCACAGGTTGTTTTATTTTCCAACTTTTTAAGTGCTTTCATAATAGTTTGGTCTGATAGCTTATTAAGCGACATATATGAGTGTAAGGCACAATCACTCTAGGAGTGCCCTCGTTTAGTGGGGACGCTATACCCCTCACGAAAGAAATCCGCAAATGCGTTCGTTATCTGTCTAGAGTCTCAAAACTATAGATGGCCATGCGGGATGATTTCAGGCAATGAGGTTGCACATCTCCTGGTCTTAATGAATGACCAAAAATTAGTAGGGTCACTAGAGATGGAGTTCGCAGCCCTCGCAAGGTAGTTCCTATATGCCCTATCAATTTTAATCTTTATGGAAGCCCGAATTTCATTATATTGATCGAAGTAATTGTGAATTGGTTCTTTTCGTTTTATGCATTTAATTATTTCAGACGTGAACCAAATTACGAAATTTCTTTTACAAATGATTGATTTCCGTACACAAATTATCGATTATTTTGAAAATATTTTCGTAGAGTTGATCACATGCTTTATTTTACAATTGAATTTAAGTAAAAATATATGTTCCCTCGCTGGCCTTTTCTAACCACCTTTATTGGCAGTAAATTTACCATAACTCTTTTTCAATGTAGATAAGCTAAAAACCCATATTGAGAATTTTAATGATTTTAGACATCATTTAAATGAAATCAACCAGGATGTAAATGGCAATAAATCTAGCTGGCACAAGTGCTAAAGTAGAGTTTTAGTTATTGATAAATGCAGACACAGTTCGCAAATTTTAGACCCCCGAGGGAGAAATAATGGTCTGTGAAAATTCAAACAATGGATTATACCGCCGTATGGTAAGCAGAATTGAACAGGTAGCGCTTTCTAGGATAAAGAGCTTATAAAAATGGTAATTCAAATATTGTAACTTGTTTTTTGTCATTTCGAAGCGAATTTGAATATTTAATATCGAATATAGAATAGGCCATTTTGCAGTGACAATGCTATAGAAGACAATATGTCTCTTATTGGGAAATTTATTTTTTCTTCCGTCGCTGAAAAAGAATTGTACGAAAATATTATGTCATAAGCTTGTAACGCTGAAAATAATTTCGATATCTTGGATATACGCTGGCTAACTTAATTAAATTAAAATTTTTCTTCGTTTTTGCTCGAACTCCAATGATATTTGTCTATAAAAATATTCCTTATTTTTTTGTTGTGAAATAATAAATAAGGATGTTGTGCAATATGTTACAAAAGAACTTAATGAAATTAATAAAAAACTTGCTAAAAAGTTGAATAACGATCATTTGCAATTTGTTACAAAAAAAACTTATGGAACTTGATTCAAAATTAATTGCATGAAAAAGCTGTTCATTAGCGTCTGAATAATGGACGTATTACGCGCATATAGAGAAAGAAAAAAGTTTATTCTGTGTATGGTGACCTCGATTTTACATCGAATATGAGAGTGGAGGGGATTTGAAGGTCACCTAACCGATACAAATACAAGCACAACAATTTCTTGTTTTAGTCTGTATACAGTACTTCCAGAACACTACATAGTAATTTATTTCCTCAAAATGCACTCACCAAAAAGTGAACGTCAGAAAATTATTGTAGTTGTACATCCGTTTTCCGTAAACGGTCGTCAGATGTGTGCCAATTGTGAAAATTGGGAATTTATTAGTGGAATAATGGGGTTCTGCAAATGGTATCAAAATGAGTACCATAAGAATCATGGGATGAAATCACCGCAACAAATATCACGTGAAGATACTAGTGAACTCCCGTTGTCTTTGGGGGAGGTCATCAGAACATAATAATCATGATACCCCGGAATTCAGCCAAGAAGGGCAGTGCTGGACTTCTTCAAGCAATTTCGAAAAAATAGAGACAATTAACGAATTAACGCAAGGTCCCGTTATCTTAGAAGGAGGTACTATGTGTAGTTAAGGTTGCTATTTTTGGCGATAGATACATTTTCCACAAACTGCAAAAGGTAAGCAACTTTTAAAACAATATCTGTATATAGATGAGTATGCCTATATATTTGTTTTTCCTCTATCTCTTCTTACTACGTTCATTTCCATTTGCCGAGATAATCATCATATTTCATCATCAAATGACAGTCTTCTTTCTTTATTGGCCATGTTTCAGCTCCATACATCATTGCAGCTCTGACTACTGTTTTATACTCCCCTCTGCCGATGCTTCGGTCACACAGTACATCGTAGACTTAATTCCAATTCTGTCATCACACTTGCACTCTGCCTATTATTTTCAAATCCAACTAACCACCTTCTGTGAGAATAGAACCTAGATATTCAATTCAATACAGACATTCTTTACTTTGCTTAGCTTTCTTATTTTTTCGTATTTCTGGCCTAAAACCTTCCTGAAAACATTTTAAAGTATTTCCATTTCCAAGAAGTCTCATTCAAGTCACCACAGAGGTTTCCAAAAAATTATTTACACGCTGTTAAATTACACACTGTTAATTAAAAAAAAAATATTTGTGATCTGCGTCCCCGGAATGCTATGTGGAAATTTTGAACAAGATTATTTTTTTAATACGATTGCACAACTATTCCAGTATTCCGTGACTTAACTGACGTGATACTAAACCAGACACAACATGTCTTATCAAAATCGTCTTAGTATGTTTCTACAAATTTGCAGACCAACGTAAGTACCCACCTCTGAATAAAATTTTAAATAAAGAAAAATAATGCTTATACCAAGAACACGGCGATTGTTTGTCCTAAGAATAAATAAAAGTACGCCGTAGAGAGGCGCAGTTAAGGCACGAAGCACGTCAGTAATCTTAAGAGCCGTTTCACAAACGACTGATGGTCAGTCCTGATGGTCGGCGGTGAAAAAATTAAGCTGATTATCAGTCCATTATTGTGTCTTTAGATGGATGCGTATAATCTGTTGTAAAAATGTGAAGCAAATCGTTGTTGTCGATGTGTGTCCCTAAAAGTTATCAAAACGAAGGAAAAAGGAGAAACAAATATGCTTGTACGTGTACATCCGTTACATCTAAAAAGGCCCATAAATGCTTTAGCTCCGCCTTATACTCCAATTTAAGAAACGATTCAAATAGTTTTAAAAATATTTTCGGATGTCCGTTACCTGATTCGATCAATTGCAATGCAAGCTAAAAAATGACTTAAACTTTTCGCTCTATGGTGCTAACTAACAAACCGAATTCGCGCATCCATCTGCCATTTTATCCAACCAAAAGTTTGGAAGAAGTAAAAATCAGTATACCAACACAGAATCAGACGGTACTCTTGCATGTGAAGTCTAGCTTTAACTAAAGGCCCCAATGTCTCCAGATGATACAGATACGCATGGACTCAACCGATGCACGTCACGTTTTCATTGTAAGACTGATGGTACCTAGAAAAGGCAATGTAAGCAATGTCCCAGTGTCACCTCACCAGGACTGATCAGTGATCAGTCGTCTGTGTAACGGCTATAAACAATAATGGCTTCTCGGCAAAATACGCGACTAACAGAACAGCCAGAGAACAATGCATTGAAAACCTTCGGTTCATTCCTAGGATCGCTACAAGGATGTTTCTGTTTTGTTTATCTTCGATAGAAATATTTGATTTGAGGTAACCACATATGTACATCAAAGTAAGAACCTGTTTGTTCCGAAGCCAGGTAAAAATATTTAAATAATAGGCAGCATTTAAAACTGTCACGTTTTTACAGATATTATATTTATTTGGGATGATAATACCAATAACTAATTGTAAGTAATGTTGAGTTTTGTTTGGACGCAAAATAATTATTTGTCATATCAATTTCGTATTCATGTTGCAAATATCTCCGATAACATGGAAAATATTTGTATATGAAGTAAAATTTTAACTATACAATTTATTGTAATTGCTCTTTTCAAAAATATTTTGTAAATATAAATTTGACAATAAAGAATGATTGAGAGCTGTATTGCGTATGTGTTGATAAAAATAATTAAATGCATATAATCAAAAATAGAGATGTGTCACTTACTAGGGAACGTGTAAACTGATTGTTTACTCTTTCGTGTGAGGGCAGCAGGACTGCTGCTACTTAAGAACTTTTAATCTTTAAGGGTCACTTCCACAAGTTATGGTAAACTACAATCTTAAGTTTAAACCACATACAATCTCTTTCCCATTGGTCAGTCTAACAGTTACAGGATTGCTGTAAATCATGCATGTGAAGTTCAGCTCTTATCTTCATTACTTTGTCTTCCCGGATGCAGGATCAGGTGTCACCAAATTTATTTAAGATATTTTTATTAATACCAAATTTTACATTTAACCAGTTCAGTGGGCTAGCTATTCTTTGTTTGGTCGTAGTGATTTAACCTTAAACTTCGTTCTAATTGCGAAGTTCGTATTTTATTCAAGTAACTCCTGTTGATTAAGATTTATGAAGACCGAATTAGTAATCACTACTGAGCACAGGCACATCGTAAAATCTTGATCCGATGAAACTGAGGGGGTGTAAATTTCAGTCAATGCCGTATCGTCATAAAGCCTAAAAACTGATTCAGAAATATTGTTGTCAATTCCATAACATCAAAGAGAGAAGGTATGATGAAGATACAAGTATACTCTTTCACTACGCACTTTAAAAATTTCTTCACTTTTTTGCATCTGTCGTTCCGCATGAATTTTTACTACATTAGTAATTGTGTGCAACTTTTAATACACATTGTATGTTTTCTCAGGGTTGTAAGTTTTTCACAAATTTGGGAAAATACAACAAAAGTTTTACAGGAAACATGAACAAAGTTATTTCAAGTAATCACCCTTCTTTTAACTGTTTTTTCTCACCCACTCTCCCATCCTTTACGAACCGGTGGATATATAAGGTCTCATTTTGATTCTGGTAAAAATGTTGTCTGTTCAGGAGACATCCTGGGTGTAAGCCGCGCGGAGGGCCTTCGGTGGTGCGGGTTCTTTTTGACGGTCCGGGTTAGTTAATATTGACGTATTTATTGTAGCCTTCGTCACCGTCATCTTCTAGCTCACTTGGACTCCTAAGAATCTGGGCTTCTATTGATAAAATGCCCTCCTCTTCTTCGACCTTGCTCTCGATGCGAACATCTGGTGCATTTTCGCATAATTAGCCATTACGAAATGCACGTATATTAGAGCAGTTTTTAACCCAGCTTTTCTGCAGGCACATGCTCCGCCGCATCCTTTCTTGCATTTGCATGAAATAAAAGTTAATAAAGTGCTGATTTTTCTATCATTGTTGCTGGAAGTAGCCCATTGGTGCCAAGCTTCCAGCCCCAACCCTCCGTTTTTTTTTGGATTCCGTACCCTTTTTGGACTTGGTGGTACATCCTAAACGCATGATACTGTGAATTTGCTATTGTCAATTTTACGAAATGTTGGTAGAGGACTTCTTTCAAGTTTTCCTCATCCATGTTGCCACCATACAAAGCAACGAGCAAGCGTCTTCCAGCGTTTGCGATATCTTCTGGTTTGGCATTCTGATGTTTCAAGATGCCAGTAATTGCATTGAGTCTTTTGTTTGTTATTGAACAAGCGAACAAAACTTGGTTTTTCATTGGTTGAACAGGGACGATGTCGTGTCACAGCCACGAAATGCATAAAGAAACAGAATGTTCTCAGCTGTTTACATCTCAAACAATTTGCGGAATATAGTCTTTCAGCAGTTTTGCTTCTCCCAGGTTTGGGGTGGTGCTAGTGCTGTCAGCAAATCTAAAAGATGGACGTCCTCGCCAACGACAAAAACAGCATCAAATTTTGAGCTCAAGAAAATGACTGTCATCACATCGGCATCTTCTTCAGCCTGCTTAACTGTTATAGCAGCCTGTTCAAGTTTTTTTGTCAGCATCTAAATCAGACGGACTAATATATTTGCTTATGTACGTATATGTAAACCGCATAATTAAACTAGTTATTGGCGTTCTTTCACTAAATTATTTATCAATATTGGATAATTATTTACAGGACTTAGTTAAACACATTTTCTATTCCAAATATACTAGTTTAGTTAACCTAAATAAACACTTTATTAAATAAGTTTAATATAAATTGCTGACTATGTAATTGGTCCTAAGTAAACCGTTTTTGTTATATATTTAAGCAGTTTATTACGTAAACCTTTAGATTTATTTAATCTAAATGGAAATTATTGTACCCCTACAAAAACATTACTGTAAAACGGAGCCAGGTTCTAGTGACTGTTAACTGTAAGAAGTAGTAAGATCTGATTTACAGCTAAGCTATTATTGTTACTATATTTAATTATATACTGGGATGGAAAAACCAAAACGAAATCTACAATTTACATTAATCAAGTAACATTACACAGAAAAAAACATTATTTTATTACTAGTAATAGTTCTTTTATTGAATACGTTATTCTTCCAATAAAAGTTAAAATTGAAAATAATAAATTAAGTTTAAAGCAATAAAAATAATATTTTGATCAATTTTACACTAAATATCGACCTGTTTTACCAAATATTATTTTACTAAGTAGTTTTTTTTAGTTATGGTATTATATTGACAACTAAAGGGGGAATGTCAATTTTCAACTCTTTTGAGAAAAAGAGGTTTTAAACTTTCATTCTATTGCTACTTAGAAATTTTTTTAACTATGGTAATAATTTTTTTTTATGGTTTCAGTGTCATATCCTACTTCTCATAAATATGTTATCTTCTGATATTCGTTATATTTGAATTGTTTAAAAAAATTTTTTTCTTACTTATTTATTTTATGTAAAAAGGGGGAATGTCAAATATTAAGTAGAGTAATGCATTTTAAAAAAGATATAGGTAATACTGTTATTTTATAACCACAACAATGTTACTTCATACAAAAAAAAGTAATAGGTATATTGAATTCACACATTAATTGTAAATATAAATTAAAAAGTTCACTTTTTAGGTTTTTTTTGTGGTGGAAGCGTTGCTTTATTTTATTTAGGCTGCTGTTTAGTATACCTTTCGGTTCTGGAGTTTTCTTTGAAAGCGCAAGCGGATTTTGTTTCGTAGCTTCGATTTTTTGGAGCCTTCTTAGGAAGATCAGAATAGAATTTTCGAGCTTCCTCCCCAACGAATTTTTTCAGATCTTGAAGGTCTTGAAACTTTTCATGGGTTATTGGCAGCGGTTCTGTAAAGAAAAAACGGTCTATAACGTTTTGTATTTTTTGTGATAATATAGTTTACCTTGGTATGCAACCTGAGGAAGAAGAAATTCTCCTGGATGTAGTTCAGGATCATTTGAGTGTAGAAGTGAACCTGGTGTATTAATCACAGAACTATCCCAATGTCCACTGTATGTAAATCTGTGTTTTAACATGCGTGGGTGCTCCTTTGCAACGATTAACTCCTTTATGGGCCTGGACTTAAATGGAGATTTTTTCAAGTAATATTGGTCAAGGAATTGAGTTCACCCGCGAACAGGCTCTCTATCAACTTCAGTAACATGAAAAGGCGATGGCTTAGTGCGCGCACCTGCGAATTCTTCAATCCATTCTATAGGTAACTCAACCGATTTATTTTGGTTGATATTAGCCATGTTACTATCACACTCCAGATACGGATGTCCTCGAATGGGGAAGCGGATTTTAACGTGTTCCAATCGCTTAGTATGGTGGAGCAAATAATGAGCAAGGCGAAAAATTGTCCAATTTTTATTTTGCCCGCCGCACGAGTCGCAAAAAATATCCAATTCTTTTACTGAAGGATCCAGTTGAAACATTACGAAATAAAAAAGAAAAGAAGAAACTTCATCAGCTCCCTTGCGCGCAACAGTTTCATCATAGGCATAAAAGTACGATTTACTTGTAGAAAGTACGTGGATGTTAAACATGCAAAAAGTTAACTGACGTTTGTGGTAATGTTAGGCAAAGGTAGGTTCCTTTGAAAATCCATTGTTATCGATTCTCGATTAACTGTTTTCTGACTTTCCAGCCGTGACTGACGTTTCCGAGCGTAAAACACGTTGGCTTTTAGCAGATGTAATTTGTTTTCTGTTGACAGGTTTACTAGTTTGCCCTCAGCTTCTACTTTCTCATTACTACCATCGGGATGGCTTCTGACGCTATGTTCAGTCGCTCGAACTTCGGCAGCAAATTGGTCACACGTGCTACACGTATCTTGTCTAGGATAGCCAAAACTAATGTTAAAGTTTTCAGTAAAAATTTTGCGATATTTTTCGTATGAAACTTTGAAATCCGGGTATTTTTGTTTGTACATATTGTACATCTTTGTGACATTTAACTCAGGGGGCAAATTAGGTTCTCTTTGAGTCTTTAAGACTGAATGACTCATTCGACCTTTAACAGACCCAATGTGGGTGCAAACAGCATCAAAGGTGTCTTGACTTATACTGAATGTTGCCCACGGCCATCTTTAAGTTGGACACCTTTTTTAATGTATCGCTGAATAACTTCAATTTTTTTTGGAAATGCCATGCACAGAACCGAACGCCTTATAGCATACGGGAACCTCCATTGTGCTTCCTTCTCGGCTCACTCGCACACGGTATGAGTATGTACAATCATGCAGCAGAGCATTATCTTCAGCTTGCCTAGGCCTACGTTGAAAAACTTTACCCACTTGTACCAGTCCACTTAAATAACTGTTCTGTTCATTTACAGTCATTGTATTAAAGTTTGTTATAATGATATTTCTATCTTGTTCAGTTACAGTTTGGAAACATTTTAATCGCACACACTTACAATCAGGTCCAATTTCATGAGTTGATGCAAGAAGCTTTTTTTTAACGTCACTCATTCTACCTATTATTTTCCGTTTCTTACTTGTCTTATTATTGTGGTCTTCACCACTCATGGCTGTTTCTTCCCGTGTTCCAGTTTTAAGATTTAAAACAAAACTACAAGAACGTGGAATGAGAAAAAGGCAAACAGTGACCATGCACTTTAAACAACAAGCAAGTACCGGCGTGTGGTTGGTGCCGTAATGAAACGTTTACGCTGCAAATCATATGGATTCATAATGTTGCCAATTTGACAATCCTCCTTCTTTCGCTGTTTCGCTTTGACATTCCCCCTTTTTTCCGTGTACGCTGTATTTTAAACCTGCGATAAAATCTTGACCATCCTCTTTATTGCAGTGAAACCTATATACCGAGAAAGACCACGTTTTAACGTATACGCGGCGATGCCAAACTCAAAAATGAGAAAAATTGACATTCCCCTTTTTCCCGTGTACCCTTCATGTATATTCGGTATCCGACTCTGACCTTATTATTTTATCCTTTAGAATCAAGTCAGATTCAGATGGGTTAGTCAGACCATATGCAGTCTTCATTTATCAAAGATAAAACTAACTCGTGAATAGGATCATTCTTTACCTTCGGTGGTGGACCACCTCCATTACCTGTTCTCTCCAATTTCTCATGGGCTACAATCTTCCTAACTTCCTTTTTTTATTTTCATAAAACTTTTTTAAAACAGAAACATTTCTATAAGAATTATCAGGTGCTAAAGCGTTAACATCTGCTGCCACACTCTATTTTTTTCGTGAACTGAAATATGACCGATTTTTTTATTTGCTAAGAAACATTTGTATTTGGAAATTATGTTTAACAAAGCGATCTTTTCTTTGTTAGAAGAATGTGAGCTTCGCTGCCGTTTCTCACTCATTTTTTTTATACAAGTTCTGATTCAAAATTCTAAATAAATATAGAAAAAAGCATCACATCCAACGAATGTTTGCCTAGATTAGATAAAAGATAAACTATTTACTATTTTAAGGTTAGGACTCGTGAATTAAGTTAGTTGCAAGTCAACAAATGAACTACAATACCGACAGTAGTTCATTTATTCAAGCTTAACAAATCCAGCTTAAAATTTGTGGATGCAAAGGCCTGAAACTTAAGCCACACTTAAATATTTAGGCAAGCTCAAGAAAGCCTGGATTATGTGTCAAATGGTACAAACGGTCCTAAGAAACAAGTCCTGTTTAATTATTTTATTTATTTGTTTTTCTGGAAAATTATTTTCTTTAAGGATTTTTGCCAACTTTTGTTAAAACTTCTGGCCGAAACTCTGGCGCTAAAGCTCCATCTAATAAACCTATGATTACACTATTTTTTTGGGATATAGGGTGGAGTGAGTTATAATTAGTATTTAGATTGCGACCTGACCATGTATTTTTTTGTATACCATTTGGTTTTAAGTTTTCATCATTTTTATTTATAATTAATGTTAAGTTGAAAGAGTTAATTTTATAATTACTTTTAATTTATGAAGTAAATTGAAGTTTGGGGTGAAATTTATTAAATGCATTTAGAATACAGCTAATTTGGTTTTTGGGTACTGCTGTGAGGTAGGCATCCATGTATCTTTTGAATACCTTTCTGATACTATAATTGTGCTTAAATATAGAAACCCTAAACTGTAATTTAATAGTAAAAATACAAATTCTTTGTAAATTTAAAGCCAAGGCTTTGTATTTGCCATACGACTGCTATTGTAAAAATCCTTTTTTAGAGGGGTGCCCAAATATGATCATCCTATCCAATGGCTTTCCAATATAGGAACTAGGAAGTCGAGGAAATTATTAAATACCTATATCTTTACGATAAATATAATTAAACATATAGAACATTAAGCAAGATCCTTGTAAAAAAAATTGTATTCAATAATATCACCATTTTACTTTTCATCTTACTTTAATCTTACCATGAAACTTTCATACTTTTCACATTAAACAGAGCCATAAACGTAAAACAAAAAAATCAATAACATCATAAGGTTAAGGTATATTTTTTCTTAGCAACTTTCGACCAAAGCTAACCACCAAACTCTATTTCTTAGCCACATTAATGACTTTTTCTCTTCATCTACCAATCCCATTCATAGTTACGCTGACGATAGTACTCCTCACTTCAACTTTTATTTTTTCAGTCTCGAATCAAGAGATGGATAATAGACCGAGATCTATGCACCTATCCCATTTCCAAGATCTTCAGTTAATCTTAGACTGGGATGCCAAAAACCTTGTTCAGTTTAATGTCTCCAAAACCCAGTCTTGCTCCCTGTCACGCAAAAAATCCGGCAACACTTTCCCCATCCACATGAATCGCCAAGCCCTACAGAACAATGAAACGTTCGATCTTGTTGGCATCGCTTTCGAACACGACCTCAGCTAGCACAAATACATTACTTGAATAGCCACATCAGCAGCTAAAAAGCTTGGTTTTCTCCTTCGACTCAGCATATACTTCTCCCCTTCCAACTTACACACTCCCTATGTTTCCCAAATAAGACCTAACCTAGAGTACTGTTTCCACATCTGGGGAGCGGCATCACCTTCGACACTTAACATCCTTGATTATGTCCAAAAGAGAGCCATTCGACTCATCAATGACCCAGTCCTCACAAGAAAACTCCCTTCTCTCGCTCATCGCCGCGTTTCTGGGGATTTATTCCTTTTCTACCGATACTTCCACAGATTTTGATCTGAAGAACTAGCCGCTATAACTCCCTTCTTGACTGATTCTAACAGTACAACAAGAGGCGCATTACGTCTCCATCCCTTTAGTGTGCACCTACAAAAGCCTAGAACATCCCACTTCTCTCGCTCCAGGATCTCCAGATGATGGAACAAATTGCCTACATATGTTTTCCCTTCCACTTCCAACCGCCAATCCTTTAAATCCCGTGTCAATAGATTACATTGTCTCTTCAGACGCCCACGGTACGTCAGTACTTAGGCTTGAAGTCTACGTGGGCTGTCTCAGATAAAAAAAAACACCATCACATGCGGAACACCCATTCTCGCTAAAATTTTGGTAAGAACTAATAGTTGCCTTCTAGAAAAATGATTAGATGGCGGCATTTACAAAAACCAATAATGGAACAGTAGATAACATAAATTTACACTAAATTATAAAAGTTAGGTAGGATGAGAAAGATTTTGTATAACGAAAGTTTATTTACTTTTAAAAATATAACACATATCGAAAATTAATGAGTACTTAATTTTACAATATTGGGTTAGTTTCAGAGCTTTTTCCAAAAAAAGGTACCTACATTGCCTGTGTAATTTTAAAAACAATTTTTCCATCCGCAATCAGTGTATTAGCGGCATAAATTAATCCTTACTTTTTGTACGCAGATCAAAACAAGCCTAAAAGTACTCGCGTTGCTTCCAGGAAAGGTCATCAAACAGTGCGCCTTGAAGTCGGCACTATTATGTCCCCAGATTTTAAGTTTATTTAATATTGCACATATATTTAAACAATGGACAGCAATCAATACCGCCACGTTTTTGAATCTGCATTACATTATTTGCTTGTTATTCTGTAATATGTGGGTCAATTATTATTAATACCGTTTCAGTTGTATTTGTACGCAAAATAATTATTATCAGTGATTTCAATTTCCACATTATAATAATCACTGACAAAGCTTCCAAATGATATACAAAATCAAAACTTTTAATAAATAAAATATTATTTGGAAAACGAAACGCTCTGGGAATATGATATTCATATTATATTTTGATATGCATATACCCTGTAATTGAAACTTTTCTACGGAAAAGAGATAAGTTAGAAAATACATGTAACTTTTGCATCACTGCGCAGACTCAAATGCACGATAATAAGGTAAAGTCGACAAGTTTCTAACCCAGTCCTAAATTCGTACCGCCGGTACTTTAAAAACTAATTTGTGGTTGCATCATTTTCGGATAAACTCTACTTGCGGTTGATAGTTAAACAACGGAATAACTGCCATTTTTAACTGCCAGCCTTAACGGTGACAGAAGGCGATCCGAAAATTATGGTGGTCTGATAGAACTTCATAGAATGCCCTGGTCCGGCTTTTATGTGCTCGACTAGCTTGAAAAATGTATTTATTCTTCTTCTTAAGATTTTATTAAGACTCATCAGAATAATTAGAGTAGAGTTTTAATTATATTCCGAATAATGCCCCCAAGGGCGGTATTATGACGCACAAAAATAATTTAAGAAAGTTCTTTGTTTGTGGGGGCTAACTTATAAAACTGTTGGGTCCCAAAAATCCAAAATTATCAATATTATCAATAAAAAGCAAAAAGGAGTGCTGAATTTGGCGACCTTACCTTACCTTTTTTTACTATCCAACCACAAAAACTCAGAACATCCCTCTTCTCTCACTAATTCATACCTAGGATCTTATAAAACAAATTGCCCGCATTGGTTTTCCTTTCTCGTCCTAACCTACAGTCCTTTAAATCCCGTATTAACAGATCACATTCCCTTCTGTCGAGATGCTCACGATACGTCAGTACTGAGGCTATCCTAAAGAAATTGGAAGTGGTAAGGGAAATAGCTATAAAGCCACCTAAACGACTGAGAAATGACCTAGCATGGAGCAAGTTAAACGTCATTAATGTTAATTTTAAGGTACAAGTAGTGATAGTTAGTGCGTTCTGCGCCCTCCCACTCCCAAATCAATAGCGCATGCGTCGGTATCAAACCCAACACGCAATAGCGCAAGCGCTGGTATCAAACCCAACCATACCGCATGCGCCAGCATCAAACCCAACCTGCGCGCGCATACGCCATCTGTCATCTGTCAACTGTCATCTGTCAACTGTCATACGTCATCTGTCACCTGTCATACGTCATCTATCATACGTCATCTGTCACCTGTCATACGTCATCTGTCAACTGTCATCTGTCATACGTCATCTGTCACACTCTTGGGCGTTAGCTACTTTGGTCTTAACTACTTGGGGGCTAGAACTACTTGGGGGGCCTGAACTACTTGAGGGGGGCATCAACTACTCAACTGCCATCCTGTCACCGATCATACGTCAGCTGTCATCTATCATATGTCATCTGTCACCTGCCACTCCGAAATCCAATCGATTACTACCCAACCTGAACCAACTATTCCAAACCTAGAACTGCCATCTGCAACGTCATCCTGCATAAGTATGAATCTGAAAAAAAGTCCTGCCATCGGTGGGATTAGAACCTGGGACCTGCATATTACAACGTGGAATTACCAACGCTCTAGACGACCTGGCCATCTGCTTCACATAAAATATTGAGTTCCGAACATAAAGGCTTGCGGCAGTTGGGCAAGCAAGTTGTTGTTGTTGTTGTTGTTGTTGTTGTTGTTGTTAGCGAAGTCACGATGATAACGATATGTAATAAATGGATTAAAGGAAGAAAACACACAGTAGTAGGAAAATTATTTATTTAACCACAAGATATATCTATATTTAGCAACCTTATATACAAAATTAGTTAATAATATTAAACAGGTTACTGCTACGAATACAAGTAAACTACAAATACTGTTCAGAGTTTCGGAGAAAGATGGCGGTAGTGGAGAATTAGCAGCAGCAGCAGCAGGAGTACGAGTTGGGGATGCGGTCTCATTCTTGCACTCGCTAAGGAACGTCATCCATCCTGTTTCACCAATCGTCGACTCTTGAAAGAGAAAGTGAACCTTGTAGCGAAAAGAGCTGTTGCTGTTTGATGGGGGTATCATAGCGGAGAATACAGATATGTGATCAGCGTTCTGCGGGTTGAAATCCAACGGAATCCATGGTCTGCTAGCGTTACAATCTCCAAAATCGAACAAAACAGAGGCGTTTTTCACATTTAAAGGTCGATATACGTAGAAGACGTTGTGTACTACTGCAACCAGCAGAATTAAGGACGAACTTAACAGAGCCACAGCTCACGTGAAAATGAGCTAAAGCGTCGAAGAATGGCGATTTATAATATCATAGAGGTGTATCAGTCCACTGGCTAATAACACCAACAGTGGTATTAAGAACAGAGAACTAACATGGAGAGTTCGGAGCGGTTCTGGTTGTATCTTTTTCAAGCTTCGCGGTGGGGCTTTCTTTTTCTGTGGTCGACACTTCCACAATACTTTAGCTAGTCGACAATGCTGAGAGTACTTATAGTGATCGGCTAGTGGATCATCTCCTTCCTTCCAATCAGCAAACTCGCAATAACAAAATGCACATTTAACGATATCTAATCGCTGGGTGTAATAAAAACCAGCCTGTGCTAAGTCTTTAGGGCTAACTTTATTGGACCAATTTGCAAACGTAATCAGTCTTTCTTCAAAAGTACGAATAACGGCCAGACCATCGTCTAAGCAATCAGTACAATCTACACTGCGGCTAATCATTTCAGATCGTCTTTCTACTTAGACTAATCGAGCTATACTAAGAAATAAAACAAACAAACTATGTTATATACTTTTATTCCATATCATTTAAAAAACAATGTCGGAATTTATACAATAACTTCGCATTATTACAGGCACAATGCCAAACATTAAAGTCCTTATGGTGAAAACATTCTACAACTTTTTTATATTTACTTAATTTAGGTTCAGTCTTTAAAGGAACACTAAATATAAGACAAGAATCAAAAATCTGTTTTAAACAAGTTGCCTTTAAATCGCCCTTAACCAGAAATTTAGGAGAATCATACTGAAGACAGACGTCACGTAAAACACTTTCAAATTGGTTCAAGTCCAAATAACCAGACTCCCACATTAGGCCATGGTATTTCTCCTCCAGATGTTCTACTATTTTGAGATCTTCGGGTTTCAAAAATTTCCTACCATACGGAGGCTTGAAGAGAAAGCTGCAAAATCGAGCACCATCATACACAGCCAACTCCTTTGGTATAAACCCACTGGCTAAAGGATAGCCCTGAAGATCGATGCAAACTTCCTGACGTTGTTTAGACATCTTGTACACTGGCCAAACGCAAAGACAACAACGTCGGTGTTGAACTAACTTCTAAACAGGCTGCAGACAAGTCACGACAGGTCTCGATACATTAGAACTGTATGTAACGATTGTTGAAACAACTATGAAATCTCTGCTAGAATCGAGTTGTATTTATTAGTAACAGCAGAAATATTTACTATCGGAGGGAAAGGAGAGGGAAGGGTGAAAGAAAAGAACCCAAAGCTTTAAAATATTTATTATTATGAATCATCAGCATACATGCACAGTTTATCAAAGTCATCGAGCAATTTTTGTTGGTTGTAATGCAATAATTCCAACATGTAATAACTTTGTTCAAACAGGTTTAAATTACAGAGATTGGTAATAATTTCAAAAAAGTTTTCCTTAATATCAGCAAAACATTGAGCATACTGTAAAGTATCTTCATAATAGGTTCTAAATTGTAAGCGGTTAACTAATTCTAATCTATAGTTAATTAAATGCTTAATGCTAACAATAGAATTTATATCATTACAAGAAAACGTTAAAGTTACATCATTGCTTCCAAGTCGAAATATTCGCTCGTTTAAAAGAATAGCACTGGATAGGGTAAAATTTTCCGATGACGACGTCAGCGTTGTTGCCACACTTCCATCAATATCTTCAAACATCTTGTCAATGATCTCCAAAAACTCGATCCAGTCAGAATGGCTGAGGGATACTGGCTCATGTTCAGACGTTGTGGGGACTAGTTTAACACTTGGTATCATCCCCCTGGCAACACTGAGACCCACAATTACTGTAAAATTACCAGTAGGATAGCAAAATTCACCCAGGAGTTTCTTCTCGTTGCGAATTTCTCTGTTACTTCGAAGAATCATACTGTCCAATAGGGTGATGAGCTTCGGGAACTATAGCCGTCGTCTTCCATCACCTCAGAAGCAGCAGCAGGAGCAGCAGCAGGAGCAGCAGGAGCAGGAGCAGCAGCAGCGGTACAACTTTTACTTGCCATGGCTCACACTAAAATAGCGACGACTGCTAACGTAGTAATGGTATTATAGAGAGAACTCTACCCCCACTCCACATTTATTGATGTTAAGTTCGAGAAACAGTAGTCTGGATAACGCCCATCCGCTTCCCATCTCGGTGAATTCGGAAGCTTTTTTCACTAGAGACATCTGATATTCGCTGTAAAAGTCATCCAAATTAGTGTTGGGAGAAATAACACTAAATTTGGTATTAAACGATTTAATGTCTTGTTCTTGTGTGGATGCCAACAGATAACAACCATAGAGCTCCATATTAACTTTAAGCTGGGGGTAAGTCTTTAAAGGATCAGTGAGTAAAGTAATAACCGTATCTTTGAGGTCTTCTAAATATTGCTTAACATCAGTTGAATGTAAGTCACTCGTCAGATGGTAAGTTAGTATGCGGTTTTTAAAAGCAGTTCGAACTAATTTTACCTGAGAGTACAAGGTCTCACTACATTGCTGCTTATGTTTTGTGGTACGGTTATGAGCACTACGGGATAAAATTTCAGTATTACACTCCTTGCAATACGGCATGATTTCAACTGACGAAAACCGGAAAAATGTTGACTATTGGTACAAAGATCAGGCCTAAACCACATCCTTAGCCATATCTATCCAACTGTTATGAGACTTATCAAACCCAAGCCATTTGACATACATCTTTTTACCCTTTTTACGCAAAACTTGTTCAATAAGAAATACATCAGATTGTTTGGTTTTTTGCAATTCTTCTTCATAGAATCCACCACTAATAGGTTGCCCGCTTGTATCCTCTAGCAAATAAGTTGTAGGATTGGTAATCTTCACCTGAGATACTTTAAACAACTCAGTGGTCCAATTAGGTACATAACCCTTTTCAAACACGTGCTTAGCCTTACTGATGCGAACAATGTCACCAACTTTGAATTTTTGCTTTGCCACAACCTTTAAACGACTATAAACAGAGTCCAATATTTTCTTCTCATTACTCTTGCTAACATCCTTCGGTTTCATGCGGATTGTGTGATGTTTGGTGTTGTTGTAAGTATTTGTAACTTGTTCCAACAAGTCAATCCATTTATGATTACCATTCAAGGTAAACAACTTAAACAAGTGTTCTTTGAGCGTTCGAATTACACGTTCTGCAATAGAAGCCTTTAAAATACTAAAGGTACTGTAATGACGGATCCCATGCTTCTTCATAAGACTTTGAAAGCTAGCGTTGTAATACTCTTTCCCATTATCTGTAACCAGCTTTTTCGGAATCCTCCGAGACTGTTTGAGTATATGATCCATGGCATTAGTCACATCCTGAGCATTTTTTGACTTTAGAGGTCTGGTCCAGAGAAATTTGGAGAAACAATCAATAACAACCAAGATGTATTTAAATCCCTTGTTTTCACGAGCGTACTGATCGAGTTGAGCAAGATCGGAAGCAAACGTATCATCTAAACCATACTGGATAAATCTACGACGTTTAAATTTGATTCTAGCGGGTTTATGTAGTTCCTTAACAACTTGTTCTCTAGCCTTCGTAATGCCCTTGGCCATTATTTCTCAAAGAATGAGGTTCTGCAGCAAGATATCGAATTATATACGTCTAAATTTTAGATAGTTGGTGGACGGGAAGATCCTTTCTTTAGCAAATCAACTGTTTGTAATAATTTGGAGAGTTCTTCACGAATCTTTCCCACATCCGTCCTGACTGGTCTGAGAGCATTTTGAATAGCCTGATTGGTGTAAACTTTTAGGAGTTTTTCGAGATCCTTGAATTGGGTAGATAGGCGATCCAGGTGGGTATCCAAAACTAAAGTCTCGCTCTTTAATTTGTTGTCACGCAGCTTAAGTTGGTCGGATACCGAGTCTACATAATCCTTATTAGTTTTTGTAAATGCCTCCATTTGCTTTACAATACTACCGATAGAGTTGTTTACTTTTTGTTCCAACCCCGTTACTTGTCTCAACATCTCCAAGTGGGATACTTGTATTTTATCATTCAGCGATCTATCAATGGTAGTAGAAAGTGAAGTTAGCATACGCTCTACAAACTTTTTATTTACTGCATCAGCGATATCTGCTGGCGATTTGACGTTACAAAGCCGATGATCTCGAATATCATAATCGCCATCTTTTGTAAGAGTGATCAAGTTGGGTGCTTGCAACACTCTCACTCTCTTCTGATTAGACGACGTGGGCAAGGAACGTCCAAACTTATTCATGATTACTGCGGTACTAAGGCATAACAGCTTTAACAAACTTATTTATAGAATTCAATTACTCCAAGGTGTTCCAATTCATGCAAAATGCTCCAAATCTCGTTCATGTTATTATTGTTGCCAACCTGATTGGAAGCGTCTAGCTTTTTTAACCTATCAACCAACTCGTTGACGTCATCGTAGTAGACATATTCTTTGGGTTTTTCGCTGTATTCCATTAAGGCAGATCCAGATTTCACAGATCCAGATTTCTCAGACTTCGATCTGGTCGCTATTCTACCCCCGGGCGAAGGAATTTTACTGGTAGAACCTTTCGAAATTAGTGGTTTCACAATGGCATTGTATTTGTGGGATCTATTACCTTTCAACTGACCATTGTCTTTCAAGTATAAATCTGTTCGCTTTAAAATATCCTTATATTGTTCTTCATCGGCAGCGGTATTAAATTGAGGAACCTTGAGAAACAATAAATCGTATAGTCCCAGAGTTCCTTTATACGTAAGGGGGCCAACTTGAATATCACCATTCTTTAAGAAATTAACCGGTTCTGAACCTAAGCTCCAAGAATCAGTCACCAAATCATATTTCAGGCTGTTAGCATCTATTTCGGCAGAGTGCGACCAATATAGTTTCAGATAGTCTTGAGCAATCTTCGGATACTGCTCGATAAAAGTCTCAAACACATCAGATTTTCGAAGAGAATCTTCAAAATTCTTTCTTATGTGTTCCGCAGGATTCTGAGCTGGTTCTTCAAACACAGCATCATCATCATCATCAGCAGCAGCAACAGCATCCCCGTAGTGAGTTTCCTCGGTTAAAAATTTTACAGGTGGTTTCACTTCTCGAGTTACTATGGGTGGTTTAACTTTGGGTTTTCCACCAACGCTCTCTTCCAATTTAATCTTCCGTTTCTTAGATTTTACAGCGGTGGTGGCGGAAGCACTCACAAGCTTATTCAGAGGATCGGTAATAGGCATTAAGAATTTATTAAGAGCTTCATCTTCTTCGCCTCGCTCCAACTTCAATGCTAAATACTTCTTTCTTATTGTTCGTGCAGCTTGGAGAATCCTCCGTTTAACGTCTTTATCGAGGTGGCTCATGGGGGTAGACATATTACAAACAGACCCTGTTCTGGAAAAACAGCTAAAAAACAGACCCTGTTCTGGAAAAAACAGCTAAAAAACAGACCCTGTTCGGGAAAAAACAGCTAAAAAACAGACCCTGTTCTGGAAAAACAGCTAAAAAACAGACCCTGTTCTGGAAAAACAGCTAAAAACAGACCCTGTTCGGGAAAAAAACAGCTAAAAAACAGATCCTGTTCTGGAAAAACAGCTCAAAACACCTAAAAACAGATCCTGTTCGGGGGAAAAGCAGCTAAAAAACAGACCCTGTTCGGGGAAAACAGCTAATAAACAGATCCTGTTACTGGAAACAGCTAGGAAACAGCTAAAACAACTACTAAACAGATCCTGTTTCTCGAGACTTAACACATCTAACTTCTAGGACGTCAAGTGTTACACTGAGTCCCGAGGGCTTAGGGTATGATATATGTATCAAACTTGTTACGATATCGACCTTTAGCAATATCATTGTCTTTCACCACTACTAGGAAGCCATACCTATCTTTCCAACATTCGGAACAAATATGTTTAAATGCATCGAATGTCATGTCTGTATTAACGTGATCATCGTAGATATGTTTCAAGTTTAAGTCATCCTGCTTAAATAAAATTAATACATTGGCATTGTCACGAACCAGCTGTTTCGGTATTTTCGAGTAAGTTTGCGATAAATAGAATGAATCAATTGCATTATGGCGGCCCATACAAAAGTAATTACGCATTTTATCCTGCTTCTCACATGCTACGTCATCAAATATGAATACAGAGTGAGGTCGGGCGCTGACAGGATCTAGAACTTCATCATTATCGCTGTAGCCGAAATAGCCTAAACGGGAATGTTTCATAGCCTGTTGAAGAAAGTCGTACTTGTCTTGCTGCAGAGATTTGGAATACACGTACACATTCTCGAATTTTAAACCATTTTCATCAATCAAAAGACTAATCATTACATTGGTTTTGCCACAATTACTCGGACCACATATTAAAGCTCGAATTGTAGAAGGCAAAAGTTGACCATGTTTGCTACTTTGGGACTTGTCTGTTTTCATATCGCAATTATAAACTTGGATTTTAAGTTTCTGTTTCTCTTGACGCATCTCTATAAATACTACTCTACACCCTCCCAGGGCTTCATTACGAATGAAGACTCTGCAGGGTGTAGGTGTGTTAAATACTGCTATCAACAAGCTCCCGTTCGAGCTTCATTTACCTGGTTATTCCTATTGCGGTCCTGGAACCAAACTTCAAGAGCGACTGGCTCGAGGTGATCGACCAAAGAACAAATTGGATAGTGCTTGTCGCGATCACGATATCGAATACGCCCGGTCTAAAGAGTTGGAATAAAGACATCGAGCCGATCGAGTGTTGGAGAACCGAGCTTGGGGACGAGTAACGGCAAACGATTCCAGTTTTGGTGAAAAAGCTTCAGCGTGGTTAGTAACTAACGCTATGAAGGTAAAACGCAAGCTGGGTGCTGGCAAGAAGAAGAACATGGAAACCCTATCATCAGTGGTTACTCTGCTTAAGAAACAACTTCGACATACGGGTGCGGGTGATGTGAGTAAGAAAAGGACTCTCAGTAAAATCCTTAAAGCTGCCCGAGTAACGGTCAAGAAGGTTGGAGGTCGTAAGAGAATCAACGTACCGAGAATAATACCATTACCGAAACAGGGTGGGTTTCTACCACTTATTCCCATATTTGCAGGACTTAGTGCCCTGGGGGCATTAAGCGGAGGCGCCGCGGGGATAGCGAAGGCCGTTAATGACGCTCAAAGTGCCAAGGAGAAGTTAAAAGAATCTAAACGACACAACGAAACAATGGAAGCGATTGCCTTGGGAAAAAAGGGTAGCGGTCTGTATTTAAAGAAACACAAAACGGGTTATGGATTGTTTTTACGAAAAATGCCAAAAAACTACCAATAAAGCTACCTGAAAAACCGTTATCCGATCATGATATTAATTCGTACGTCACTCGATTACAAATACCGCATTTTAGAGGAGTATTTATGCGAGACACTTTACCGAACGCACCCTTCAAAACAGAGTGTGGTGTTATTAATTTGGATCGGAACACGGGATTCGGAACACATTGGGTAGCTTACAAGAAACACGGTAATCGAGTTGTTTATTTCGACAGTTTTGGCAACTTGAAACCGCCCAAGGAATTTGTCAAGTACATGAAAAATGTTAAAATATATTTTAATTCCGATCAGTATCAGGATTATGGAATGACAAATTGTGGGCATCTTGCTCTAACATTTCTCTACAATGAAACTTTATAAATGCAGGTATTGATGCTTATTGACATCAGTCATGTCACAGACATTCACGTTAAAAGGTCGCTCTCACCGACTTGAAGCATACTTTGTACCTCCCATAGAGCTCGATTCCCGGTTTGATTACTCTTTAGCATTAATTTCGCTAAACACTTGGAACACAATCCCCAATATAGAAGAGGGACGAAACAAGTTTTATTACATTGTCAATAATCAGGAGGAGTGAGTATTGGAAATACCAGCAGGTTCCTACGAGTTGGAAGATATCGAGCAGTTTCTACAACGTAAGCTCCTAGATCCCAGAGCTTCCGCAGACGAACGGAATCGCATCTTATCGCTTAAACCCAATAACAATACGTTAAAGTGCGAGTTAACCAGTGTCTACGACATAAACTTTAAGCCAAAAGACAGTATTGAAAAGTTGTTGGGATTTTCACCTCAACTGTTAAAGTCTGGCGAATTCCACGAATCAGATCAACCTGTGGATATTATACAAGTTGTTACTATTAGAGTAGAGTGTAACATCATTTCCGGCTCGTATTACACAAATAATCCCGCACATACTCTTTACGAATTTTCACCAACTGTCGATCCCGGCTACAGTATAAATATCGAACCAAGGAATCTAATCTATTTACCTGTGAACCAAAAAAGCATCTATAACATTACCCTCACGCTAGTAGACCAGGATTCTAGACCTCTTAATTTTCGAGGTGAAGAAGTAGTAATTCGATTAGAACTTAGACGAAATGGTTCTAGTATTTAAAGGGTATTTAAACACTACTACCTCAGCCGGCAGATCATTCAGTGATCAGAAGTCGAAGGGGTCACTCACGTTTTCAAATATATTATATTTGCAGTCTATAAGCAGTCCTTACGGCTATCATGTCAGAAAAACTTCAAATCTTCAATCAGATCAAGAGCGATGAGTCGGTCATTCGTGAAGAATGGCACACTTATCACCCCTTTACCAACTCCTTTAATAACAATGACGAAATCGAGATTGTTATCAATCAGCAAGATGTCTTTTTGGATATGAGTGAAGCTCAACTCTACATCGAGGGTACATTTAAGGTGGAAGCAGATGCCACTGGTAAGACCGGTACTTGTGATCTAACCAATAATGCTGGAGCCTTTCTCTTTGACAACATTTCCTATGAAGTTAATGGTAAGGAGATTGAAAAGATTCGAGATCCTGGTATTGTTAGCACCGTGAAAAATATGCTATGTTTAAATGAGCAGGAGAGCCGTGCTCTAGACATAGCCGGATGGAATTGGCCTAGTGGAACTGTTAAGACCTTGGATGAAACTTCTAAAGACTTTAATTTTCGCATCCCACTTTCAATCTTGTTTGGTGTGTTTGCCGATTACCACAATGTATTAATGGGTAAACAGAAACTTAAACTAGTTCGTGCTCGTCATGACGACAACTGCTACAAGTCCTCGGGTACTAAGAAGGCAACAATAACCTTAAAAACGGTTGTGTTGAAAGTGAGATATATTTACCCGAGTGATGCAGTGAAATTAAGGCTTTTGGATGAAATTGCAAAGAACAAACCGATATATATTCCGTTTAGAAATTGGGAACTACATGAACTGCCGGCTTTGGGAACAACAAAGCGTGATATTTGGACCGTTAAGACCATGTCTGAGAGAGCCCGATACGTCATTGTATTTTTTATGAAGAAGCGAAAAGATAACTTTGAAGCTGATTGTACCTACTTTGATAATTTAAACATCACCGACGTCAAATTGCATTTAAATTTTGAAGTTTACCCCTATGAGTCGTTAAACCTAAACTTTGCCAATAGACAGTTTGCAGAAGCCTATCAGATGTATACGGACTTTCAAAAAACCTATTTGGGAAAGCAGCGGTCGTAGCCGCTTTTGGATTTTCTCGCTTTCGCTAGTAGAGCCCTCTTTGTTATTGACTGTTCCAAACAAAATGAAGCCCTCAAGAGTAACACTATTGACGTTAAGTTGGAGTTTCAAAGTTCCGAAAACTTCTCGGCTGAGTCACGGGCCTTTTGTATAATTATTCATGACCGAGTGCTCGAGTATCAGGCTTTAACAGGTCAAGTACGTGATCTGTTGTAGGCATTTACTATTCAACCCTCTCAGCACGATGAAGTTTGTTGTGGTTGACGTTCAAGGATTCAGCGTTCCAGAATTTCAAGCTAAAGAATTGACTATTTACGATGGAAAGCAAATCAAAAACTACCTTTTTAAACCCGCTAAGCCGTTTTATGAACTGTCCTATGATTGTCAGAAGCAAGCAATGTTTCTATATGGGAACCGACATGGTTTATACTACAATTCTGGTGAAACCGATTACAATGAACTTCACCGCATTATCTACAACGATCTACGGGATGTTGATGTCATCTATGTGAAGGGGTATGTAAAGAAGGCCTTCTTACTGGAAACTTTTTCCACGATGAAATATCTTAAGCATATACCCGATATTGTTAATTGAGAATTTACTAGGGACAGTGTTAATGTACCGAAATTATCTCTAAGTAAAACCACTTGTTCTTATCATGGTTTAGAATATTGTACTTGTAGTGTTGTGAATTCAAAAATCTTGTATGAATATATTTATGATTTTTTACCTAAATAAAGAAGTTAAATAATTGTATTACATGTTTCATTTTATCCTATATTATTCGAAACCCTTGAAAAATTTAGGCATTTAGTCTCGAGCGCATGGCAAAGACGGTTGACTGGTCAGTTAGATTAGACAAGCATTTGAAAAAATTACGCAAGCTGAAAAGAGATATTCAGTTTTACCAAGAAAAGAAATCTGTGGTTAGAATATTATTGAAACTTACCATTTAAACTTACCAATGGCTTCCTCCTCCTCCTCATCCGGCTGGGATAAGGTGTTTGAATCTCCTTCTAGATGTCCTGATGTTCCAGCGATAGTTCTGAAGACTAAGCCTAACCGAGTGTACGAGATTGATGATTTTATCACTGTCATTTTTCGTACGTCAGAAGAGGAACGCAAACAAGTAATTTTGGATACTATTGGTTATGGCAAAATTTCTTTCTCTAGTGATGAATTTGAAGAGTTTTTAAGCACTTTTGATTGTTTCAATACCCATTGGGTAGATATATTTATGATAATTGGACAGTACACGCTAGTGTTTCATCGCAATGGCGATAAGAGAAGTCTAAAGTTTGAAGATGCCACAACCGACAAGTATCTTTTTCGATGGACCGAGAAGCTAATACACCTATTTGCAAAGCATATTTATGAATTGTATAAGCTTAATCTTGAATATTATACTGTTACTAAATAAATAGTCTAACGTCAATTTGTTTTTTCTTTGCTCTAACTAAGGAAATAAAACACCAATATATACACAAAAACCCAACATTTATTAACGGGTAAAAATTTAAAAAAGTAAAAAAAGTGACCGCACAGTGGCCCGTAACTAGTAAATAGAGTACAATCGTAAATAGGAGACAATAAACAAACAATATAAAAATAGGGTAAGCTTGGGTAAGCTTCGGTAAACTATACATATAAAGTAACTAGGTAAATACCTTAAATACATTAAATAGGATAGATTAGGGTAAAATAAATACAATAATTAACTATCTAAAATAAATTACTAGCCTACTATCACAGCCTCTAAAGTCACACACATTTAGCTATCAAAAGTGATTGATGTAAAGTTAGCTGTCGGTGATCAGTCTTAGCTCATGGAATTTCCGATGATTCCTTATACTTTTCAATATCTCGATGACCCCAAGCAAGCGTGTTCTCTAAGTCACCGGGAATAAGGTAACGCTTATCGTCCGCGTGTGATAGCGCTACCTTATTTTTCAGTTCGACATACATATCGTGTAAATGTGAACGGAAAGTGTTCATCTGTCGATGAATGTGAGTTCCTTCTACGTCAACCGCCTCCCTATAATCATCAAGAGTCAGTTCTTTCTGGGTGACGTAGTCAGGAACTCCCTTAGCTTTTTTCGTTAACTTTCCCTCCACATTTACACAATATGCCTTCGCCCCGGTACCGTAGAAATCCCAAATGATTTTTCCTGCATACTCATCTTTCATTTTACCCAAAATTGATTGGTTTACAGGAACATCATGTGGGTTATCTTGTGAGTAATTGGACGTGTCGAATCTATCTAAATTTTCTCGCATGTCATTATAGAAATTTCCCGTTGTAATTTTTAAAACAAGGGAATCGGTGTCAGTGTAGAGTAATACCGCGTTGTTGCCGTATTTTGGCTTAATATACCCGTACAAAAAGTCATACATAATAGTCTTAGATATTTCCAAGATGCTAAAACCTACGTAAATAGGCTTATTATATGTGACTTTTTGTTTTTTCATCTGGATAGCTACCAGGTTTTCACCGAAAATCGTGCGGTCTTTAAAATGAGGTTTCGAGATTAACGCTTCGGCTCCCTACCTTCTACCAATATTTTCCCAATGAGAAACAAGTTTAACATCTACCCGTTTCTCCACATTTTCCATCGTTTTACCAAACACAGCGTTGTTCATAAGTTTGAAGAAATCCTTTTCAAACTTATTTTTCGCTTTATTACGCATCGCTGTGTTTAGGTCAATGTATTTCTTTAACCATGGTGATTGATTAAAAGATATAACGCGATGAATTTTTGTGAGCTTAAGCCCATAATCTAAAGCCTGACGCAAATTTTGATAATGAATAATATATTTTTCTTTTTTAAGAAAGTTGGGTATTAATTTTGTAATGTCTTGGAATTTTGATTCTGGTGGGGCTATGGATTCTGGACAAAAGGGTAGTTCGTTGTGTAAGTAATGCAACTGTTCGGGATATTCTAAATCTACCTCTAATATGTAGCCAGTTTTAGAATCATTCGCGACATTCCTGTAATCTAAACTTTGAATTTCGGTCTCATCCAACCACTTAAAATTCCCCGTTGGTAAATATTGTGACATGGCTGCACCATATAGGTTGGTGGCGTCCAAATACATGATGTAGGAAGTAGGTTTGGAAGCGTCATAATGAGGTATAAATTGATTGTTCGCAAAAGCTTTTCTAACGCTACACTGACTGACCCCACCACGAATACCGTGTTTAAAGAAGTGTACCATGTCTAGATCTGTCAGTAATTCTAAGTTAATTGATGTGGCCTTGAGTGCGGCGTCCATCGAAAGAGCGGGCGCTGTGAAGTACTGCGCAGGGTCTAGACCGTAAGTACTATGGCACACGTCTCTAAAACTTTCAAACACATCTGTTAATAATAAGACGTCGGATTTTAAATAAATATCTGAATATTCGCCTAAAGTTTTGCATTCAAATAAATTCCACACAGCCCAAGCACGCTTGTAATCCTCTGTACTAATGTCTTCTTTTTTCAGCTGGTTGTAAAAGTCTTTATGTGATGGAAGCTTAGTATCGGTCAATTTTGCGAAACTATCCACGTAATTATATGGGAAGACACCCTTCTGTCGAATAAGCTGAAACTTATTTTCTTCCGCGAAATATTTCCTAACTTCTCGACATTGTTCTGGTTTTAAATTTTGACTAAGTTTATCTAGACCGCTGGCCATGAAACGAAAACTGTCGAGGAAGCGTAATTTTAAAAATACCTGCCGTTGTTTACCATCCCTGTTCTCGATGTTATCCACCAAAACATGCTTAGTAAATGATATATACTTTTCCTTGTTTTGGGGGATAACATCCAGCTTTTCTTCGTTGGCAGCCAATTCCTTAACAAATAGGTGGGAATCAAAGTTGGACATATTATGGAAAAAGATGGGTATAAATTGTGGGATTTTGTAATTAAGGTTGCATACAGAGTGCGCGGCCGCCCGATAGGAGCCATTTGTATGATCATGATCGTGCACGCGATCGTTTAGCGCTACATCAAATGGCTTTTCGCAAATATGACATACCGGAGCATTTTGATGCTCAATCTCTTGTTCCGCAGAAATAGGTATCATTGGTACTACTTCCTTCATAAAGCGATTATAGATTGATTTACAATCAATCTCTAAACGTTTTACGAATTCTTTGTGAGCATCCGGACCTCTATAGCTTTGGTAAATCGAATGAGCATCATCAAAGTCACATTTGATGTAGTAACCGAACGAGTACGGCACATGTTTGTGTGTTCTCACAGTATATGACGTATCGGGATCCTGCGCATTTTCCTCTGTATCCAGGGGTTCAAGGATAGTTTCGAAATCGGCATAAACAACGAAAGGTACTTTTAATTTCTTTTCAAAGTTTGTAAATTTCAAAATATTCTCGGGAATCTCTTCGCCGTATTTATTTTTTTTTAAATTTGTTGTTGGGACTTTAGCTAAAACGTGCCCGCAATCATGTTCTTGATGAGTCATTAATTTTTGTTCTGAATACCAATACGATAAACAACCATCACATAAATACTTGGTAGCATTGTGGTTGGATAATTGTCTTGAGATCAGACGAGATAAACTTCTTATTAAGCAGTAATGACTATTACCCTGGTCATCACTGATTACTAACAAATTTACATGTCGCTCCCTATTATGAGACTTTGTAAAGTATAAGGGCCCCACGGCTTCAATAATATCTTTACCATCTTCGAACAATTTCTCCAGTCCGTATATGTTGATAGAAATATTATTGAGTCGCTCAAACTTAGTTACATCGGTAAGTTTAATCGGAAATTCCATACCTGTGAAGTCCAGCTCGTTCTCAAAAGGCAAATAGCTCGCGACTCTATTTGCATGTTGAGCTCGATCTAAAGGATGTAAGGCGGCTAGGACTGACCACATGAAACATTTTTGATCGGTGTTCTGGATGTTCAAGACAGCTTTCTTTGCTTCAATCTCCTTTGGCAGCGGGATGTAGGAAGATGGCTTCAGAGGCTGGATCTTGTTGATTCCTAATTCTAAGTGGAGAAGCTGCTGAAGCGCCCACCCTGTAACAATAGAGATATCAATTAGCGAGAAATCTTAAACAGTTTGAATTTTTTTTTGCAATAGTTTTACACTTACCACTATCCTTTTCCATAAATTCGGAATACTTCCGGTCTAGGATGGCGATGAACTGCTCGAACAGCTCCTCCAAGTCCGTAGCCCCATTCACCATCTGGTACTTGCTGTTGAAGGACTTTACCTCTGATGACTCGCTCGACTGCAGGAGGAAGCGGCCGAAAAGCTCCAGTCCAACCTTAAGCTGCTCGTACTTCGCGCGGATGTCTCCCACCAACTTGATGAATTTCTGCTTGAGATGTTGTAGATACTGCTTGACGTTGGTGGGATCCTGGCTTGAAGTAAGTCGGTACGTAGCAATTCGGCTCCTGAATGACGTTCTGACCAACTCTACTCCTTCCTCCTCCTGCATCACGCAGCATTTCTCACGATGCCCCAAGGTTCTTAGATGGCCGCTCCATCGGCTCGTAGGAACATCTATTTGGCATGTTGGGCAATGTTGTGCGGATGACGTAGATGGTTCTGAAAATCGGAAATAAATACTTAGTACCTGAGTTCTATAAAGACAAATTTCTTAGTTAGGCTACAGGAAATTTCAATTTTAGCTACTTACCATCTGTCGAAACGAGTCTTGCCCTTTTCGTCATGGAAGCTTGCGGAGAATCGACGGCTATTCTCTTCAGGACTCCATGTTTCTGCCGTTGATGGTGTTGTAGAGCTCTCTCTGACTTGGCAGTTACTCCACAAGTTTCGCAGACTTTGCCCGATGGTCTACAGTCCCCATGACGCTTGAGGTTGTCCTTCCTGGTGAATGAGGCGTTGCAGAATTCACATACGAACATTTTCTGTAACACATTCAGATTTGATAACAATTTTTCGGAAACCAATTGGAAAACAGTTTGAAGATTTTGGGAGAACAAAATATTTTTGGTAAAAGGTTTTGACAAAATTTTGCAAACAATTTTTTGTAAAAAAGTTTTGGGAACCATTTGGAAATATTTTGAAAATTTTTTTGGGAAAATAGGTCTTTAATCTACCCTTGTATCTCCTATTTTCTTTTGAAATATAAAGGCACACTATTCTAAAGAATTTTTGTCGATTTTTTCAACTCCAATTGCAGTTTGAACACACAAAAACCATCTATTTTTTTTTTTGGAACAATGGGTCTTTAACGTACACGCGTACTTCCTATTTTCTTTTGAGCTATAACGGCACACTATTCTGAAGAATTTTCGATGATTTTTCCACCCAAACTGCAGTTTGAACACAAAAACTATTTTTTGGAAAAATAGGCCTTTATTCTATACCTGAACATCCTATTTTCTTTTGAAATCTAAAGGCATCCTCTTAGCGAGAATTTTTTTGTCAATTTTTTCAACTCAACTTGCAGTTTGAATACAAAAACTAGTAATATCTTCCACGCAAGTAGCCCTAATATTCTACACGTTAATACTAATACACCACCAAGTAAATCTTCTAAGTACTTACCCAGATTTCACAGTACACTCACTTCACAAAGAAAAACTCTAATTGTCTAAATGAATAAATAATTCCCACAATTTTACACACGCTTTTCCCGAATCACCTTCACTCTACTACTTCTGAATGCGAACTGCTGGTCTTGCCTACGTGACTTTGCTAGAAATAGCTATTTTAATTACTACCACTCCCCGCCAACCAGATCGTAACTATCTACGCTTTACATTAAAATGCATAATCATTGTGCTTGCTAGAAAATTCTAGTACTTGCTGAGTCATCCTCATCATCATGACTTCGCGTAAAACCACTTTACTCAGCATGGTTCCGCTAGGTACGGAAAACAATGGTCGCGTTGACCTTGCCTCGTGCTGTGTTATTTTAGCGCGCTTGGTCCAGTACTATTCCACTTATGATGCATCTTTCTCGAATGTTCCGCATCTTTCTCCGAAACTATGAACAGTATTTCTAGTTTACTTGTTAGCCGGCGTTTAGTTTTTATTTACCCTCTCACATTTCTGTGCTCCTGATGTCTTAAACACCTTTGTAACCCTCTAGCGCCTAAACGGCTCAACGGATTTCGATGCCATTTGGGGAATATATTTTATTCATCCTACCCTTCATCCCTATCTAAGCCAAAACTTTTGGTCAACGTGCGAGGAATTGCCTAAATGGCCTTAATATTTTTGAGGGTTTTGAACCTGGATATCTAATGGTCTTTATGACTTCTATCTACCACCAAAATTTCCGTTGTCCAACACTTCCCGTTTAAGCGCTGGCCGTAATTTAGTTTTTATTTACCGTCATCCGTTCCTGTGCTCCTGATACCTTAAACACCTTTGTAACCCTCTAGCGCCTAAACGGCTCAACGGATTTCGATGCCATTTGGGGAATATATTTTATTCCTCCTACCCGTCATCCCTATCGAAGCAAAAAAAATTTAAGGCCCTTTTGGTCAGCGTCAGAGTAATTGTCTAAAGGACTTTAATATTTTTGGGGTTTTTGAACCTGTATATCTAATGGTCTTTCTGACTTCTATCTCACGCCAAAATTTTCATTCTCCAACACTTATCGTTTCGGGGCGAGGGCCTCTAGGAATTACTAATTCTTCTACACTAACGCCATCTTTCTCCGAAACTCTGAACAGTATTTCTAGTTTACTTGTATTCGTAGCAGTAACCTGTTTAATATTATTAACTAATTTTGTATATAAGGTTGCTAAATATAGATATATCTTGTGGTTAAATAAATAATTTTCCTACTACTGTGTGTTTTCTTCCTCTAATCCATTTCTTACATATCGTTATCATCGTGACTTCGCTACAAACAACAACAACAACATGCTTGCCCAACTGCCGCAAGCCTTTATGTTCGGAACTCAATATTTTATGTGAAGCAGATGGCCAGGTCGTCTAGAGCGTTGGTAATTCCACGTTGTAATATGCAGGTCCCAGGTTCTAATCCCACCGATGGCAGGACTTTTTTTCAGATTCATACTTTTGCAGAATGATGTTGCAGATGGCAGTTCTAGGTTTGGAATAGTTGGTTCAGGTTGGGTAGTAAACGATCGGATTTCGGAGTGGCAGGTGACAGATGACATATGATAGATGACAGCTGACGTATGATCGGTGACAGGATGGCAGTTGAGTAGTTGATGCCCCCCTCAAGTAGTTCAGGCCCCAAGTAGTTCTAGCCCCCAAGTAGTTAAGACCAAAGTAGCTAACGCCCAAGAGTGTGACAGATGACGTATGACAGATGACAGTTGACAGATGACGTATGACAGGTGACAGATGACGTATGATAGATGACGTATGACAGGTGACAGATGACGTATGACAGTTGACAGTTGACAGATGACAGATGGCGTATGCGCGCGCAGGTTGGGTTTGATGCTGGCGCATGCGGTATGGTTGGGTTTGATACCAGCGCTTGCGCTATTGCGTGTTGGGTTTGATACCGACGCATGCGCTATTGATTTGGGAGTGGGAGGGCGCAGAACGCACTAACTATCACTACTGGTACACATTCGATTCAAAAATCAATAAAACTTGGCCTATTTCACGGGGTCAATGTCACGAGCACATCAGAGATGTATTGGTTAGTTTGTTTATTCTCGACCCTGAATTTCGTGTAGGTGAGCAGGCCGTAGGTTGTTTATGGTCCTTAATCTGGAGCCCTGAAATCGAGTTTGTAATCTCGAACCCCTAACCATCGGGAGGGAAGAATTAAGCTTCATTCAGTGGCGATCCGTGGTCAGTAAAACAGGTGAGGCCAAAAGTTATAATATGAAGCATATAGTTTTATTTAAAACACACATCAAAACGTAAAATATCATAAAACGGAAATCAAATGGCAAACTTAAAAACAAACTAAGAAAAATGCAAAATTATGTTTTATAGATTAAGTCTATCTTTCTGTTGCACTTAATCGCAAACGATCCTATTACTAAGTTATAAAATGAGTCAGAAGAATACATTTTAATTATTAAGCCTTTTCTATAGACACTACAGCCAAACCATTTAACATTTCTTGTGCAGTCGAATTTCTCGAATAAGTTTTATGAGTTTTAAAGCTAAAAAATTTCTTTCAACTGAAACCGATGCTCCAGCCCAGTAAACACACGTACGTTAAAAAGACGTTTAAATTAACAAAACACCATACCATTAAAGCGTAGTTTTATTACGTACATTCAACTTTAAAATGTCGCAGCTTTACACGTTGTCGATAACGTGCTAGAACAAACGTTTAGAATCAGAACATATAAAATGGATATATCTAATAAGAAAACGCATATTTTTTTACGTTTATAAATATCATTTTATTTATATTTCTTACAAACGTACAATAAACGTTACAAATAATTAAAAAATAAACGTTAAATATGGTTAAACCTAAAGGTTTGTTTTTCGTTATTTGTGCGCTTAAATTATTACACATAGATAACGTTTTAATAAGGGTAAAAATTACATGTTTTTTTACGTTTAGAAATACCATTTATTTATGCTTTTTCAGAACCTACGATAAACGTAAAAAGCAATGTTGCAAGTAATTAAGTAACAAACGGTATCAGCACTTTTCTGTTGGAAACTGACCTCCGGTGAAAGTTAATAAAATTTTAGTATGATGTGGTACAGGATCAATTTTGTCCATGGGCGCAACTCCGTCTTATGACCAATTTCGACGCTAGAGGGTGAAAAAGTCTGTTAGAAAGCACATGGAAAGACGGCATAAAAGTTTTTTTTTTACATATAACGCACCGAGTTAAATGTTTTACAATAACTAAAGTTCTCTTTGATATTTGACCTCTTTTTTGATTAATATGTCGGCAAGGGTAAAACATGGAACGTTTTTGCTTATGTCATGTCACGTGTCATACTTTACACTAAAGATTTTCTTGTTTTGAGAAATATGTCACGTATCATATTACACAAACAGAAACCCCTCAACTTTTTAAGTTTTACCCTTGACTTACTAGTTGCCAATTTTTTCATAGACTCTTTTGAATTTTCCTGTATAATATTTAAGAAAGATATCAAATACAAAAGAAAACTTTAATTATTGTAAAAAAATATTCTAAATGCATAATACGTAAAACAAATATTTTATGCTGTGTTTTCTTATGCGTTGTAACATATACTTTACCGCTCTCTAGCGCCGAAACTAGTCATAGGACAGAGTTGTGCCCATGGACAAAATTGATTCTACTGACCTGTACTGCATCATATTAAAATTTTATTAAGCCAATTTTCATAAGAAAAGTGCGGGTACCTTTGAAGTTTTGGTTGTTGTTTTTTGTGTGTAAATTATATCATAGATATAAATAACTTTGAGTAAGATTAAAATAACCGAAAGCCTAACTTTTAATAAGTCTGGAATAATAAAAATATCTAGGAAATGCACAACTTATACAAAAAAGCTAGGAAGCGCTAATTGTAAGTTCTCCATATTTTAAAAGATTTTCCAACATAAGGTATGTCCCAAAAACGGCATGAAAAGTCAAATATGCCCTTTTTAAGTGGCATACCCTATGTGCTACCTTTTTAAATTATTCTTAAAATTATGAACAAATTTTAGTTTGTAACACACTATGTATGAAAACTCAGTAGAACAGCAAAAACTTAATTGCCCCAAAAACGTTATTAAAGATGTAAAGCCAGAAATACCTGCAACTACTGTACGGAGGCTTACTACTAGATATATTTACCGGAATAGATAACTTTAATTTATTCAAATCAAAAGCGTTTTTTACGACAATTAGGTTTTTGCTCTTTCATCGTCCTATACTACATACTATAAAACAGGATAAACTTCTAATATTAGAAAAATATGTTTTTATTGCCGATTTTGGCATTCACAAATACATAATCTATTTGTTGGAGTATATTAGTTTCGCATTCCCTCTTTCATTCTTATAGCTGAGTGCTTCAACCATTCCTTTACACTCCATGAAACGCGCATATCGTTTTTTTCATTGTCGAAAAATTTAATTTTGCAGTTTCTAAAATAAGAACTAATACTGAACAAGAGATCAGGATTACATTTTTTATATATTTTGTGTTTACGCACAGTATTCTTTGACAAGAATTGTTGTTTATCGAAAACTTTAAAAGTAATTTGCTAACGGAAAAACAAGAAAAGTTATTCGTTGCCACCTTTTTATAATTTTATAATTTATATTTTTGTACAAATAGACACTGCCCTTGCAAAATGTTCAGTAGTTTAGCTCATGTGTATATCTAATTTCAGGCATAATTTGTTTTAAGAGTCGTAAAAGGCTCGTGGCGGAAACTTTGCTGCAGGCAATTGGACTATCAAATAGAGGATTTTGTGCGTGTTACAAAGAAACTAATAAAGTAATAACTGACTCAATAAGCAAGAAATTATTGATATAATGCTTAAAATCGGAGCTGTGAGCAACACTACTGAATATTTGTAAGTGGCATTCTATGCATTTGATAGATAGCTTAAAAACTGTTAGCAAAATTGTACACCATTTAAAATCAAAACGAATGACCTTTGTTTTAAAAAGATAGTTCAGTTTAGTTTAGAACACAGGTTATGAATCTTTTCAAAAACCGTGATTTTGCTCAAAAGTCAATATTCAACTTTTATATTTATGTGCTGACCCTTACCGTAAACAACGGCCATTGTGGCCGTTCCTTCGAACGCTACTTTGTGGTGTCTTCCTTTCCAATTAAACTGATTTTCCAAGGCCGGACACAGGAATATTGTTGACAGCTGGGAAAATAATGGTGGCTAGTAGCGAGTTGAAATGGAATTTTCTATAGGAAAAAGCAAGTTTCTTAGCTATTTTTGCCTAAATGTGGGGTTTTGTGTGACGAAAAATAATAAAAATTATAACTTTACAGATATGTTGAAATGAACGTGTCGAAACTTAAAGGAATCTATAGAAAAAGCTAACCTAAAAGTTGTGAGACCGCCAAAAACTGACTTCGGATTCGTGTTCTACGACCCAAAATTAGGGTCTGTGCAAAATTTCATAAAAAAATTCGCTGTTTCCATTAATCCGAATAATTACCATTTTGGTTTTCGGCGAATTTTGAGAATAATACTTAATAGTTAATTTCTATAGTGGAATATAGGTTAATACTCATCCAAAATTATACCAGCAATAATCAAAAATTTAACATTTATTTTACTATTCTTATTTTTTTACTAAAATTAGATGCTATTCGTTTTTCTAGGTATAATTAGAATGATCTTGCAAAGGGGTCACCCTATGGCAAGCTACTGTGGAACAGCACCTTTAATTTTAATAAAGCAAAAAAAATATCGCAACAATAATAATTGGGCAATTATAACACACAAATGTTAATGAAAACAGATGACCTGAACTGTAAATACTTGCCTTATTAGCTCACAATGACTCTCAATCACACACGAAAAATAAACTTAAACAATAATTACTTATAGAAATCAATGGCGGCTGCATAATCCAAAAACGGCGTTTGTTCTAGGTATCTTGACTATCTTGTCTGATTTATGTGGCAAACTAACGAAGCCAATGGGAACCGCGTGTATCGTCACCAGACAAAGTCGGGATTACGGATTGGCCCAAACATGACGAAACAATAAAGTCTACGCACACGTTTAATTCAAGTAGAAAATTTGGTGTATAAAACGTATATCACATACCTTTTAATAACACCCTTAATATTGTTTAACGACTTGTGACGGTTTAAGTGGCTCCATATGCTGTATATCATGAAACAGCATTAAACTCATATGAATATGCGAAAGTTCATATTTGTACAATTATTTTTAAAACAAAATAGTACAATATAGACGTATATTACATGGTTGACAACATATACGTTTACCGTTAACGTTTAATTAATATGCCATAATCAAATATATTACCAAAATAGTATAATATAGACGTATATTACATGGTTGAAAACATATACGTTTATCGTTAACGTTTAATTAATATACCATAACCAAATAATTACCAAAAAATGGTTGAATATACGTAAAATCAACGATAAGGCTTAATCGTGTGTTGCTTGGGTATAAACACGGTTTGAAATTTTGGTGTAAAAATTATACATTATCAACGTTTTATGTTAATTAATGGGTAACGTGCGTGCAAAGCCTTTTAAAATAGTTTAAAGTACACCTATAATAAACGTTTAATCTAATTATTATTCTAAATATTTAAAGTTTGTTTGTATAACGTTACTATAAACACGGTTTGAAATTTTGGTGTAAAAATTACACATTATCAACGTTTTATGTTAATTAATGGTCAACGTGCGTGCAAAGCCTTTTAAAATAGTTTAAAGTACACCTTTAATAAACGTTTAATATAAATGTTATTCTAAATATTTAAACTTATGTTTGTATAACGTTACTATACACACGGTTTGAAATTTTAGTGTAAAAATTACACATTCTCAACGTTTTATGTTAATTAATAGTTACGTGCGTGCAAAGCCTTTTAAAATAGTTTAAAGTACACCTTTAATAAACGTTTAATATAAATGTTATTCTAAATATTTAAACTTATGTTTGTATAACGTTACTATAAACACGGTGTGAAATTTTGGTGTAAAAATTACACATTATCAACGTTTTATGTTAATTAATGGTCAACGTGCGTGCAAAGCCTTTTAAAATAGTTTAAAGTACACCTTTAATAAACGTTTAATATAAATGTTATTCTAAATATTTAAACTTATGTTTGTATAACGTTACTATACACAGGGTTTGAAATTTTAGTGTAAAAATTACACATTCTCAACGTTTTATGTTAATTAATAGTTAACGTGCGTGCAAAGCCTTTTAAAATAGTTTAAAGTACACCTTTAATAAACGTTTAATATAAATGTTATTCCAAATATTTAAACTTATGTTTGTATAACGTTACTATAAACACGGTGTGAAATTTTGGTGTAAAAATTACACATTATCAACGTTTTATGTTAATTAATGGTTAACGTGTCTGCAATGCCTCTTATAAACGTTTTGTTCTGTTTTACATTGTATTACTTCGTTAATGTAAACATTTTTTTAACGTTGAGAACTT
Organism: Philopedon plagiatum; assembly: GCA_963971165.1. Taxonomy (NCBI): domain Eukaryota; kingdom Metazoa; phylum Arthropoda; class Insecta; order Coleoptera; family Curculionidae; genus Philopedon; species Philopedon plagiatum. The sequence goes on along the minus strand of OZ020198.1, from coordinate 29,467,579 downwards.
ATGTTTAACAAATAATTTAAATGCAGTTAATATAACGTTGTTTGAATTTCTGAATACATATTTAGTGTAACAATTACACATTTTTAACGTTAACATTAACGGGTATTTTATCAACGAATAATTAACGGTTAAATATCTAACGTACACGGTTTATCAACCAGCTACACGTTGCTATTACGTTAAAAAAACGTATACTCGATTTGAAATTGGTTGATAGTAATAAATCATTTTTAGCAGCCGATTCCATAGGCGCACCTACCTGACGTGCCGGTTTGAACCCTATTTACTTATCCGAATAATTTAGTAATCATTATTGTCATAACAGGTAAAAATAATTATGCCGAGAATTCCGGGAACAATTAATACACAATGTTACTTTTCAGGTAGTTACGAAAAATTAGGTACCTCTACTTATTGGTATAAAACTGTGAGTCATTTTAAGAGCGAACAAACCTAATGCGAGTATTCTAGGACACACATTTGGGTAATTTTTGAAAATGGAGAGTCTTTCAGGATTTATTCCAGTTAAGCGAGCTGCGAAATCAGCGCTAAGCATTAGTGAAAAGATTATTGTGCTTAATGTATTTAATGCACTTAGATATCAAAAAAGTGCAATAAGTATCGATTCTGCAGTGGAACTTTGTTCAAAGATGACAGGTATTGGAAAAGCAACCATCTACAGGCTGATGCGGGAAGAAAAGACAGGAACCGTGACGCCACCAAAACCATCTCCAGGAAGGCGAACAATACCGATCGATGAGGACGAAAAGGCCATCATAAGACGAAAGGTGCATTCATTCTATTTCAATAAGGAGATCCCTACTTTGGATAGAGTTTTAGGGGCAGTAAAAGAAGACTTTCCTGCAATCAAGAGAGATAAACTATGGAAAGTTCTAAGAGAAATGAATTTTAGATGGGAAAAACATAGTCGGAAGTCTCATTTGCTCGAAAAAGATGAAATAGTATGTTGGAGACGTAATTATTTGAGAAAAATAAGAAAATTTCGCAATGAAAACAAAACAATTTTCTATTTGGACGAAACATGGCTGAACGAAGGCTACACAGTTGGAAAAATATGGACAGACAAAAATGTGACTTCTCACCGGCAAGCATTTTTAGACGGTCTATCAACAGGAATAAATCCGCCCTCTGGAAAAGGAAAACGATTAATTATAACTCACATCGGTAGCTCCAATGGATTTTTAGAAGGTGGACTATTATCATTCCAATCAGTTCGTACAGGCGATTACCACGAGGATATGAATGCTGATGTTTTTGAGGAGTATTTCGAACAAATGATAGAGCTGATTCCACCTGGCTCCGTCATTGTGTTAGATAACGCTCCGTATCACTCCAGAAGATTGGAGAAGATGCCTACAACTGCTTGGCGAAAAGCAAAAATTATCGAGTGGCTTGTGGAGAAACAAATACAATTTGAGGACAATATGGTTAAAAAGGAGTTGCTATCAATTGTAAACACCCATAAACATCGGTTTCAAAAATATGTTGTTGACGAAATGGCCAAAACACAAAATATAATAGTGCTTCGGCTCCCCCCCTACCATTGCGAATTAAATCCGATCGAACTGGTATGGGCTCATGTGAAAGGTTATGTGGCTAGAAAAAATACCACTTATAAAATGAGTGATGTTCAAAAACTCTTTGAAGAAGCGCTTCAAGAAGTCAACGCGGGGAAGTGGCAAAGATGTATAGAGCATGTACTAAAGGAGGAGGAAAAAATGTGGCAATTGGATAGTTTACTGGAGAAAACGGTCGAACCACTTATTATCAATTTAGGGGAAGAAGACAGTCCCTCAGATATTTCATTTTCTGATGATGATTAATTTAAAGCGAAGAACTGTAATGACTTACTATAAATTTTATAGAATTTCAAATAGAAACATTTTTCCAAATTTACTTGTTTATTAGTTGCTTTATTGTTATTAGTATTATATTTATTCAAATACAAGGGTAACAAATTATGCCACACATCCGAATGTTCACTAAATTATATAATTATTGTGTTTAATATAAACTTAAACCCACCCGAAAGCACGTGCATGAGTGCAAAACATCACAGGTAGAATACTACCGCTTATTGTTCGAGCCTCGGGTTAAGCTTTGTATTCGACGCCCTTATCAGATCTATAGGAATGGAAAGTTTAATAAATGCAAAAGGGTCTAGACTTTCAATGTATATACTATTTAAAACTTGGCAATTTAGGTGGACCACTCTGTGTACGTGTTTGACGGATTTTAATGATTTATTACTATCAACCAATTTCAAATCGAGTATACGTGTGTTTACTGGGAGGTAGTGTTGGCTATTAAACATAACAATTTGTACATTTCTGATAAAATCTCGTTTAGACCATTTTTGAACATTTTGTCTCTATAATCTCTGGCAAAGATAAGGAACGGAACTGTTTGTCAGCAAAAAAAATTGTAAGCTCGGTTTTGCATCGGTCTTTTTGGAAAAGATTTTTATAACTTTGAACTAAATTGTTAAATAACTGATTTAGAAATGTCACAACGGGGGTTGTTGCGACTGAGACTAAGTGATAGTCTCTGGGATCGTGTGGAGGGAATGAAGTTAAAACAGGTTATAAAAAATATAACATTTAATAACTAATCAACAATAGTAGCAATAAAATAAAGTTTGGCATTAAATAAAGGAAATGAGGCACTTACTTATACACTTCCCTTACATATTATCTATAAGGGCGGCTCTTCTCCCGACCAACGGGCACATGTCTTATCTCGACATCTTCAGAACGACTGCCTATCACTCCATTATACAGTTATCGACGATCGGTGCATTGCTCAGTCAGCATACCTTGCCTTCCTCAATAAAATTAAACAAAACCAAGCTGACCTTCAATGTCGTCACCAAGTTCACCGAATAACAGAGTGTCTATTCATCGTTATTGTCAAAATAATCTTTATATAAATACAGTGTGATTTTAAAAGTAATTAATAAAATAATCCATGATAACATAACTATGACAATACGTCAAAATCGGCAAAAAGCGTTTGGAAATTAGGTTCAAAAATAATAACTTATTAATACCATTAAATCGATCTGTAATTTGATTATTATCAAGCACTTCATAAAATAACGCCTGGTAAGTCAATGTAACATCATTGTTAATTAGGTCCTTATTTTCGGTTCTTGCCCGTATACTTGTATAATAGTACTTGTGAAGTAGGTCTCCCATTAGTAACAGTTTCATTTTTTTCACGTTGAGAACGCATAGAAAATGACGTTTGCCGCAGCAATAAAACATCCTAAAATACATAGCTCCGTTCTCAAATAAAATATCTAGTAAATCAGGAGGCCAAGCGCTTTACAGGCCTCTCTTCACTATAAATTCGCGCGTGGAAGCAACGAATATGTGTACGCGTGGAAGTGAGTAATATAAACATACTAAATAAAGACAGAACCATTCACAGTCACACACGTCCAGAGACGAGCTGCTTCGAGAGTCTAGCGCTCACCGGGTCTCTGCTGCATAGGCCGTTCTCTCATAGAAGAACTTCCCAAGCAACACACGATTAACCCTTATCGTTGATTTTACATATATTCAACCATTTTTTGGTAATTATTTGGTTATGGTGTATTAATTAAACGTTAACGATAAACGTATATGTTTTCAACCATGTAATATACGTCTATATTATACTATTTTGGTAATATATTTGATTATGGTATATTAATTAAACGTTAACGGTAAACGTATATGTTGTTAACCATGTAATATACGTCTATATTATACTATTTTGTTTTAAAAATAATTGTACAAATATGAACTTTCGCATATTCATATTAGGTTAATGCTTTTTCAGGATATACAGCATATGGAGCCACTTAAACCGTCAAAAGTCGTTAAACAATACTAAGGGTGTTATTAAAAGGTATATGGTATACGTTTTATACACCAAATTTTCTACTTGAATTAAACGTGTGCGTAGACTTTATTGTTTCCGTCATGTTTCGGGAAGAATCGCGTATCTCCGCCCCTTTTTGGGCCAATCCGTAATCCCGACTTTGTCTGGTGACGATACACGCGGTTCCCATTGGCTTCGTTAGTTTGCCACATAAATCAGACAAGATAGTCAAGATACCTAGAACAAACGCCGTTTTTGGATTATGCAGCCGCCATTGATTTCTATAAGTAATTATTGTTTAAGTTTATTTTTCGTGTGTGATTGAGAGTCATTGTGAGCTAATAAGGCAAGTATTTACAGTTCAGGTCATCTGTTTTCATTAACATTTTTGTGTTATAATTGCCCAATTATTATTGTTGCGATATTTTTTTTGCTTTATTAAAATTAAAGGTGCTGTTCCACAGTAGCTTGCCATAGGGCTTTATTTGTCCACCCCTTTGCAAGATCATTCTAATTATACCTAGTTAGTAAAAAAATAAGAATAATAAAATAAATGTTAAATGTTTGATTATTGCTGGTATAATTTTGGTTGAGTATTAACCTTTATTCCTCTATAGAAATTAACTATTAAGTATTATTCTCAAAATTCGCCGAAAACCAAAATGGTAATTATTCGGATTAATGGAATTTAGTAAGCTTGTATAAATTTTTTCATGCAAAATTTTGTTTCTTACTCTATTTGTCAAGCTGTTATATGTATGTATATATTATCTATATGTATGTATGTATGTATATATTATATATGATATATGTATGTTTATAAACGCATATGGTGTTAGTTTGTACAATAATAAAATATGTATGTTCTTTCTTCCTAGGCTTTTATTTTTTTCCTACATTATAGTTGTTAGGAAGAGTAATATTTTCAAAGAATTCAAAATAGCTAGGCTTTCTTATATGAATAATATGCGAACTTTATGGGATGCATCGCATAAATGTATTGCATCAAAAAGTATTCCATGTGTCCTTTAAGCGTAAACACTTTGTAGATCTTATATTATATTTCAATGTTTGTGTTTTACCATATATCATCGTAACGTATCAATCACTATTAAACGTGTATCAAAAACGTTACTAATCTAATTACCATGAACTATATTTTAACATTTAATTTATACCACATATAATCGTGTTTCTGTACAAGATTATTATACGAATTTTATAAACGTTTTTAATTTGGATATAGTCCACCATACTGAAACGTATATCGCGCGGACATTTTATCCTTTATCGTGGGTAAACTTTACACCATAATTATACTTGTGGTATAAACGAAAAATAAATGTTTATTCAACTATTGTGTGTTGCTTGGGTTGTTAACATACAGCGCGTACTGCGAATACCGCTTGTGGTTCGAAAAGTACAAGCTTAATTGAACAATATGTATATTTTAGTTTTTGCATAAAATGCTACGAAACCGGTTGAAAATGCACGTAAAGATGCGTGAAAATGGCCGAACGCGCGAATATTGGCTCCCCTTCGCTCCGCTTCTCTCCCGCTACTCGATCGATTTCGCGCGCTCGGCCATTTTCACGCATCTTTACGTGCATTTTCAACCGGTTTCGTAGCATTTTATGGAAAAACAGATATACATATTGTTCAATTAAACTTGTACTTTTCAAATCCGTTTCAACAATTAAAATCGGACGATCCATAGAGCATCCAGACCTGTTGCAAAATAGTGTGTTGAAAAATTAAAATGACGATTGTGGCAAAACTAATCGTCGGACAGCGTCAGGGTTTTGCACACATAAAATAGCTATAAATTACTACTTTTTCTCAAAGTTTGAGCCCTCTACGTTTAAAAATGGCCGATTTATGAATTTAAAAAAAACTCTTAATTTTCCGGTTTTTCCGGATTTTCTCCGTTGCTACTTATCCTATGGGGACGTTCGACCTCTCATTTTGTTCGCATTTCTATTCTCTACAAATCGTCCATTTACATCATTAAGATTGCTTCATTACTTTTCATTTTATAAGCAAAAAACTGAAAAATCGCGTTTTTTGCTTAAAAATGTTTATAACAAATTAATGGAAAAAATTTCAGAGTTGGATTTATAACAGGAATCATCTACGGATCGTCTTTCAGATGACGGCACACGCGGTTTTCTAATAAGATTAATGTCAAAAAATCGCTAATATTTTGCTCTGTTGCTTGGCCTAATTACGTATATATGTAAGACCATGTCTATATAATTACAGTAAATACACAAACTTCTAGAGTCCGGACTTTGCCTGCATTCTACTTTTCAAGGTAAACTGGTGCCTTAAATTATACTCCCCTAATACGCACCCGGAGTCTAATTTATTTTTAGGCAATGAGCTTTATTTACCACTTCCAGTTTCCTTGGGGTATCCCAGATAGGTATCCTAAATAAAAATAAATTAAAAATAATCATTTTATTGTCAATATTGCGCACAACTTTGGCGTATCCAGAGTAAGCGGAGAATGTTGCAGCTGCCCCCTCCCCTTAGGGCAATAGATTTTTTATCGATTATGGAAGTAGTTTTTGAATGCTGGTAGATAAACTTGTTCTTTTCTGATAGATAACTTAAAAAGTGACAAATGTGGGGATGTGAACAGTTAAAATCCTATCTTCCTTCTTATCAAATTTATTCATTAAAGCCTACGCGTTTCGGCCTGAATAGGCCATCATCAGGGCGATCTGTAAGGTACCCAAAGAAAGGGTACTTTTGGGTACCTTACAGATCGCCCTGATGATGGCCTATTCAGGCCGAAACGCGTAGGCTTTAATGAATAAATTTGATAAGAAGGAAGATAGGATTTTAACTGTTCACACCCCCACATTTAACCATGTCCCTTCTGGATAGCAGCTACGACTTCATTAAAAAGTGACATTTTTAAGGCACCCCTGGAATTCATATTGTTCTTTGCCTACAGACAGATTGCCGACTTCCACCATGATACTAGTCTGGATAAACTGCTGAAGGACACCAAGCATGAATTTTTATTCCAAAAGCTATTTGAGGCGAAAACTAAGAGTACGTACATTAAATATTGTGAGTGTAGGTACATCGTAAAATCTATCCGATGGGACCGAGCAGATACAACTCCATTTCGGTGAATCCCATGCCCATCGCTAAGCGTTAGAATTAATTCAGTGATTCTATTGTTAATTCCATAAAATCCACTAAAGGAAGCAGGATAAAGATACAAATATACGCTTCAAAAAATGTTGCATTTTTGCACAATTCTGCATAAATTTTTACAGTAACAATTTTGTGCAATTTTTTATCCAAATTATGGGTGCATTTACCTTAGGTTTGAAAGTTCTTCACAAATCTTGCAAAAAAAAATATTAGTCGTTCTACAACAATCATAAACAAGTCAAACTCTCTCACACTATAACCAAAGAAAGAAGAGTTAACATAACCCTACTTTATTCCGTTTTTCGTCTGGTTCTGAGTTGTTGTCTTTTAAAAGATTTCATTTCAGTTTTGCGAAATAAAAACGTATCAATCAAAAAAGAAAATCTAGGTGGGTCGATCTGTTTATTTATAATACATATTTTATATTTGAATACTGATATAAAACAGGGAATGAAACGCCAAAACTCAAAGTTGTCTTTTCGTAAAACTGCCCTAGATGTCACAAGTTAACATGTTGCTAAACTAGGAACTGATGTTAATACGCATGGCGTCATCTATCGATAGTAGTTCCACTTACTTCAGTGGGTTTTACCAAAGTTCTGTGCTCGAACAAATATTCACTCTATGTTATTACTCGACGTTCGTTGTCTTGAGTTTTTTAGAGAAAATATAAAGAATATAGCTCAGAAAACAGGTAGGTACTGGCATTATTACAAACCGATAATTCTCCAGAATCATCGTTAGAAAGTTTTCTATCACAGGTAAGTGATAATTGCTTTTTAAAATGTACCTTGTAAGATATAAAATATGTCGCTTGGTTCTTTGCGTAGTACTTTATTACTGAACTGAACCCATAGCAAACCCGAGCAAGCGAATTGCTTTGTCTGGATCCAAACTTTCTATAGTATTGTTCTATGTTCTAGTATTTGCTTTTAACTCGTTCGAAAACAAGGAAGTAAGATGTCATACAATAAGTGTCGTGAAAGGCTTTTATCGTATCTTGGCAACTTATGTTGCTGTTCCTGCAGACATTTACTACAAAACAAATTTGTAGGAGAACCAAAGTTCACTCGAAAACACTTTATAATGTCAACAACAATCGTAGAGAAAGCGGCAGAATATATAGAATGCCATTTTTATTTTTTGCCGTATTTTGAAGCGTATTAACTTTAGGATCAAAATACAAATATTTATCTTTAGGATAACTATCTAGCAATCATCTGTCCCTAAGATAGTTGCGTCAAAATAAAAAATATTATTTTCTTAAAAAATCTTAGAGATAGAAGCATATTTTCATAATTGGGATAGGGAGTATGAAATATGGGACCCTGAAAAATTACTAAAAAATAGGTAAAAAATCCGTTTTATTAAATTTTCTGATAGAGGTCATCTTAAATTTTAAAGAAGTAAACAGAACTTTCTAAATAAAACAAACATAAAAATAAGAAAAGTTCTTAAAAAAAAAGATAAAAAGTCACATATACAGGCATCTTGTTCAACGCCTGAACATTGTTCATGCACTCATCGGCTGCACTGCACATTAAACACTGCACCCACATTTCATCTGTAGCATTCTGAGAGAAAAGCTCACCGCAAAACATGCAGTCTACATCACTGGTGTCAGGCCCATATTGACCTACTTCTGTAGCCAGGTCATCGTCGACTGGTTGAAATTCTTCCACTTAATCTTTTGAACTAGACTCCTTTTTCCACTTTAGTTTTTTTCCTTGGATTTTCTGAAAAAACTTTTATTTTACCATTATCTTGATTTGTTGCGGCAGACTTGTTGACGGATATTTATAAATCATTTTTATAGGGAGATGACGTTATACCTTGAGATTTAGAACCTTTTCGCCCCCTTGTACTGATGCGCTTTTTCACAGGCGGGGCCGGCAAAATATCAAATGGCGTAACAAAATGCTTGAAAGTTGTTGCAACTTTGATTGTAGTTGAAGGGTAAAGATCTTTTGAACGGCCAGGTTGAGGGTCAGAATCTTCGAAACCACCAGGTTGAGGGCTAGAAGCTTCTTCAACAGGTTCCAGCTGCAAAGAAGCTCTAGCGTCGGCGTTGAAATCTTCGGCTTTCATAACTGGTACTGTCGCTATTTCTTTACCTATATATATATATATATATATATATATATATATATATATATATATATATATATATATATATATATATATATATATATATATATATATATATATATATATATATATATATTATGTAAAAGCTCATAAATCTTTTTTTTTCATAAAAATGATTTTCTGCCTCACTTTAATGGTGTTAACTTACAACAAATATCAAAATACCAGGTAATAGAAGAAACAACCGAAAAAAAAGTAAACATTTATTTTTTTCGAAAGCAAAAACAATGTTTTTTCTTACAATAAAGAACAAATAAAAACTTATCCTAACCGAAACAGATATCATAAAAACGTACCAAATAGACTTCAAAACAAACAAAACAAACATTTACAATGTAATATTCAGATTCTTGGATATCCAGAGCTTTACATTGTCCACATATTTGAGCTGCGTGCTCTAAGCATGTGTATAAGCTTTACACATTATACAAACATAACGTGTCTTGCGATCTTTTTTCTATGGCAAATATGGCGTCTACTTGATTCTTTGGCGTTTTTCATCAATCTCAGATCGGCATGGTATTGGTTCATGTGTAATATCAGAAATTTTTCTTCGTACACTAAGACGAACTTGTCATCATTGTCGATGAACAATTCCCAGCACTCTTGTGAACTTTTTACAAACTTGGCAGCAATTTTTGGGCCTGGTAAATGAATTATAATGTTTTCTTGGCGAGTTCGCACATTAGGGTTTGGAGGAGTTTCGGTCCATTTAGTTTTTTTATCAGCACCCCAAACATACCTAGCCCCAGTATTTCCAGCTATCTCTTCATCCGGTATTTCATCATCTGATATTTCTTGCTCAGTGTCTGACGCTTCGCAGCGCTCAGACACATGATCAGCTTCGTCTGTGTTTATAAATGGCTCTTCTCCCCCCGTATTTGAACCTAGCGTATCAGCATACTCCCACAACTTCAGCAATTCCTGTTGTTCTGCTTGGTAATCGTCCATCTGGAAAGAATAAATCAGAGCGATTCATATTTTTTGTTATCACCTGTTTTTTCCAACAAATCAAAACAAATTTATCATTGAAAGGTTATAGAAAACGACAGAATTCCAAAAAAAATAGCAACTTACCTTTTTCAACTGTATTAAATTTTTGTCACAAATTTAGTACACTGGGGTATTACATACCCCAATACAATTTGCAGACCGTGCTCGAGATTCAGAGGCGACTGACTCTCTGAGAAAGCAGCGCGGAGGCAACTACAGACTCTTACTTGAAGGTACTAGGAGCGTGGAAAACCACAGATTATTTACAAAAATGTGGCAGTAAAAATTAACTTGCTGGGGTATACGATACCCCAGTGTACTAACGCAGGGTTAAAAGGATGTTCCACATCGTTTCTTTATGCCAAAGTATAGGCCATTTTACACAAATCGTTCCTTGTTAGTTCATAAAACTGAGCTCCATTTTTAATATGTAAGGGACTAACGATTGTTCTAAATCTGCCCCCAAAACTGTTTTTGTTCCCAGTTTAGTGTCTGTAATGTCAGTAGAAGGTAGGTCCCTCTTTTTACAGGCGTTCACCAGTCTCTGTAAAGTAGACCTTTTTCGCAGCTTTTTTCGAGCCCAGTTCTCACTTTTTCACGGAATCAATGGATAGCTCCATATCAGTTTTATCCCATTTCTTTCTCAAATTTGTACACAGAAATTTTCTGATATGGCATTATTATGGATGCCATTTGAAAAGCTATAAAAAAATTATAAAGTATATGAAGGTCCTAATATGGGCCCTGGCCCATATTCAGACTGCAAAGGGGGTCCATATTGCAAAATAGCAATCACTAATAAAAATTACTTTATGGCAAAAACCACAAAAATAACAGCAACCTTTAAAACTCCTAGCACCACTCTATACATAACAAACTGTTAAAAATGTAAGAAATAGGCCTATATAACCTCACCTTAAAAAGTTATTGGGCACCGACAAGAAAGATAACCACTATTTACACATGCAGCAGCACGACTGAAAGAGCGAGAGCACGAAACAATAATGCCCTGCGTAAAATACACTATAGTTAATCGCCTTAACGCGAGATGGCGCGCGTAGTATTTGGGATATTCCAGGGTCCCATATTAAATGCATATCCCGTGTTAGAACCAGTTCCTCTAATGCTATTTCCTGTGTTTTAAAATTGTGATTAACCAAAGAGATCACCAATGGAGATCAAAAATCAAATGGAGGTTGTTTACGGAGGCTCTTCTCTATCATTTGCAGCAACAAAGAACTGGTCCAAGTTGTTCCGCTGGAGACGATAATCGTTAGACGATTGTCCACGTGAAGGAGGCCCCGTAATGTTGTCTACTCCAGAAAATAAGTTTGTGGAAAAAATTGTTCTGAGCGATCGACGGCTAAAGGATAAAGAAAAAGCGGCATCAAATGACATTTCGAAAGCCAAATCCTTCAGATCGTTCATATTGTAAGTATTTAAAGATGACAAAAATTAGTATAAGTGGGTGCCTCGCACTCTCAGTGCAGTTCAAAAACAGCACGTCTTGAGTGCTGTGAAAAGTTTTTGGAACTTTGCGCTGAAAACAAAAAGAGATTAATATAGTCGATTGTAACGGAGGATGCATATATGGTTCTTTACCATTACCACGATCCGGCGTCTAAAAGGGATTTAACGGAGTGATATCGGAAGGAACAACCAGTACAAAAAAAGCCAAAGTCATACAAAGCACCAAAAAAGGCCACAATATTTTGGGATTGTAAGGGAATCCTTTCGATAGACTTTAAAGAACGAAATACTGTTGTCAATGCAGAAAATTATTTTTATTTGCTGTACCGGTTACGCCAGCAAATTGTTGAGAAAAGGCAAGAGAAACCTAATTGAAGGATCCGCCTGCTTCATGACAGTGCACCCGTTCACACAGCTGCACTTTCCAAGGCTACTGTTCGAGAGTGTGGCTTCATAGAAATCGATCATCCTCCTTATAGCCCGGACCTGGCTCCATCTGGCTATTTTTTATTTTCCATATTGAAATCAGAATTAATGGGTAAAAAATTTAACCCGGTAATGAAACTGATCAGGCTGTTATCGATCATTTTGACTCCAAAGATAAAAAGTACTTTTGCAGTGATGTACTGACTTTTATTAAACGTAATGAAAAATGTGTGAAAACATAAAAAAATAATAATAGTTTTGTTTCATTCCGACTTTTCCTTTTATGTTAGGCTAAGAATACATGGACCGCACTACGTACACCTACAGTATAATGCATCTTGAGATCTGTAGTAAGAAAATTAAAAACAAGAATTAAAAGATTAATATGGCTCTGTTGTGAAATCAAAACCATTCAACTATTTTAAGACAAACATCTATAAAAAGAAAAAATACTTAAACATTTTGTTTATTATTATCTAAACAATACATCGTATTTGCACTGACTTACATAGATATTGATAAAATTCTTTTCATATGCCCGAAAATATTTAATAGTATATTATTTATCGAGCGGTAATGTAGGTCATAACTCACGCAGATGAAGTTTGCAGCACGAGCCGCAGGCGAGTGCTGTAATTACCGCAAGTTGAATACTATACTTTATCTACGACTATAACAATAAATACTAAGATACAAGTACAATAATTAGGTATTAACTGAATTTCAAAACGTCAAAATTATTCGAGTGACATTACTTCCCTCAATAACAATAATGGACTGTTTCCTTTCGGCCAATCGGCTTGTACAGAGCCACCTTGATATTCGGTTCGTAAATCTTTTCCGATTTATTATAGTGAGTTATAGCAGTGAGTTATTATAACTCATGTTGTTTGTTTATAGATACTATTAATTGTTCAAAAGTAGTTGAATAATTAATATATAATTTAATAGGAGTAGATAAAAGCGTTTGTCGTCATAAATGCAAATTTCTGTTTTTTTTTAAGAGAAATTTGTAGTTTTAATATATTGGGGGGTCTTGGAAAAGTCTTAGTATTGTCAAATATCTTTGCTATTAGTAAAAATAACGACACCAAATTTTAGGTGTATCTTATTAGTTAATAAATCTACTTTTTTGTGTAATTTAACTTTCTCAACCCCCTTAACCCGTAGGTGGTGAGGTCACTTTTTTGAGACGTAACTGGTGAGGTGGGGTTTAATAAACCCCATTAAAAAAAAACGTTTTTGAGAAAGACATAACTATGAAAAACCTTTGTTAAATGATTTGTGTAACTTTAATGACTTTAAACAAGTAGATAAAATAAACAATAAATAAAAACTACTAAATTATTTATTTTGTTTTGTAGGTTACATTAACCCTTAGGTGGTGAGCCGGGGTTTGTCAAACCCCATGAAAACTTAAAAGGTTCGCCGCGATCTTAGGGGTAGTTGGAGATCGGTCATCGCTTATGTAGCTTTCAGTCAGTTGACCGTCAGTACATCTGTGAGACAGTCGCGGCGAAATAAATTTTTATTTTCGTATTATTTTGGTAAAAGTTAAATTTGGGGTTTGTCAAACCCCAACTCACTACATACGTACCTGTTTATTTTCGGTCTGAATTATGATCCCTATGTTTTCTGGGCGTAAAATAAAAACAAATGACCCTCTTTTTAAGGAGTGGGCTACAAAGGTGTAGAACGAGTTGGAGAGATTAGAGTGGCGACGAAGGGGACGTTATTGTCCCAAACTGTCATAGTGATCATGAGAGTGAGTCCGACCAAGAGCTATCTCAATTCGACCTAGAAGAGTTAGGTGCGGATTATGGAGATATGAAGATACACCATCTAAAATTAAAGAAGAAACATTTTACATACAAAGATAGGAATACAGGATTCACTTGCGCTGATTGCAACATTTCTATTTGCGGTAGCTGCATTGCGAGTCGTTGTGTGGATTGTACCGAATAAGGTCTTGATCAAAACTACTTTTGATTAAACTTTCTACAATGTTTTTCTGACTTAAACTTTTTTGGAGACTTCTTTAGTTATTAGAAACAATTAGTTTCCTTTTTGTGATGTGTTTACTAGCTTGAATTAAAAATTTGCATTTCTACGGTATAACTTTGCAATGTTTAATGTAACCTACAAAACAAAATAAATAATTTAGTAGTTTTTATTTATTGTTTATTTTATCTACTTGTTTAAAGTCATTAAAGTTACACAAATCATTTAACAAAGGTTTTTCATAGTTATGTCTTTCTCAAAAACGTTTTTTTAATGGGGTTTATTAAACCCCACCTCACCAGTTACGTCTCAAAAAAGTGACCTCACCACCTACGGGTTAAACATTGCAAAGTTATACCGTAGAAATGCAAATTTTTAATTGAAGCTAGTAATCACATCACAAAAAGGAAACTAATTGTTTCTAATAACTAAAGAAGTCTCCAAAAAAAAAGTTTAAGTCAGATAAATATTGTAGTAAGTTTAATCAAAAGTAGTTTTGATCAAGACCTTATTCGATACAATCCACACAACGACTGGCAATGCAGCTACCGCAAATAGAAATGTTGCAATCAGCGCAAGTGAAACCTGTATTCCTATCTTTGTATGTAAAATGTTTCTTCTTTAATTTTAGATGGTGTATCTTCATATCTCCATAATCCGCACCTAACTCTTCTAGGTCGAATTGAGATAGCTCTTGGTCGGACTCACTCTCATGATCACTATGACAGTTTGGGACAATAACGTCCCCTTCGTCGCCACTCTAATCTCTCCAACTCGTTCTACACCTTTGTAGCCCACTCCTTAAAAAGAGGGTCATTTGTTTTTATTTTACGCCCAGAAAACATAGGGATCATAATTCAGACCGAAAATAAAAAGGTACGTATGTAGTTTGTTGGGGTTTGACAAACCCCAAATTTAACTTTTATCAAAATAATACGAAAATAAAAATTTATTTCGCCGCGACTGTCTCACAGATGTACTGACGGTCAACTGACTGAAAGCTACATAAGCGATGACCGATCTCCAACTACCCCTAAGATCGCGGCGAACCTTTTAAGTTTTAATGGGGTTTGACAAACCCCGGCTCACCACCTAAGGGTTAAGGGGTGACGCTAAGGAGTTGAGGTAAGATATTTTAAATGCAACCTTATGCCGTGTGGTGCATCATTTTAAAGGTATACAGAAAAGAAACATTTAACCGCAAACCCAAGCTCCGTATCTTAATTCGTTTTTACATGGCAAGCACATAAAAATTAAAAATCGTGAAAAAATTAAAAATTTAAGTACCTTTATTTCTCTTATTGCTTTAAAAGTTTTTAATATAACCACCATGAACTTCTTGGTAGTAATAAAGTTGATTTTGGAACTCTGCCAAGAAGTTAAACCTGCTTTTCTCGAAAATGTGAGAAGTTAGTTCCAAAATCGACTTTATTACTACCAAGAGGTTCATAGTGGTCATTTCGTACAACTTTTAAAGGAATGAGAGAAATAGAGGTACCTATTTAAATTACTAAATATTTTTGTCGCGATTTGCAATTGTTAAAGGCTTACCATTTTAAAACGAATTAAGATACGGACTTGCGATTGGCGGCAAAATGTTTCTTTTTTGAAAACCTTTAAAATAAGGTACCACACGGTATAGGATTGCGTTTTAAATTTTTGACCGGAATGTCCTAGCCTCGCCCCTCAAGGGGGTTGAAAAAGTTAAATAACATAAAAAAGTAGATTTATTAACCAATAAGGCACACCTATAATTTGGTGTCTGTATATTTACTAATAAGATATTTGCCCATACTAAGAATTTTCGCATACCCGACGTATTTACGGGTATCTTCAATAATTAAGAAATTCATTTAATTTTTTTTTTTAGTTTGAAATTTAAGACATATTAAAATAATTGAACCCAATTTAAGTAATTTTAAGTACAATTATTATCAGGACAACCAAAATGGCTCTTAAAAGCAGAAGTTTTTAATAAGTTAAAAGCCTTTATGAATAATCTAGAAAATCCTTGATATTTGTATTAACTACTAAGCATTTCCTTTAGTTTGGTTTAAATAAATTGTTTTCATGGTTTAATGTATATTATCACATAAAGTCTGCTTCAAAGAAAATGAAATATTTCTTACGAACAGAGGTAAAGCAAATACCAAAAGCACAGCGATTGTTGGTCTCAACAGTGAATAAAAGTTCGCGGTAGGGAGGCGCTGTAAAGGCAGCACTCGTTGGAATCGCTACGAGGTCATTTTAAGAAGTTCAACAAATCGGTGTGGGATGGTAAACAATATTTGCATTCCATTTTACGAACGTTTTCATTGTTTGTGTTACGTAGCTTCGTGTTAGGTATATTTTTAATCAAGTGGTTCAAAATTTAAATTACTTACGTGCTTTTTGATATTTATTTTGGTATACATATAAATGAATAAACCATCAGTATTTTGCTATTAAAAATTAAATAATAAATGTGCAATCATTTTGCTTATAGGGATCGTACTTAATAAAGAAAAATACATACTTTAATGCAAAATAAATATACGTAATCCATTCCTCTTCTGCCATCAAGGTATAGAGGTGTTATTGATGTTATTACAGATGTTTCTCCATGTTTTGCGGATGTTTCTTCATATTTTGCGGTCCTGGGCTATCCTTTTCGCTTCCTTCCATTGCAGATTTGTTTGTTTCAGTATTTTTGCCATTTTCTTATCCCAAGTCATAGCTGGTATACCTCGTTTCTGTTTCTTATATACTCCCGATGTCCAAATATGTTTCACCCTATACTCGTATTCACTGTTTATTCTCGTAATGTGTCTGAACCACCGCAACTGACTTTGTTCGATTTTTTTTAATATCGGCACTATATTGAACTGCTTCGGTAAAGTGTCATTTTTAATTCGATTTTTTCTTGTTATTGATGTTATTACAGATGTTTCTCCATGTTTTGCGGATGTTTCTTCTTATTTTGCGGTCCTGGGCTATCCTTTTCGCTTCGTTCCATTGCAGATTTCTTTATTTCAGTATTTTTGTTATTTTCTTATCCCAAGTCATAGCTGGTATACCTCGTTTCTGATGCTTATATACTCCCGATGTCCAAATATGTTTCACCCTTCATTCACTGTTTATTTTATTCTCGTAATGTGTCTGAACCACGGCAACTGACTTTGTTCGATTTTATTTTAATATCGGCACTACATTGAACTGCTTTCGTAAAGTGTCATTTTTAATTCGATCTTTTCTTGCTACTCCCACTGTTGCTCTTAAATATCGCATTTCGTTCGCCTATAGTTTGCTTTTCTATCGTTCAGAGTAGGGATTCACCAAATCTAAAAAAATCGATATTTCGAATCGATCTTAGATCGTGATCATGGAGATCGATTCACTATTTAGATCGCCTTAAAAAAATCGATCTTTAAAAAAATCGATCTTTGGAAAAATTTGGGCGTAGGAGAAGAGAGCCGGGAGAGTAAACAGTGTCCATTCCAAACCAATGCTATTTAATACCCTTAAAGTATAAGTTGTGGCTAAAAAAAAGAAAAATATTTAAATTATATATTTTTTTATGTTTATTTTTAAGTTATAGAAGGGTATGGAGGGTTACATATTTGATTTAAAATGCTATCATACTATATATCAACTAATAAAATAGAAAACATTTTAACGAAAAAATGGCTATCAGATCGGGCCCTTATTCAACGTTGCTTGAAGGAGCCGTCGTCGTGTCATCATGTAGACCGCACGACGTCAACTAAGCAGGGCGCATGTACGGTGCAAGACGGAATCCCACCGTTAAGAAGGAAGTTTCAGGGCGCTGAAACAACTCAGCTGAAGCGTCAACGGGCATAATGGCATAAAAAAAAGAGCACTATAAAGTGCTCGAGAAATATAAGAATTTATAATTTTAATTTTATCTTTTAGAGTTGTTATGGTATTTAAAATTTATTTACTGAGAAATATTTAGGTTTTTATTATTCCTGTATTAGAATATAAGAAATGGACTTTATTTTATTTTAATTAGTTAATTGCCCAGCGTTGTGCGACGTTTATTTTAATTTCGGTCCATAATAGAAGAAACAGCCTGAAGGGCTTCACATAGAACTTGCTATTGGCCAGAATAGAATGTTTAAAATACGCAAAATACATTGTTAAATGTATAAAAGACATTATCAATAATATAAAATATAAAACAAATATCAAGGAACTAAAGTAAAATGCACAAAGTCAAACGACACATAGACGACACAATTACAAATAAAGCAATTGCCCCATCCTTGGCCGACCACGGGTCAATTCCTATTGAAAGACCGGTGAACTGCCAAGCTGCCGGTAATAACCCTGCACACAAAATCTCTCTGCTCTTTTTTCCGAAATTAAAGAGATTGCTGACGGCCGCATTGACGCGCCTGTCCATATTCCCGTTTCACCTATTACAAGAGGTGCAACAGTGATAGTTTTACTCCCCTGATAAATTCCGGGTCTCGATATATTGCAGTCTTGTTTGCAGACGCCACCAAAAGCACATCAGGACCCTCCCATGAAATCGTCACATCACACACAACTACGTTGTTCTCTTTCTCCGCGATAATATCGGGAATCCTGAGGAGGCCACTCGGGCAGCGCCAACCCTTCTTGCTGGCATGTTTTTCGACCTGCTTAACGATGTGGCCATGCCGCTTGATTCTCCCCCATTTGCCGAGGGGGCACCGTTGCAGGATGTGAGAGAGGCTTTCGACCCTCCCACATCCTGCACAGTACAGCCTCTCTTGTGGAGGGTTAGAGGGAACTCCTCTTGAGGGCAATAAATTACCCTTCAGCTGCACGGCTTTGACATAATCCGCTCCCGACCAGAAAGGAGGCGGCCTGTGGACCTAGGAGCCGCTTCTGGCCGAGCAGCCATTCCCCTGACGTAGCCCATTTCCAGAGTAACCGAGTTGTAATCTCTCGGACCAACTATTCTTAATTAGTCGACTATTGACAAGGTCGTCCGATCATCTCGCCAGACTTGCCCGAAGCTTTAGCACATTCGGTAAATTTAAAACTGTTTCTGAAATAACAGTTTGCTCAAATCTGAGCCTATCAATTCTCCCAGCCATTATTACTGGTACATAGGATCTAAGGGGGAGTATCCCAAGTCCACCCTTGCGCACCGAAGTATGAATGAATGCATCTTGACACGTTTTGTTTAGTTTGAGTGCCTTTCTAACAAAAATTCAGTTCAATTTGTCTACTGAGTTTAATAGTTTTAAGGTTACGCGAGGGCTCTGTAGTGAATCCACTAACCTAGGAATAACATAAGTCTTGAGAATGTCGAGCTTTTGGTGCAGTTTCAGGGGTTCTGAAGCGATTCTTCTATGAATAGCCTGTAGATCAGGGACCACGGGAGAAGACTGACCGAAAGCATTGTACCTTTTACCAAATACTTAAAGAATTCTCCAGCATTAAGCTGGGAAATCGCATGACCTCTCGTGTAGAACAGGGGTCGGGTAATTTGGTACAGGTGTTTTTTGCTTTTATTGTAATTGACGGAGAGGGCTACGCATTTTCCAGCATTTAAAGACATACCTCTGTCGTTAAAAAATTGAGAGGCATTCCTCAGTAATCGTTGGGCGTTACTGACTGTGCTGCTCGCTAGAATTAAGTCGTCAGCGTAGCCCACCACACTCAAAGTTGCATCGTTATCGATAAACAGTCCTCTGCCCATGGTCTCCAAGCCACAGACCAACTCGTCCATCACCATTGTAAACAAAGGGGGACATTGGGTCCCCCTGTTTTACACCTCCGTTTACTCTAATGGAGCCCGTACAACTGACACCCATATTTATTTTTGGTTGAACACCCTTCATAACCATCCATAGTAAGCTCCCTATCCATGCTACTGACCCCGAACCTCCTCAAGGCCCTCTCGACGGAATTGTGAGAGACCGTGTCAAAGGCCTTTCGGAGGTCCAGAGACAGAAGATGGTAGGGCTGCTTATTGGCCCTTTTGTGTTATAATGCCTTGCACAGTCAGGTTATTCAGGGTGACCCCATCAACCTGCCTGAAGCCACTCTGGTTAGGATGAAGAGGCATACGTTTATAAAGAAGTTTGTTAAAAAGTCTCAGAAATGCACTAGAAATTGTTATGGGTCGCCAATTGTTGATTAGGCCCGGATCCCCTCCCTTCGGGATCAGTATAGTTCTGCTGCTCTCCCAGGCGGTCGGAACCGCCCCGAAGAACAGCATAACGTTATACAAAATGCAGAGCTTCCGAATAGGAGCTCTGCGCAGATGTGACGGTCTGACGTTGTCGGGGCCAGATGCATTGGAACCCATAGAAGAAAGCGCCGCGCTCAACTCTTCCGCCCTAATTGGGAGGTTGAGAGGGCGCGGCGCTTCCTTGTAATCGGTTATAGGAGCAATGTCCCCCATCGCTGTTTTTTACGATTTCAGATTTGAGTTTTTTTCAAGAAAATGTTAGATGGCGTAGTTTTACTATTTCCTTATTCCTTTCTAATTCTTACTAGGATCGTTTTGATCATGGCGCAGCGACCCTGTCGTTTGTAAAGAATTACATATAAATATTAATTTCCAATTATTAATTAAGTTTTAAAGTTCACAGACATGAAAATACCAGAAGAATCGATTCTGTGTAAAATCGCTGATCTCCTTGCAGAATCGAAGGGTAAAAGATCGATTCTTAAAAATCGATTTTCATTTGGAAAAAATCGATCTTTCCAAAAAATCGATTTAGATCGTGAATCCCTAGTTCAGAGTCCACGCTTCGTACCCATATGTTGATATGGGGATATAAACACTGTTAAATACTTTTGTTTTAGTTTGGATTAAGACTTCTCTCCTCCTTGTAAAACTTCTGTTTAGGGCATAGTAACATTTATTGGCATTCATTATTCTGTTATTAATGTCCCTCTGTACATCTCCTTTTTCATTAAACATGGATCCTAAATATTTACTATTTTCATTTTGTTGTATGTGGCAGTTGTCTAATTTTAAGCTTATTTTTCCTGTTTTCTTGATATTTCCATTGTTTCTCTCTTTTATATGTTTATTTTTTTTTCCATAGGTTTTGAGTTGTTGGTCCCATACCTTTATATCATTTTGTAAGTCTGCTTCTGAGTTGGCAAATATCACAAATTCATCAGCATACATTAGTTCGTGTATATACGAGTATATTAGGTTCAGGTTTATTACACCCACTCTGAGACCCTTAGTTTCGGTCTTGCATTTTTTCCTATTTCATCCATTAATGTTATAAATAATAGTGGGCTTATTATTCCCCCTATCTAACTTATTTCCTACTGTTAAATTCTTTGGAAACCATGTTATTTGTTCTTATAACATTTCGTGTGTTTTCATATATGGTCTTTACTGCTGCCAATAATTTGTTTTCTACGCCCCTCTGCTGTATTATTTGCCATATGTATTCTCTTGGTGCGCTATCAAAAGGTTTCTCCAGATCTACAAAGCATACATATATTTTACTGTCATAGGTTATTGCTTTTTCTATCAGTTGTCTCATACTGAAAATCAGATCAGTTGTTCCTTATTCGGTCTGAAGCCGCTTTGATTGTCGTCGAAGGTAGGTTCAAGTTTTACTCTGGCTCTCTTCTCTAATATTACTTCATATACTTTGCTAAACGCACTAAGATATTTGTCTATAATTTTCACATCTTTTATCATCTTATTTTTTGTAAATTGGTAGAATTGCCGCTACCGTCCGGTCTCTTCGGATTCAACTTCTTCGCCACCCTCTTGTTATTATTTTATGTAGTAAATTGTTTCCTGTTTTACCCATACACTTTAGTAGCTCTGTTTCTATTTGATCTTGTCCACCGGCTTTTCCATTCTTGAGTTTTATTAATTCTTCTTACACTTCTTTTATCGTTATCCCATCCTCTGTATTTTCTACTGTATTTTCTTTTTGTTCTGGTTGTGTTTCTTCTCTACCGTCCAGCGCAATTTTGAACTATTAATACCATCTTTCAATAATTAGTTCTTCCGTTGTTAATAAGTTGTCTTCCTAATTGTTTATGTATTTTATATATAGTTTGCTGTTTGTTCTCGGATTTTTCAAGGTTCTGTTTAGTAGTTGTTCCATGGCTATTCTCTTCCATTGTGTTTCAGAATTCTTTCCATTCTTTGCTCTTTGATTCGTTAATTTCTTTGCTATTTTTCTCTGTTCTTTATATAAATTATACTTTTCTTTTTATTTTTTTTTGGCTCAGATAGTCTTTCCATTGATTGTTTCACCAAGCTGTCTGATTATGGTTTCCGTATTTTGTAGTACCGTATATTTCTTCGCCTACTTTTAATATAGGTACTGGTTTTCAATATTTGCCATAATGTTTCCAAGTCTGTTATTTCTTCCCAATTTGTTTTGTTGATTTCTTGTTCAAATTTTTTATTCTATTTTATTTTCATTTCTTCCTGTTGTAATCTATATACTTTTATAGATTGTAGCTCGTTTATTTTTGTGCTAGTTAGACTTTTCTGTTTCTGTAGTGTAATTTTTCATCTTTAGTATTTTTATTTTATCATCAAAATGTTGCATCTCAATAACATACGGTCTTTGGTTAATTTTGGTTGCTCGACTTATTTTGGCATCGACCTCCAATTCCTGCTTCATAAAATTCTGCATGCCTTGTTTAACCATTTTATTATCATTTGTGTCTATGGTAAACCTTTAATTACATATTTGGGCATAATTCGACCGCTATTTTAGTTTTTTTTCCATTTTTTGTTTCATTTCTTTAATCTCCTTATTTAGATCTCCATTTTCGGTTATTAGTTTTAACTGCTTTTTTATTTCTGCATTTTCCTGGCTAATCCCCTTAACTTCCTGAATTATATCTCCCATCATTGTCTGCATTTTTTCAGTTTTTTTTGTTTTCTTTTTATCTCTTCGTAGCAATTCCTTTAGTGTATCCTTCACTTCTTGGTTTTCATTTTTCCTTTGTTTACTTTTAGTTTCGATGGTGATCTCTCGGTTCGAAAATCGATGTGGGATGGTAAACTATATTTGCATTCCATTTTACGGACTTTTTCATTGTTTGTGTTACGTAGCTCTTGTTACGTGTATTTTTGATTAAGTGGTTCTAAATTAAAATTACTTACGTGCTATTTGATGATTTTTTGGCATATAAATAAAGAAACGTTTATTTTTATTTTGCTAATAAAAATTAAATAATAAATATGCAATCATTTTGGTTACAGGGATTGTATTTATTAAAGAGAAATAGATAATTTAAAGTCAAATAAATAATAACATTTAAATACTGTTAGTATTTTGATATCTAAAGCAAGCTAAGATCTTTTCAATGTTCAAAACCTTTTTGTTATTGCCGTTATTCGTTCAAAATATTTTCATAAAAGTGCACTAAGGTTTACAACTCTGAAAATCTGTATCCCATAGAGAGGCCTGCGATCTCCACAAAAATAAAGCATTGAAAAAATACTATAAACTTGCGCTGAAGCTACTCGAAAAATTCTTTATCCCAGAAAATTATTGGCAATCCACGACTCAACCGACTCATAAAACCTGCTCTATTCAGGGACTGACTGGAAGTTTTTCGTAATAAATAAAGTATTATTTATTATTTTATTTTTATCATTAGAAATTTTATGAGAAATTCGTTAATATGCGACGTATTCACATCACCTGGTGTGAATAGTGCCCTGTATTCATGTGTGAGCGACATGACCTGTATTTTTGGAATGGAGAACAGTTTGTTTCAGTAGTGTGCATGTCTTATATTTTTCACGTTAACATGCCATCGAGCCGAATTCAGACAGTTAATACAATTTGAACGAGGTCGTATTGTGGGGCTATGGGAAACTGATATTTCGTTCCAGGAAATTGCAGACCGTGTTGGGCGAAATGTATCTTCTGTGTTATAATGTTGCAGGTGGTGGTTTCGGGAAGACAGATTACAAAGTGTTTGTGGTCCGACAGGTGGAGATACATTAATCAAGAACACTATTTAAGACTGTTATCTTCAGGGAACCGATTCAACAGTTGTAAATGAAGAGTTTAGAGTTGTTGGAAGACCTCTATTATTATCATCGGTTTATCGTAGAATTCGATCATTTAATTTCATTCCTACCATCCTCATCTTGTAATGCCACTCACAGCAGAGCATCGGCGCCGAGGACTGGAATGGTGTCGCTAACGACTTCACTAGAACCAAGAATCAAATCCGGTAGTCTTCTCTGTTGAATCCCAATTCTATTTATGGACGCATTTATTGACGCAACGGTCAAAAGGCTTCGTGGATAATGAAGAAATTTTGAATTTTCAATTGATCAGCATGTTTTTCGTGCTGAAAGTGTTTTGATATTGGGAGCCATATGTGTTAGTAGTAGCTCTTCATTACTTTTCATTAATGGATCCATGACAGTTGTGCGGTAGTTGCAGTGTTAGAACCAGTAGCTATACCATTACATTTTACATATTGAGAACGTCCTTTTCCAGCAGGATAATGCACGGTCACATATCACTCGTGTAACTATAGCGCATCTATAATAACATTGTGCATTCTTGCCCCCCACGCTCTCCTAATATTTTCCCAATAGTGCTCGTATGGGACACGGTACGGAGAAGACAGCTGATTGCCTAACCCACCATGTACTTCAACAGAGTTAAATAAAATTCAAATTGCCTTGAATCCAATGCCTCAAGCGGCATTGGATCATTTTCTTTGAAGCATTGTCAGACAAATTGCTGAGTGTATAAGTTCCTGGTATCCACTATTAGTATTTCAAAGACTTCCCATCGTTGGGCTTCAAAGTTTCATCAATTATTGTAAATAGCATTCTATATAAATTGTCAAAATTTCATCGTTTCATCAATTCTTTACAGGTATTGCAATTTTTATAAGTGGTATAGTTGAATTTTTTGGGAATAAATTACTAGTAATCAGCTTATACCTTCACCATTTTGATTTTTTAACATTCTTGCTGCGCAGTTATTTGCTACAAAAAAAGCTGTGTTGACTTTTCGGGTAGACACAGAACAAAAACATATAATTGAACAAAATCAGAATTTCATTTTGTATTTTTTCTTACAAGAAAAGCTGTTAAGGTTGTATCCCTTTTCTACTGATACTTCCACGGATTTTACTCTGAAAAATTAGCCGTTATAATTACCCCTGACTAGTCCTAACCGAATAACAACAGGTGCGTTACGTTTTACTAGCCAGCTCCAAAAGCTTAGAACTTCCCACTTCTCTCGATTCATACCTAGGGTCTCCGGATTATAGAACAAATTGCCTGTAGATGTTGTCCCTTCTTCTCCAAACCTCCAATCCTTTAAGTTCCGTGTGAATAGATTACATTTCCCTTCTCTTCAGACGCCCACGGCACGTTAGTACTTAGGCTTCAAGTCTACGTGGGCTGTCTCAGATAAAAAAAAAGGTGATATCGGATATCCTACCTAGGATTACTCTCATTTTTGCAAAACACTTATAATGCATTTTTATTTAAAATATCAGTAATAAAACTGTGAAATTCATTTGAGACATTTTCAGAATACGAGGTTGTTGTCTTTAAAACTACGATTTTATTTTGTAAAAAAAACTTAAAATTTTTTGTGCGCCAACCGCTAGTTCAGTCCTGCAGAGATTTCATTCTTGAGCCTTTCTTTTGAATCTACTCGCCACCTTTCGTTCAATCACCGGCAGCAGCCTGACTGATTTTAATGTAGACTCTATTTTGATGGATTATTCCGGGATCACGAAAATAATAAGACCGGTCGTTCAGGATTTATTTTGACTCCCATTCGTTATTACGCTGCTTCGAATTGTTTATACAGAAGAATGATTTATTGGGGGCACAGATTGTGTGCGCGAATGATAACGTTTAAACTTATTTATATGCCGAAAATGTGTTTAAAGTATTGGGATTTTAAAATAAGCAAAATGATCGATTACTTTTATAACTTTATTTTGAAGTTTTAAATAAGCAATTTGCAAAGCCACAATGTCGGTTTTAAGTCGAATTTAAGGACGAAACAGAAAATTTAGAGATATTTGAAATAGTGCCGTAGTGTTTTAGTACGGTAAACTTACTACTCGAGAGTAGACTTAGTTCCTCGAGCTGCAGCAACAATCGTGTATCAAATTGCAAATTATGAGAGTCCAACGATTTGGCTCTTTAACTGTAACTCACTAAGTAATAGTGGTGGGCAGAATTGCATTATTTTATAAATCAAATTATTAGATCATGAATTATTTCATAATCGAATTATAATTGTAATTATATGACCTTCCACTTATAATACATATTTTGAGCAGCGTATTGTGATAACCGGTATAATACCGGCGTATGTTATGAATCATGAATACTTAATTTAAATTTCAGCTTCTGTGAGAAGCAATCAATCCGCGTTGTTGTCGGTTTTTCCAGTTTCTATTTTTTACTTCATTCAGTTTATTATTTTTATTAAGTTGATTTTCAGTTAAACTAAGCACGGTTTTTAGTTTTCGGACACATAATTTTTTTTATCTAAGACTGTCGACGTAGACTTCAAGTCTAAGTACCAACGTACCGTGGGTATTTGAAGAGAAAGGAAATGGGTTCTACTGACAAGGGATTTAAAGGATTGGAGGTTCGGAGGGAAAGGGAAAACATCTGAAGGGAATTTATTCTATCATCTGGAGACCCTAGGAATGAATGATCGAGAGACGTGCGATGTTCCAGGCTTTTGCAGCTCGACAGTATAGGGATGCAGATGTAACGCATGTTGTTGTTCTGTTAGAAACAGTCAAGAGGGGAATTATAGCGGCTAGTTGTTTAGAGCCAAATCCGTGGAAATATCGGTAGAAACGGGATAAATCGCCAACACAGCGGCGATGAGCGAGAAAAGGGAATTTTCCTGTAAGGACGGGGTCATTGATGAATCGAATGGCTCTCTTTTGGATAGAATCGAGGATGTCAAGTGTCGAATGTGGCTATTGAAGCAATGTGTTTATACCAGCTGAGATTATGTTCGAAAGCGGTGCCAACAAGATCGAACTTTTCATTGTTCTGTGGGGCTTGGCCATTCATGTTGATGGGGTAGGTGTTGCCGGGCTTTTTGCGTGACAGGTAGCGAGACTGGATTTTGGAGGCATTAAACTGAACAAGGTTTTTGCCACCCCATTCTAAGATTAATTGAAGATCTATGGAGATGGATGGGTGCATAGATCTGCGTCTATTATCCAGCTCTTGATTCTAGACTTGTCTGTAGAAATGAATGTTAGTAGGCAATGTACTAATGTTGGAGTGAAGGGTACTATCATCAGCGTAACTGCAGATGGATTTGGCAGTTGAAGAGAGCAGACCATTATTGTGAATATGAATTAGGTTTAGTGCCAGGGTTGAACCCTGGAGTACGCCAGCATTAGTAGGATGGAAGCTAGATGAGTGACCGTCCACCATGACATATATGCGCCGATTAGAGAGAAAGTTATCGATCCAGATGCATAGTTTGGGAGGAAGACCGTAGGTAGTTTCTTAAGGAGTGCTGCATGCCATACTTGGTCAAAGACCTTGGAAATATCAAGAGCAACAATCTGGGTTTCGCCATGAAATTCGAGAGACTTGTTCCAGTTATGTGTAATAAAGATAAGGAGATCGGATGTGGATCTTTCGTGCCGGAATTCCGTACTGTCTGTCATGGATGAATTTGTCTTTTTCTACATATTTTAGATTTTGTAAGTTGATGACTTTCTCTATAACTCTGCTGACAACACAGAGAAGATAGAAAAGTCTATAATTATTGGATGGAAATGACTTGGAACGTTTCTTTGAGACAGGCTGCACACGAGTAGCCTTCCAGCTATCTGGGAAAATACCTTTGTCATAGGAGATCTCAAAAAGACGAGTTAAGATGGGTGCAGGTTGTGGAGTGCATTTTTTCAGAACAATTGCTGGTAGGCCATCCAGACCGGATGGTATTTTATTATTACATATTTTAGTGTTCAAGTGTATAAAGAAAAACTCTACATCTCGAACGACGGATTGCAAACAAGGTTTATTTATTCACTATGTGGGAGTTAAATCCAGGGACACTAAACTTGCTTAATAATAATAACACAACCCCACGAAAAAAAAACAAGTCATGTCCACTGGACTAGATACCCATGTCCATATGTTTTCGAGGTCGCTGAATCCGAATCCGACATCCGTTTCACCCCATCAGGTCATTGGACCCCGTAAACCACCACCTTAATTTCTATGGTTGCTCAGCATCTGACTCGGGTGTCCTCTGCTCTTCTTCTTTGTTTATTCCACAGTGAGAGGTGGGGAGGGTAGAGGGTTAACATCCGATCCGGAACGCACCCCCTAAGGGGGTGAAACCGCCCTTTCAGGGGGTGAAACCAGTGTTTTTCTGTTTTCGAAGGATTTTTGTCAGAATCACGACGGAGGAGGGATTTGGATATACATTTACATGTACAAATATGAATTTATATATACACATATATACAGGGTGTTGGAAAAAGGCCGGTACTCCCAAAAATTTCCCAGGGGCGATGTTTATTTAAGGACGTCTCACTCGTATAGCAAATTTTTATGGGCCATATCGGGCCCAATACTAGCCTATAGCCTATAGTATATATACATATATACAGGGTGTTGGAAAAAGGCCTGTACCCCTAAAAATTTCCTAGAGGAGATGTTTATTTAAGGATGTCCCACGCGTATCGCACAAGAAATTTTCCAGGGAATCGAATGGCGTTGTCATATTTTGGGCCCGATAAGGCCCCTGGGCCCAATCGAAGCGAAGGATTTTAGGGAGCTGGATACTTATTGCTGATTGTAGTCACAACCAGCCAATCGCTATAGAT
Organism: Philopedon plagiatum; assembly: GCA_963971165.1. Classification (NCBI taxonomy): domain Eukaryota; kingdom Metazoa; phylum Arthropoda; class Insecta; order Coleoptera; family Curculionidae; genus Philopedon; species Philopedon plagiatum. Next base: position 29,438,665 of record OZ020198.1, on the reverse strand, counting down.
AAGCATGATCGCATGTTTAAATTGCCACGCACTGCTCACCTCCATTCACAAATTCCTTCCATCTGACGGTCCCATGATGATGTCACAGGCCTACCAAAATGGCTCTCTAAAGGCGAAGGATAGTATTGGGCCCGATATGGCCCATAAAAATTTGAGATCCACGTATCTGAACGCAAAATTTTCGGCTGAATCTGAATCTGCAAAAAACGGGGGTCCCCATATGAAAACTCAAACTTAGGCCTCACAGGGCCCAGACCCTTATCGGGACCAAATCTTACAACGTTATTCGATTCCCCGGAAAATGTCCTATGCTATACGAGTGAGACGTCCTTAAATAAATATCCCCCCTGGGAAATTTTTGGGAGTACCGGCATTTTTCCAACACCCTGTATGTATGTCTATATATAATGTATATATAAATTCATATTTGTACATATATATGTATATACAAATCCCTCCTTTGTCGTGATTCTGACAAAAATCCTTCGAAAACAGAAAAAAACTGGTTTTACCCCCTGAAAGGGTGGTTTCACCCCCTCAGGGGGTGGATTTCGGATCGAATGTTAACCCTCTACCCTCCCCACCTCTCACTTTGGAATGAACAAAGAAGAAGAGCAGAGGACACCCGAGTCAAATGCTGAGCAACCCCAGAAATTAAGGGGGTGGTTTATGGTGTCCAATGACCTAATGGGGTGAAACGGATGTCGGATTCGGATTCAGCGACCTCGAAAACATATAGACATGGGGCTCTAGTCCAGTGGACATGACTTTTTTTTTTCGTGGGGTAGTGTAATTGATAGTTGCTTGCTTGCTAAAATTCTTTCTTGCTCTTTTTAAATTACTCGGATTCGAGTTTTTCGATAAGTACCTTAAAATATTTTTCTTTGTAAATATAGTATCATAATAAAATACCATATATACAATAGCTATTTTCCTCAAGTTCCTTTATTTCTAAGTAAATTTCTTTAATTTTTTACCAAGACAATCAATTCACGGACGTGAGCAGCTACCAGCTGAGGACTTTACGCTTACCGCCCCTATATAAAACGGAAGCTGAAAGAAAAATGGAAGGTGGTAGAGGAATTCTTCCTCACGCGAGGTGGTACCACCCCAGACATCCTCTTAAAGGGCTGGTGAAATCCCTACGGACGTTTCCAACTCTGGATGTATGAGTCGGACTTCCCCAGTACACCCACGTACAGGGTTCTAAGGCTTCGGTCTTCGTGGGATGTCAAAATAAGAAACGTGCCTATTTTACGATTGCAAGCATATTTGACGGCGTACTTTTTGTGCAACGTCGGTTTACGTATATCCCTATTTTTGGTTTTAAACAATTGCTATGGGCTAGAGTAGGACTGCCTATCTCTTTTACTCAAATCTATTTGATTTCTTCTTCTAATCGACTCGACTATCGATTGATGATTGGTAATTTTTTCCCTTTAATTTTAAATAAGAAAGGATTTTAATTATGAAGCAAATAATAATAATAATATACATTACTGCGGGACTTCGTCGGAGGATCGGCCAGAATAGGAGCTTGGAACAGTTAATAATAATAATAAAAATACTTCTTTATTTCAAATTACAATTAGCTACATACACAGCAAGCAAACATAAAATGAAATGACGTCATCAAGAAAGCAAAAAACAAAAACTTACATATCGTGCTCAAGAAAGTCTTTTACATGATAATATGGTTCTAGTTCAATTAATAGTTCTATAACATTTTTTCCAAGCCCTAATATTACTAATACATTTGACTGATCGAGGTAACTTATTATATAACTTAATACACATATAGTATGGACTCTTTGCAGTTATTGTTAAACAGTATGATGGATACAGAAGATTTACAGTTCTTGTATTATAAGCATGATCATTTACTCCAGTAAATTGTTCTTTGTTTTTAAGCACAAACATTAAACATTCATATTTTATCTACAGTGCATATACTGTAATTATTTTTAGCTCCCTAAAAACAAATCTACAAGTCTGTAAAACTCTTAGTTTCCGTATTACTCTTACTACTCTTTTTCGCGCTATAAATACATTCTGTACTTCTGAGCTAATACCCCAGAATATTATGTTGTATTTCATTACAGATTTCAAATTTGCATGATATAAAATTTTAATTGTTTGATTATTCGTGTATGATGACATGACTAAAGCCTTGCAAGCGTAGGTAATTCCAGGGCTGGAATTGCAAAGCGACGGACGACGTCGACGATAGGCCGGCAGGCGGTAGATCGGCTATTGTTAGTTTCGCACTAGCAAGAACTGGTATCACGGCGGGCTGCTCATCGGATACATTCGCGTTTAGCATAGCCATGGCGGTGCCGAAACCTCGTCGCTCTTTGCCATTTGGGTACAAAGTTCCTTACCTAAAGTACAATGGAAAGGAAATAAAATGTTCTGTTTGTGACACTTGCATCGTGGGTTGAAGTTCCTTAGTTGCAGACAACATATTCAGAGTAAAAAACATGTGTTAAACCGGCAGCTGTAGATGCCTTATTGGGGCTAATATTTGTATTAAGTTGTTGCAAAATTCCTTTCTACGTGCTTCAAAACGAACATTAGCGATCTCGAGAAAATATGTGAGTAAGTGGCTCCTACCGACACAGTGGCGATTACGGTACGCTTTTCCTCATGTTAAAGAATATATGAGAACTACCATTAGGTCCGTATTACATAATAAACAGCTTTGGATAACAGTCGATGAAGGTACAGATACCAAAAATAACCAAGTAGGAAATATTTTAGGACCCTGAAACAATCCAACAACTACTAACGCAAACTCTAAAAAAGTTTGACATTAATACGAACAATATTATATTGTTAGTTACAGATGGTGCTGCGTATATAGTCAACGAAGCGAGATGGCTTAAAACTGTGTGTCCTAATTTACTGCATATAACCTGCTTACTACATACCTTTCAGCGAGTGGTAGAAACAATTCAAAGCAAGTATCCAGACGTTGACAAGCCAATTTGTCATCACCAAAAAGGTTTTTACAAAATCTCCAGGAATTACCGAACCCCGTATTAACAAGACGGGGAACGTGGCTGAATGTTCCATTTTATTACAATCAACACTTCCACGCTGTTAAATCTATAGTTTCTCTCTTTTCAAAAATTGCCATCTGCATTAAAAAAAAAGTCAACAGCATTTTAATAACCCTTAAATCGAAGCAGATATGCGTACTATAAACGCAAAATCATGTATCAGTAGACGCTATTGACAGCCTTCAACATAGTTATCTGTCACTCCCTGACTCATTTCACATAGGTAATATTGTAAATACAGCTCTACAAACTTTAGAAGATGGCCCTGGTGTTGAAGCTGCAAGCCAGTTAAAGTTTTTGTTACACGAAAATCCGAATTTCGCGCAACTACGTGATATTGGGCAGTGTGTAAGTGCGGACAATTGCAGCAGTAACTTGCAGTGTTTTAGATACGGAAACATTACGTCTTTGGATGTCAGGACCGGATTTACGGTGGGAGGAAAAAAGGGGCAAGTTGATAACCACTACAACCAATACAAAGATGTATATATGGTTAACGTTGCTAAAATTTTATTTCTGTACCTATATGAAGATTAAGGCAAAAACGTAAGAGGTATTTCATCAAATGAATATGCTTTTGATCTTTCAATCTTAATTTTAATTCATTAAAGATACCTATCTTATGGACAAAACCTATTGACAACAATTTCTAATGAACAATGAAAATAAAAAAATGTTGTTTTTTTATCTTCTGACAGCCCACGAAGACCGAAGTTTAAGTACTATGTACCGTGGGTGTACTGGGGAATCGACTCACACATCCAGAGCTGGAAACATCCCTAGGGATTTCACCAGCCCTTTAAGAGGATGTGTGGGGTGGTACCACCTCGGTCGAGGAAGAATTCCTGTACCACCTACCAACAACAATCACAAAATATCCATGGTCGAAGCGGGATTCGAACCCGCGCCTCTCGGTTGCAAAGACGGCACCGTACCAGCTCGGCCACCGGAGACCCAACAACAAAAGTTTAGCAACATTCCAAATATTTTTGTGAAAAAATAGTTTATTGTAAAATATATATTAATCCCACCAAAAACACATATTATGTAAAAAAACGGGCCAAGTTTCCGTCAGGACCGTGTGTTTTCTTATCTGAAAAAATAACTGAAATGCAAAAATTATGCCAATTTCCTTACCTACACGTTATTAGTAGTGTTTTGATAAGCACAGAAAAATACTTTTTGATTTACAGACCAAACTTGGCAAGTTTTTTAGGGTCTCAGTATGCTGTTTTGCCTAGAAGGTGGCAAAACAGTTGTAGCGGTAGAATAAGAACTTTCTCTTGTTGTATAAAAGAAATAACATATGTTTCTATAATTATCCTCGTCCTCGGATATGATAAATATCCTTTTATCTGTATTATGATATGATGGGTCTCCGGTGGCCGAGTTGATACGGCGCCAGCTTTGCAATCGAGAGGCGCGGGTTCGAATTCCGCTTCGACCATGGATATTTTGTGATTGTTGTTAACTGTTGGAAGGTGGTAGAGGAATTCTTTCTCGACCGAGGTAGTACCACCCCACACATCCTCTTAAAGGGCTGGTGAAATCCCTACGGATGTTTCCAGCTCTGGATGTGTGAGTCGATCCCCCAGTACACCCACGGTACATAGTACTTAGACTTCAGTCTTCGTGGGCTGTCAGAAGATAAAAAAAACAATTAACAAATACAACGGCTTCTTCTCCTACACCTTTCAGTGTTTCTTCAAAGTATGCGAAGGTGACAATTTCCACAAAATCCGCCATTTTGCGCTTACATGTGCAAAAATAATTCAACCGAGAAAACAGAGAATTCATGACTTCTGCATCAGTACGGTAAACCAACGTGACACATATAGGAATATCCGATATCACCTGATAATCGGATTAACCCCGAGGTTATCCCAAAAGTCCTGTTTGGATCCTTAACAACTTAAATGCGTTATTGCGATATGTAAAGAGTTTAGGGAAGGAACTACCTTTTAGTCACGTTTCACCATTTTAAGTATAATACAATTATTACGAATGAATAATATTCAAGATTCCATCATTTAGGTTAACAATGAGTTCTTAAATTTAATAATTTTTTTATGACATCAGATGTGTTTTGTTATAAGTAGTAGGCACACAGTAAAAAATTCAGTTGGTTAACTCGATAAAGATCTGATTTTATTTTGTTGAATGAATTTTTTAATTAAAATTTTAATCAATTTAATCAATATTTATTCAATGAACCAACATATGAGAAATTCTTAATCATTTCTCATTAAGTTTTTAAACATAATAAAATAGTGATTAAACAACTCCTAATTTAATCAATTTTAATTATTGGACAAGTTCATCATAGATCTTGTGATTTAATAAATAACCAGTGTTACCTTTCTTAGTCAGTCTGTCGTGGACCTGGATTTAATCAGATTTGTGTTAATTATGATTTGAAATTTAATCATATAATTTGTAAGAGTGTATGGTAACAGGCAGGGGTGAATTTAAGACAAGACTGATAATGAATTTAAGAGAACACTGTTGGGTCACTTTTTTCTAGGTCATAGGTGGACGGTATCGGGTATACCGTGCAAGAAAGAGTAAGACGTGTAAGACATCAAAAAGTACAAACGTCGATAATTCTATTTTTCTTCGCTCTATTTGTCGCCACCAAAATTAAAATTTACTAATAGAGACCGTTATAGGACGATGACTAATGCTTTTCATTTTGCTGCAAAGTTTTGAACAGCCTGTATACCTGCTTTAAAAATATTGACAAAACAAAAACAACCCTCCACCAAAATGCATTAAAAGTCAAGGTAAAAGAAGCTATTACGTATGTCCCTCAAACGTCAAATCATTTTGGATACATTTCGGATGAGTGCCATATCATAATATTTGTTGGTGCTGTTTTTTATGGGCTTAGAATCTATAAGATACAGAAGCCAATCTAAGAGGTCTATTTGAAAGATACGTGTGTACCGTTTACGTATTTTATTTTATTTCGTTACACTCATAACCTTATCTTCCAAAAATATCAAAAAGGAAGTTGTTTAAAGTTAATGGTTAAAAATTAAGTATTTTGTTTCTGATTATGAAAATGTCATTTAAAATGTATCAATTTTTAGATGAACGCGCAAAAAAAGATTACAAAAAGTTGTGTTAGTTATTGAAAACGGCAATATAATAGCTTCTTTTTTTATCTGAAACAGTCCACCCCATGTAGACTTCAAGCCTAAGTACTAACATACTGCGGGCGTCTGAAGAGAGGGGAAATGTAGTCTGTTGACATGGGGTTTAAAGGAGGGTAAGTTGGGAGGGGAAGGCATAACAACTGCAGGCAATGTGTTCCAAAATCTGGAGACCCTAGGTATGAACGAGCGGGAGAAATGGGATGTTCTAGACTTTTGTAGCTGGACAGTAAAGGGATGCATACGTAAGGCGTGTTTTATTATTCTGTTAGGAACAGTCAACGGGGAAATTATTGCAGCGCGCAACCACTTAAAGAGCTGGTGAAATCTGTGTGTGAATGTTTCCAGCCCTGGGTGCGTGAGTCGGTTTTTTCTTTTCCTTTCCTCTTCAGAGTGTCATTCTTTCTCTTTTCTTTCGTGTTCCTTCTCTCTTCTAACTATGCACCTCTTCAAAAAAAATGTGAAAATGATGATGGCGCTCCCAGGGGTAAAAAATTCCGGAGGTAAACTACCCCTCCATTCGGATCTCCAGGCGAGGGGTGCTCATGGGGGCCCACCATCGAAAAATTCCAAGAGCATAGTAACCTTTGCCAATATCTGCGGGCTTAATTCCAATTTGGACTCTGTCCACCACTATCTCCAATCATGCAAACCCCACATTCTTTTTCTGACCGAAACCCAATGGGTAACCACATCCTCAACAAATCATCTCCTGTTTCCAGGCTATGAACTTCTGTCATCTTTTCGTCTTCATGGTGGGGTATGTGCCTACGTTCGCAGCAGTCTTTCTTGGACCAGACTCCCGAACCTGGAATCAGGTCAGCCCGATATTCTCTGGCTAAAACTCGCCCTTAAATCTTCTACTATATTTATCTGTTGCATCTATCGCTCCCCATCAGACAAATCCTACAATGAGTTCTTTGACTATCTCTCGGCAAAAATCGACCATCTCATCTCCGAATTTCCCTCCTCTGAAGTTATCGTCCTAGGCGACTTCTACGTCCATAACAAGGAATGGTTAGGATCCACAAAAACTGACGCAGAAGGCAGAGCAGCAGAAAACTTCGCAATCAGCAACTCGCTCGCCAATTTCATCAGAGAACCAACATACTTTCCCCGCATTTCTACCCATAATGCAAATCCACTAGATCTTTTCCTTACCACCCATCCTTAGCCTTACGCAACATCTGTATGCCTCTCCTTGGTCGTTCAGATCCTGGCCTCATTACCGACTCTTGTCCCATACATCCCGAGTTTGGTGAAATCATGCCAGAACGCACGATCTGGCACTACAATTCTGCCGACTGGGATGGTCTTCGAAACTTCTTCTCTGCTTTCCCTTGGAACCCTGTCTGCTTTTCCGCTCCCGATCCCTCCGAAATTTGCTCTCATATCACAGACATTATTCAAGCAGGTATTGAGGGTTTCATTCCACATACCCGCAAGAATCCTAAACTCCACCATCAAAAGCCATGGTTCTCCAAGGCCTGTGACAAAGCCAGGCTCAAAAAAGCCCAAGCTCACAAAAGGTATCTTTAAAATCCTACAACCGAAAATCGTCAAATTTTCACCGAAGCCAGAAATCAATACAACCAAACTATCTTAGAGTACAAAAAGGCTTTTAACAACCGCATAAAAGATAAAGTGCTTTCCTGTCCCAACACCGGCAAATCTTTCTGGTCACTTGCCAAAAACATTAGTCAGAACTTCTGTAGAAGCACTTTTCCTCCCCTGGCCTCTGACAACGAAGTTATCTCCACCTCTAAAGGGAAAGCAGAACTATTCGCCAAACAATTCGCTGCCAATTCCACCCTGATCCCTCCCCCCAATTTCGCTCTTCCAACCGCCAAGTCTGTACCCCACAAAATGCCCGATATAATACTTAAGGTCAAACAAGTTCAAAAAATTCTTCTATGCCTTGACACCAAAAAGTCCTCTGGTCTGGATGGCATACCTGCAATTGTTCTAAAAAATGCGCTCCAGAACATTCACCCATCTTAACTCGTCTTTTCCAGATCTCTTATGACAAGGGTGTGCAGCCTTCCCGAAGAAAGGTTCCAAGTCCCTTCCATCCAATTATAGTCCTATCTCTCTTCTCTCCGTTGTCAGCAAAGTTATGGAGAAAGTAATCAACTTGCAAATTCTAAAATATCTAGAAAAACACAAAATCATCCATGACAGACAGTACGGATTTCATCACCAAAGATCCACAGCTGAAATCCTTAGCTTTGTCACACATAACTGGAACAAGTCTCTTGAATTTCATGGCGAATCTCAGATTGTTGCTCTCGATATTTCCAAGGCCAACAGACTACCTTCTTACGGTCTTCCTACCAAACTATGTACCTGGATCGGCAGATTCCTCTCTAATCGGCGCATATCTGTTGTGGTTGACGGTCACTCATCTAACTTCCATCCTATCAATGCTGGTGTTCCCCAAGGTTCAGCCCTGGCACCAACCCTATTTCTTCTTCACATTAATGACCTACTCTCTTCAGCTACCAATGCCATTCACAGTTATGCTGACGATAGTACTTTTCACTCCAATATTCATTTTTCCAGACAAGTTTCGAATCAGGCGTTGGATAATAGACGCTGATCTATGTACCTATCCCTTTCCCAAGATCTTCAATTAATCTTAGACTGGGGTGTCAAGAACCTTGTTCAGTTCAACGCCTCCAAAACCCAGTCTTGCTCCCTCTCACGCAAAAAATCTGGCAACGCTTACCCCATCCACATGAATGGCCAAGCCCTACAAAACAACGAAACATTCGATTTCGTTGGCGTCGCTTTCGAACATGATCTCAGCTGGCACAAACACATTACTTCAGTAGCCACATCGGCAGCTAAAAAGCTTGGTTTCCTCTTTCAAGCCGGAAAGTACTTCTCCACTTCCAACTTAGACACTCTCTATGTTTCCCAAATAAGACCTAACCTAGAGTTCTGCTCTCACATCTGGGGAGCGGCATCACCTTCGACACTTAAGATCCTTGATTCTATCCAAAAGAGAGCCATTCGACTTATCAATGACCCAGCCCTCACGAGAAAACTCCCTTCTCTCGCTCATCGCCGCGCTGTATGGGATTTATCCCTTTTCTACCGCTACTTCCACTTATTTTGCTCCCGGGTCAATAGACTACATTTCCCTTCTCTTCAGACACCCACGGTACGTTAGTACTTAGGCTTGAAGTCTACGTGGGATGTCTTAGGTAAAAAAAAGCTAGTTTTCAGAGAAAAATCCGTTGGAGTATCGATAGAAAGGGGATAAATCCCCAACAGCGCGGCGATGAGCAAGAGAAGGGAGTTTTTTTTTAGGACTGGGTCACTGATGAGTCGAATGGCTCTCTCTTGTGGATAGAATCAAGGATGTTAAGTGCCGAAGGTGTGGGAAGAGTACTCTAGGTTAGGTATTATTTGGGAAACATAGAGAGTGTGTAATTTGAAAGGGGAGAAGTATTTTCTGGCTCTAAAGAAAAACCTAGCTTCTTAGCTGCTGATATGGCTACTAAGCTTTGATGTAATTGGACTTCCTTACTTTAGTCCAGTCCTCATGCCCGGTAATACCGTACGTATTTCGCACTTTGAGTCTTCCGATAATGGCATTTATTCAAAAACGACTAGACCTGCTAACTACAAATAAAGAATCTGCAGCGTATGCACTAAACTTTCTTAACAAAATAATCTTATAAAAGTAAAGGTACCATGGTAGAAAAGACAAAAAAATCTTTAAAAATAGCATTGTTCACCCTGCATATCTGTGCAGTTCACAGTCCAGTCACGATAGCCACAATTTTTAAGCACATCATTGGCAACAAACACCAAATTTAAAATAATATCAAAAATAGTTTCAGTTCAGTTTCTGACATAAGGAAAGCCGTGCAGCGCTTGTTATCTAGTCGGTAAATCAGAAACATACGAGGCAGAGTGAAATGAAAACCTTAAAGGTCCATTTATACATGATCCCTTCCTTGTCCGTTCCGAGTCCGTTTCACGCCATTACGTGTCCGGACATTCGAATGTTTCATTTATACAGTTCAGTTCTACCAATAACATAAATCCGGGAAAACTACTAAGCAGCATCGCTTGTATTTTGTTCAAATCATGCCGTTTTCTATAGAAGATTTATCTATTATGGCGATGTTATTAGATGAAGAAAATGAAAAGACAAAAAAGAGCGAAAAAAGAGACGGTTCAGTGTTCATCCAACATGACAAAATCATGAACAGGAGGGAGAGTTTATGATTTATAAGCAGTTGCTTAGCGAGGATTTAAAATTTTACGAATACTTTGGAATGACGCAATATGCGTCCATTACCGTTTAATATTCCAAATTTAAAGCGCTGAACAAAATATCCGTTCTACCTGTACACGTCTGAGCTTGGTTTTGATACCGGCGTGCTTCCGAGATCCCGGTCAGATATCGTTACCAATCAGCTGATGACCGTAGCACGCCGAGCCACTGAAACTGCCGGCCACGAAACGGATGATGTACAAATTATTATATATAAAATTATTATTTAGGTCAATATTTTATTTTTTACGGCCGGGCTCGAAACGAACACGGAACGAATCATGTATAAATGGACCTTAAAGGTTCATTTATACATGATTCGTTCTATCGGGTCCGTTTATACAGTCCGTTTCGCACCATTACGTGTGAAAATTGACGGACACGGAACGCATGATGTATAAAATATTATATACAAAATCATTTGAGTCAATATTATATGTTTCATGGCCGGGCTCGAAACGGACACGGAACGGATCATATATAAATGGACCTTAAAAGTGCCCAAAAAAGTGTACCGAACGGAATCTTGCCTTACAAGTTGGCAGAAAAATTATTTTTGGTAGTAGGCCTTGCCAATGACATATTATAGCAACAATTGAAAATGTTGATACAGTGACAGTTTAAAAATAGTAACTCTACTAGAGAACTACACCAGGGAGGGGTAACGTTCGGTTATTCTTTTTTTTTCACGGAGAAGTGGTGAAACCCATTAATAAACATCGTAGAATAAAGCTACTATATGGATATTCATGTTTGTCGCACCAACAAGGGTATGAATGGAGCAACAAGTTCAAAAACTGGCTGATATCCGTACCTGATGCTCGATGACCTGGTCAAGCAAACCGTGTTGTGATGCTTGAATCGATTGCAGCAATTAAAGCTATGGTGAAAGAGAATCGTCGGGTTATCCTTGATGAAGTAGCGAATTTTTGAGTCTGAGCCATGGTTCTGTACATCATATTATGTGATATCATCCAGTTCCAGAAAGTGTTAGCAAGGTGGGTGCCAAAGCAGTTAACTCCAGAACTGAAACAGCTATGTGTTTTTTTTATGTAAGACATTCCACGTAGACTTCAAGCCTAAGTACTATCGTACCGTGGGCATCTGAAGAGAAGGGAAATGTAGACTATTCATACGGGACTAAAAGGATTGAAGGTTGGGAGGGGAAGGAAAAACATCTGCGGGCAATTTGTTCCATAATCTGGAAACCCTAAGTATGATTGACTGAGTCTGTTCTAGGCTTTTGTAGCCGGGCAGTAAAGGGATGCATACGTAACACGCCTTTTGTTTTTCTCTTAGGAACAGTCAAGGAGAAACAATACCGGCTAGTTCTTCAGAGCAAAATTCGTGGAAGTACTGGTAGAAAAGGGATAAATCTCCAACAGAGCGAGAGAAAGGAGTTTTCTTGTGGAGACTGGGTCATTGATAAGTCGAATGGCTGTCTTTTGGATAGAATCAAGGATGTTAAGTGTTGAAGGTGATGCTGCTCCCTAGATGTGTGGGCAATACTCTAGGTTAGGTCTTATTTGGGAAACATAGAGAGTGTATAAGTTGGAAGGGGAGGAGTATTTTCTGACTCGAAAGGGAAAATCAAGCCTTTTAGCTGGCCATGTGGCTACTGAAGTAATGTGTTTGTGCGAGCTGAGATCATTCTCGGAAGCGATGCCAACAACATCGAACATTTCATTGTTCTGTAGGGCTTGGCCATTCATGTGGATGGGGTAAGCGTTGTCAGATTTTTTGCGTGACAGGAAGCAAGACTGGGTTTTGAAGGAGTTGAACTGATCAAGGTTCTTGGCACCCCAAGATTAATTGAAGATCTTGGGAAAGAGATGGGCGCGTAGATCTGCGTCTATTATCCAGATCTTGATTCGAGACTTGTCTAGGAAAATGAATATTGGAGTGAAGAGTACCATCGTCAGCGTAACTGTGGATGGAATTGATAGTTGAAGAGAGCTGGTAATTAATGTGAAGAAGAAATAGGGTTGGTGCCTGGACTGAACCTTGGGGGACGCCAGCATTGCTGGGACGAAAGTTAGATGAGTGACCGTCAACCACGACAGATATGCGCCTATTAGAGAGGAAGCTACCGATCTAGGTACATAGTTTGGTAGGGAAACCGTAACAAGGTAGTTTGTTGAGGAGTGCGGTATGCCATACTTGGTCAAAGGCCTTGGAAATATCAAGAGCAATAATCTGAGATTCGCCATGAAATTCGCGAGAGTTGTTCCAGTTATGTGTGACAAAGCAAAGGAGATCAGCTGTGGATCTTTGGTGATGAATGGCTAGTAATTATTTCTGCTGCGATTTAAATAAGTCGATAGGTAAGCCTTAATGGCAAAAAAATTGCTCGGGTTGTGTAATAATTTTCTGTCAATACTTTAAAGAAACCGCCTGTGAAACAATGATGAGCAAAATATAGTTGATGAGTTCGGCATAATAAATCTTTAAGTAACAAATAAATATCCCATTTTGGCAGTCCGAAATCTCTTCGAGCAGTCAAATTATTAGTTCGCCGGTGAAATTATTAATCGGCTGGTGACAAAATAAATTAGACTCTGAATAAAAAGTGCTCGGTATTTAAATATCGTTCCGCAGTTTTTAAGCAGCGTTTCGTTTTCTGCAAGATATTTACTTTAAAAGCCAGAAAGTCAAATGACCTGTATTTAATATGTTTAGTTGGCAATTGTTCGAAAATAGCGGCTAGATTCGTTAGTAGGTAGCGGGGTCTACATGGTCAGGTGATTCGTGCGACCAATTAGCAGCGATCGGTTTCTTGACTTCGTCAGTTAAATTCTGTCCGTTTGATCATCACTGAGATTGGCCACTTTTGATCTGTTCGCTAACAAACTACACATATTATTTGCGACCCTTTATATTTCAAATAAGGAAATTCCCACATAAATCCACTGTGCGCAAACAGTCTCGTGTTTTTGCACACATTCGGCATATTACGAACTACCAAATTCACCGCGACGCGATAAAAAAATTGAATCACCAACCACACACACCTTCAAAGCGAAACTGAACTGCTGCTGCGGCCGAGTTCCCCGCCATGTAATGCTACTGGAGCGGCACTCACGGTGGGCAGTCGTACTAATAATACCATGAAATATATGTTCTTTTACATTAATAAATATTTGGAATTTGCTAATTAAATGGTTTATTTTTTACTTAATTAATTAGGTACCCATTATGACATGCTAAGTTTATTCTAGAGCAGTCAGAACAGTATTAGATTACCCATCAATTTGTAACGTTACAATATTTTTTCAGCAGTCAACTTGTTTTTGGAGCAGGCAAAAAAAAATAAAATGTAATATGTTTCGCACAGATCAAATATTTATTTAGTTGCAACTTACTTTTTTTACTGCTTAAAAGGTTTTGAAGCTGCTTGTTCAAATCTAAAACGCAGACCATTTTTTGTTTTATTACCTGATCAAGCTTCACCGCCCAATCCATTATTTCGCCGACCAATCGTATATTACGATGTATCAAAATCGTAATATTTCGCTACCCGTTTAAATTACACCCGTGATGAATTCCGTACTGTCTGTCATGAATGATTTTGTGTTTTCTAGATATTTTAGAATTTGCAAGTTGATCGCTTTTTCCATAACTTTGCTGAGAACTTAGGGAAGAGAGATATGTCAATAATCGAATGGAAGGGACTTGGAACCATTCTTTGGGACAGGCTGCACATGAGCAGTCTTCCAGCTATCTAGAAAGATACCCTTGTCATAAGACATCTGGAAAAGACGAGTTAAGATGGGTGCACGTTCTGGAGCATTTTTTTTTAACAATTTCTGATATGCCATCCAGACTGAAGGACTTTTTTGGTGTCAAGGAATAGAAGAATTTTTTGAACTTATTTGACTTTAAGTATTATGTCGGGTATTGTGTGGGGTACAGACTTAGCGGTTGGAATAGCGAAATAGGCAGGAGGGATTAGAGTGGAATGGGCAGCGAATTGTTTTTCAAATAGTTCAGCTTTCCCTTTAGAGGTGGAGATAATCTCGTTGTCAGAGGTCAGTTGAGGAAAAGTGCTTCTACAGAAGTTTTAACTAATGTTTTTGGCAAGTGAGCAGAAAGTTTTGCTGCCGTTGGGATAGGAAAGCACATTGTCTTTTATGCAGTTGTTAAAAGCATTTTTGGACTGTTTGGTTGTATTGATTTCTGGCCTCGGTAAAATTTGAAGATTTTTGGGTGTAGGATTTTGAAGATACCTTTTGTGAGCTTGGACTGTTTTGAGCCTGGTTTTATCTCAGGCCTTGGAGAACCATTGCTTTTGATGGTGGAGTTTAGGTTTCTTGCGGGTATGTGGAATGAAACTTTCAATAGTTGCATGAATGGTATCTGCGATATGAGAGCAAATTTCAGAGGGATCGGGAGTGGAAAACAGACAGGGTTCAAGGGAAAGCAGAGAAGAAGTTTTCAAGACAATCCAGGTCGGCAGAATTGTAGTGCCAGATCGTGAATTGTGGCATTATTTCAACGAACTCGGGATGTATGGGACAAGAGAGGGTAATGAAGCCATGATCTGAACGACCAATGGGAGCGCATACAGATGTTAAGTATGGCCCAGGATGGGTGGTAAGAAAAAGATCTAGTGGATTTGTATTATTGGTAGAAACACGGGGAAAGTATGTTGACTCTCTGATTAAATTGGTGAGCGAGTTGTTGATTGCGAAGTTATCTACTGCTCTGCCATCTTGGTCGGTTTTTGTGGATCCTTGCAATTCCTTGCTATTGACGAAGTCGCCTAGGATGATAACTTCGGCTGAGCGAAATTCAGAGATGCTTGTGAAGAACTTTTGCAACTATATGAAGGAGCAGATGCCTTTCTAGCAAGAATCGTTACTGAGGATGGGTCCAGAGTGCACTATAATAAATCCTAATCCAAGAGAGCAAGTAAAGAATAACGTCACACCTCTTTTATAAAACCCAAAATAATTCGCGCACAGGTCTCCGGAGAAAAGGTTATGCTGACTCTTTTTGGGGTACAAGAGGGATAATTTTTGCTGACTATATGCCTAATGGAGTTACTGTTACTAGTGTCACATACTCAGAACTCGTAAAGAACCGCTTCAAACCTGCCATCAGAACCAAAAGGTGCGGATTTTTTACTCCTGGCGTTCTGTTGCAGCACGGCAATGCACGGTCACATACAGCATGTTCAACGGTGGCCACCATCCAAAATTTGAAGTTTTATGTGTCTACCACATCCTTCTTATTCCCCTGACCTCGCCTCAAATCTTTGGTGCACTTAAAGAGGCATTAGGTGGGAAGAAATTTAAGATCAATGATAAAGTGATTCAGTGGCGCATGAGGAACTGTGCACGCTTCCAAAAGTCTTTCTTTTTCAGGTCTTTAAGCACTTCCAAACAGTGGAGGACGTGCATAGAACATATTGGGTACTATTTCGAACAATGACGTACTTGTTTTGACATTGCTTTAATAACTTTTGTTTAGCAGCGTTTTTAGGGGTTTCTTTTGACTTTGCCTCGTACTTTGTTTAGAATATCCGAACGTGTGGAACTTCACAGTTTAACACAAAACCGCCTAAATTACAAAGCTACACTTGCTAAAAATGTGAGAAACAGTTACATGCTCCTCCGGGCACCACGTGCATTCAGAATCGTGATCAATCCCAATTCTGCAGAGATACTGTTTAAGTTGGTAATGTCCTGTCAATAAACCAATAGTGATTCGAAGGTATTTTCTACTGAGTGAGAGAAGTTCCTTTGTGAGATTCCTTGGGATTAATCCTGATTACTGGAAGGCCTCTAAGGCAAAGTCATGGCAAGGGAAAAATTTTACATGTCTGACAAGAACAAGGTACCCGGGAATGGATTTCCCTTTTTGAAGGCTAATTAAAAATTTTCTTAAAGTTTTAAAAATAATTCATTAGGGGAAAAATACACAGAATATATGCAGATTTTATGTTTTAAAAATCATATTGTCGAGGTGCCTTCCATTTCGGTCAAAACACTTTTGGAATGCTGTCTTTATGTGGTCAAAAACTACTAAACACGTCTCAGATGGTATTCCATAAATTTCTTCCCGTATTTTTTGTTTTAACTCTTGCAAAGTGTTAGGTATATCAACATAAACTTTACTGTTGAGGTATCCCCACAAAAAAGTCCAGTGGGCGGAGGTCGGGAGATCTAGTCGGTCCGTTTTAATCTCCAAAGAGGGAGTTAACTTTTTCCGGGAATAATTCTCTAACGACTTTCATGGACGCTACTTAAAAATTTTGGTACCTCTATTTCTCTTTTTACTTTAAAAGTTCTTCAAATTGACCACCATGAACTTTTTGGCAGTAATAATGCCGATTGTGAAACTCTGCCAATAAGTAACACCAGCAATTCTCGAAAATGTGAGAAAGGAGTTCCAAAATCGACTTTATTACTGCCCAGAAGTTCAACTTTTAAAGTAATAAGAGAGATAAAGGTAGCAATTTAAAGTTTTAATTTTTTTCACGATTTGTAATTTTTAAAGGGTTGCCATTTAAAAATGAATTAGGATACGACTCTCGAGTTTGCGGTAAAATATTTCTTTTCTGGATACCTTTAAAATGAGGGGCCACACGGCATAGGCATAGGGCTGATATAGAAACAACTTAAACTTGAAGCCTTAAAGTAGTTAAAGTATAATAAGAAACATCTTAGGAAACGTATACTAGAAAACTAAAAAAGTTATAATTTCCTTTGCTTACGATTGTGAATTTTTTAAAAATTGGTTTAGTTTGAGTGACTCTGTTGTTCGTCTTTCAAAAGCTAAATACATTAAATCGGCCATTCGGAGATGACTCAGAATATCTCTGTGGTCTAGTAATTGCTGTTAAAGTTGAAAACAAAGATCCCGCAGGTTCGTATTAAAAACTTTACGAAAAATGTAATGGGTAATCGGTTTTAACACAGTTATATTATCAATCACATTAGCGAATATGTTTTTGTATAAAGGTTTATTTACTAATAATTTGTTTCTTTGGATCTCTGGTTAAAAATCATAAGTAGGTACATACATTTTTTCATTAATATCTTTATTTCCAACAAACTTTAAAAAAATACACTTTAAAACACCTTTACATTTTTTCCAGAGATCAATTTTTTTTATCAGAGTTCAGCACTGGCCAGCCCCCGTCTGGTTACTGCCCAGGACGTCAGTCCTATCAGGGTCAGGCGCTGGGAGATGTCTAATTAAAAATTTTGGGCGGCATAATCCAGTTATTTTTAAAGATATTTCAAAAATGATTTCACTGTTAGTTGTGGAAAGTACTTATATTTAAAAAATATGTATACTTCCTACAAACACGGAAATCATACTACGTGTACGCCGCACAGAATATGTGTGCCGTGCACGTGAATATCTATTGAATCAACAGCTAATGAAAATAAATAGTACATTTACCCGATACATGTCTCCGTCCTCTACAAATGACCAAATGATAATTAATGGATTACTTCCGTTCAGTTCCTTTACATAAAATAGTAATTACTGAAAACTTGTGTTGAAAGCACCGTTGTCCGACAAAGTATAATTAGTTTTAAACAAGTCTTATAAGTCCATTTAATTATGTTCGTTTTAATTTAGTCAGGTATATTCATAAACAAGTCACTCTATACCGTTTATACAGAACATTTTGGGATTTTGAGGGCGCCTGGTCAACTTTAAATAAATGAATTCTATTACTATATTTATTTCATTTTGACCAAAGTAAATGTTCGTAGAAAAAATAAGTTACGTTAGTTACACACGTTTTTAAACTTAAGTCATTCTAATTTACAATTATTTAAATTCGCTCAGGTTTGTTCATTAGTCATTGAAGTCAGCCATGTGGAAATTTTATTAATCATTTCAAAAGTCAGAAATCTTCATTTATAATTCTTTCATCTGCCAAAGTCGTGACGGCTTTGCCAGATAATCCTGTTACTTCTGTACGTACAGCACTCCTCCAGGTCCCAGCTGATTCACCTGTCACGCAGGAAAAGCGAAAATGCAGGGCGACAAACGTTACACAACAATAGAATGCCGACGTGGACCGAAAATAGGCAGGCTGATTCCTGGGGGAGAGACACGTCGGAGGGCCAAAGGTCTGCAAAGCTTTGGAAAGGATGTCGCCATTGAAAGATTTACTGTGTGATGGCGATACTGGAAAATTATCTGAATCAAATTAGTTATTTACTGGAGCGGGATTGGCAAAAATAAATTAGTTTTTTGTTGCAAAAACACTTTACTATGGCCAGACCAGATCGAGAATTTTTATAATAATGGTCTGTATACGTATTATATATAGTTTATTAATATTAATATAAAATGAATTTTTCCAAGAAGTTACCGAACCTGTGGAAAACATTTTAAAGAAGCATGTTTGATTTTAATATTGTTTGTTGTTTCTATTCCATAATCATAATCACTAAAGCTTTGCAAATGTGGATCCAGGGACGGCTCTAACCTAGTTGGAAATAAAATTAGGATCGGATTTGAAAATAAAATACAAATATTTATTTACTCACATTAAAGTAATATAACATACAGGGTGTCTAAAAAGTCTTAGTATGGGTATATTATCTTTGCTATTAATAAAAATAGAGACACCAAATTTTAGTTGTATCTTATTGGTTAATAAATCTACTTTTTTATGTAATTTGACTATTTAAACCCCCTTGGGGGGTAACGCTAGGGAGTTGAGGTCAAAAATTTTGAATGCAAACCTATTCCGCGTGGTCCCTTCTTTTAAAAGTCTTCAAAAAAGAAAGATTTTACCGCAAACCCTACGACAAATGAAGAAGTCGAAAAAGTTCGAAAAAAGTTAGAAAAAAAATGCCCCACAAAACAAAAAATAAACGTGCGCTGTGACTATGACTGTATGGCACAAGAGGTCGACTAACGGTCGACTATGCTCCGCCCGTTTATACGATTTATAATTTTTATAGGCTTGCCATTTAAAGATGAATTAAAATACGTTTTAATTCATCTTTAAATGGCAAGCCTATAAAAATTATAAATCGTATAAACGGGCGGGGCATAGTCGACCGTTAGTCGACTTCTTGTGCCATACAGTCATAGTCACAGCGCACATTTATTTTTTGTTTTGTGGGGCATTTTTTTTCTAACTTTTTTCGAACTTTGCCGACTTCTTCATTTGTCGTTTTTTATATTTTCGTTTTTTGACATCTGCGCAGTAGACCAAAATGAGTACCACACGCAAACCGAGCGTGCTAGACATGCGCACGGAATTTCAGGAGATTGACTTTGGTGTCTACATTTGAGCCCATTCACTTTTAAGAATATATCTCCAATAGTCAAGGTACCA
Organism: Philopedon plagiatum; assembly: GCA_963971165.1. Lineage (NCBI taxonomy): Eukaryota > Metazoa > Arthropoda > Insecta > Coleoptera > Curculionidae > Philopedon > Philopedon plagiatum. The sequence continues at coordinate 29,418,838 of OZ020198.1, read as the reverse complement.
CTGCGTATTTAACTTAATCACTTTTTTCCCAAGTTTTTTTCGACTTTATTTTTCGTTTTTTGCCATAGACCAGACGCAGTAGACGCGCAAACCAAGAGGGCTAGACATTCACAGGAAATTTCAGGGGATGTACTTTGGTGTTTACATTCAAATCTACCCACTTTCAAGAATTTATCTCCAATAGTAAAACTACAACTACGTATTTAACATATTTCTACGGTTTTATGACTTCTTACTTTTTTGAACATTCTTAACTATGTGACCTTGTGACACCGCACAACAAGAATATGGGATGAAACATCAGCAAATTTATTAAAAATATATAAACACAATCTTACGGTGGTACGGAACCCTATATGCGCGAGTCGAACTCGCACTTGACCGTTTTTTAATTTACACAATCACAGCATCGAATAAAATTATTTTTGTCAAATACCGTATATGTACGTACTTATTTTCGGCATTGACGCCTCTGGAAGCAGACCAACCGTGCCAGTCTTACTAATCAGTTATATAACCGATACGCACTGATTTATTTCCGGCATGGCCGCCTCTTGTTATTTATTCAAGGGTTAGCCTTACCATAGTTATTGAGACTTTTGCGTCCTGTGCGAAATTCACAATATTGTATGTGGCACGGAACCCTCTATGCGCGAGTCGAACTCGCACTCAACCGGTTTTTTATTTCACACAATCACGGCAACGGCCATGAATTAAATTATGTCTGTCAGATACCGTTTATGTACGTACTTATTTTCGGCATCGACGCCTCTGGTAACAGACTAACAGGGTCTGCCTTACTTATTACATTAAAAGTTGTTTAGAATGACCACCATGAACTTCTTGCCAGTAATAAAGTTCATTTTGGAACTCTGCCAAGAAGTAACATCTTCCATTCTCGAAAATGCCTTTAAAATGAGGTACCACACGGCATAGGGTTGCATTTAAAATTTTTGACCTCAACTCCCTAGCGTAACCCCCCCAAGGGGGTTGAAAAAGTCAAATTACATAAAAAAGTAGATTTATTAACCAATAAGATACAACTAAAATTTGGTGTCTCTAGTTTTATTAATAGTAAAGATATTTTCAGACACCCTGTATGGTATATCACTGTAACGGAAGTATTTTCGTAATTCGCATTTTCAAATAACACAATGTGGGTAAACAAATATTTGTATTTTATTTTCAAATCGGATCCTAATTTTATTTCCAACTAGGTTAGAGCCGTCCCTGAAATAACCCACGTTTGCAAAGCTTTATAATCACCTGACGATTATCATTAGCTGCCAAGTCAATGTGTTTAATAGATTTTCTTCTTTCGTTATATCTTTCACACAAGATTTTTTACTTGCTATGAACAAGATCCTTGTAAAATGGCCCATTTCTGGTTGCCTAATTCTCCTGTTACGTTATATTAAAATAGTCTTCTGATTGGTCAGCTGATTCCCCTTTGCCCAATAGATGCTTATCATAAGATATTATTCGAAATTGAAATTTTTCCTTAATAAATCTACACCACATCAATATCGGCTGTCGCTTAGGGCTTTGATCGACTAACTCGTGCCAACGGCTGTATATATATATACAAAATTCTTTTCCGCGTCAGTCCTTCTGGACCTTGCTAGAGCATTTGCTAATACCACGAAAGAAAATCTAAGGGTTTGAGAAAAGACGAAACACGAAATTAGCTGTTTTTAAGTGGGCCGATAATACAACACTGTTTATCGACCAAAATGAGAGATTTCTCTCAAGTTTTTGGAACTGCTGGTAAAACAGCTAACCTCTTTACCGACTAAGGAAACTTTGCGTGGTAAACCCTTTCAAAAAAATATAATAGAGGTAAGGCCTAAGCAACGCAGAAAAAATAGTGTTGATCTCAAAATTTGCAAAAGACCTACTTAAACGTTCGACTTATTCATGGTAATCTATATAACAGGGGTTATTAGCAAGTAGTTTGACTTGCCCGATAAAACAATTCCCCAAACATATGTAATGTTTATTTTTGTCAATGTTTTTACTACCTATACCAGTTGTTCTGTGAATTAAGTAACCTACAATAAGTAATACATTTAAAAGGCCTTTAGAACTCCTGAAGAATTTCGAGAACCACACTAAATTTAAGTCCGATACTTTAAGTTTTTGATTTACATTTAACATTTACATTTAATTTAGAATCTCTTTAACTCAACATTATGAACGATGTTTCAACACTAATTAGTTTATTTTCCGCGTCAGTGACTTGATTAAAAATCTTGAGCTATAACATGATACTCAAAATTTTTAATCCACTAATATATTTATTGACGTTTAGGCAGCAACATCAACATGAGTGCTGTCACATTACTTTAATTAGTTTAATTCTTGATTAAATTCGCTGTGCAACTAGAAGTAAGACTCTTTAAATATACCTCTTCTGTAATTTATAATAATATTCCTTCTAGTCTGAGGGGCTTAAGCTATATAACTTTCAAAAAAAATATAAAAAATTATTTAGTAAGGGTAGGATTGGAAGAATGATTTTTTATAAATCAAAACCCTACCTATTTATGCCAACTAGTATACTACTGTCATTTTTTGGTTTTCTTTATTAGTTTATCATTTTTATATTTATATTTTTAATTGTTTTATTGGCATAAATAAACATCTTTATTATTATTATTATTATTAAGAAAGGATAAATAAAATCGAAAATTTGTGAAAAAGAATAATTTATTTAAAACAAGTTAAAACTGAAAATCGTCAACAAAAATCCAATGGGAAAATAATAATACATGCCTTTATTTTTGGAAACAATTAACTACATACATACATTTAGTTTTCGAGAAGTACTTAATATTAGTATTATATCTATATAAGTAGGTACATATTTTGAGCAGCAGCATCTTCAAGTGGCCTAAATAAGATACCTGAAAATATTACTCGAAACTGTAAGGTGTTATCGATACAATATTTTACAAAAAATACGACTGCTATAGAGATATAAATCTGTTTCCATCCGATCAAAAGTGAAATTTTGCATACAAATCTGAATTAGAACATTTTCTATTGACATTATGCTCTAAAATAAAAGTAAAGGACAGTTCTCAGGAAAATTTTTCATTTTTCGTCACCCTGTATATACTACATCAACTTTCATTATTCAAATCTTAGTTCTTCACAAAGCAAAACTTTTTAGGAAGAGTGCCTTTATTTGCTTAAAATAAAAAATTTCCTGACAGTTCACTGCATGTTCTTAGGAGCATTAAATTAAAAAAGTAAGTAAGTAGTTAATGGATTTGAAATACTTTATGCATGACACTAACTTTTTAACCTCATTTAATTTTTATGTTATTTGTGAGGTTATTTGTTATAATGAACAAGTTATCTTAATACCATATTATCAAAAATGGGTTTTCAATAATAGTCACAGGTAATTACAGTTTTTTTAGAAATACTTAGTCATTTTTAATAGTCATTTGTTTAACCTAAGATCTCATCATTTTGACCAAAGTCCTTACTGAACTAAACAGTACTTAATATTGTAAATACTCGTATACGTCTCTAAACCTGTAACAGCAAAAGTTTACTACACTCTACAATATGTTACACTATACAAAAACATTGCCATTTAAAAAAAAACTGAGCACCAGTAACTGGTATGTGTGCTACTGACGAAGCTCATGGCAATAGATTAATAAGTATTTGCGTTTTTTAACAATACTGTCAAGTTTGGTCATGTGGTACAAAAAAATATACAAAATTGAAATAATACAGTGCTAAATAATAAAATATTGCTTTCAAATTTAAAAACTTGTTTTCTTTATCCCAATAACAATTCAAATACAACACATAATGCTAACCTCAAACTGTTAACTTGGTTCGTATACTTATTTCACGAAATAAAAAGTTTATTAATTTTATGCCAAAAATTAGTTTAAAAAAAATTCTTACCTTAAGGCACAAATGATGAATATGAGGTTTTTAGGTTTATTTCCATTAGACCCTTGAAACACGACAGCTTGCTAACACACAATCATTGTTTAATGTAGGTACACCCAAAAATTTCCCAAACTTTTTGTTTAGAAAAGCTCAATATATAAAGGTTTAATATACAGGGTGTTATGGAATTCACTGCAATATTAAAACCGGTAAATCCTGGCATGAATTCAGATTGAATAAAAATATTCATAAATGGCGCTTCGCGATAAAAAAAGGGAGATATCGGCCTTCAAAATTTTTTTTTTCGTAACTACTCACCACTGGTCATAAATACGTGGCCGTATAAAAACAGCGAGAAACGTCAGTTACAGAAAAAAACTTTTGTTTTGCGTCAGTAGTCGCTGTGATGTGGTCAAGTATCTCTAGAATATTCCTATGTAACAGGTTTGAAAAAACAATATTTCCGTTATCTTAAAATTTCAATCATACTAACTCTTTTAAGACATTCAATTTCAAAAAGTTAAAATACTACAACACAAAAATTACAGAGAACAGATATGTTCACACCAAGACTAACATTTTGTTCAACTAGGCCGACCAGAAATTTTTTGACGAAAAAGAGTACCTATACAAAAATTGTAGTTCAAAATTAGCTTCAAACAAAAAAATCCTAACACTTAAGCATGTACTTTTTTTATTTGCCTATTTTTAATTACATTTAACAGAAAATTTGGCTTTTATTAACAGGTTTATTTATATCGTCATTAATTTTTAGGCGAAATTCCTCACAACTCAAATTATTATAAACTTTACCTTCATAACCTCTTCCAGTGTTGAAAGTCATTCGACTTTTTTCATCTGTCCAATAATTTTAAATTTCGCCAGTCGTTCACAGTCTATATTAGTACCAGGTATCATAAAAATCCTTTTATTTTTCGATAAAAGGAAAAGTTGTTTCAAATGCATCATTGTATTTACACTCATTTCCGACAAAAAAATTCAAGAACTCTACAAAATAACTTTAAAAACGAAAAGCGTGACAAATGATAAAGTTTTTGACTACCACGAGCTTCCAACGACGCACAACGAGGCTCTGGTTTGTAGTAAAATCTCTTTAGAATACACTCCTTTTGAAAATCTTTTAGGTTAAAATTCGAGGTATCGCGGTAAAACGCGATATAAACATAAACATAAACATAAACACAATATATTTCCATATGACTTAATACAAGTGTTGGAATTATCACAAAAAATCTAAATACTAGTATTATACCCAGAATACCGGGTTCGCAATTTACTGCATGTATGCATGTAGTACATACGCACAGGCCACAAAAATTTTTCCTAACAAAACTAAACAAATATAATGTTATGCCCCATAGGCAAAATATTCCTCAACACTATAAATACACATTTCACATAAGAACACTTTTAAAGAACTCTTAAATGTTGACTCTTTTTCAATATTTCGTATATTTTGGGGTAAATGATTATATAATTTTATAGAGGATATATCGCACCCGTTATAGAACAGTGTCTTATTACAAAAATCTTAATTTTATAGTAGAGACATTTAAAGATTTGGGCGGTTCAGTTCTTGACACTGTAAGCACAATCTGAATAGTAGCCATGTTTCTTGGTGGAACTTGTTTAATTATTGGACGCCTTACTGAAAATTTGAATCAAATTGATATTTCAACCCCTAAAATTACCCTTGTTGGTATGTTGTGACACTTATCCTGACCAATGAGGCAATTTCAATCACACACTGACTCAATCACTTTTTCGTTCCTTTACTTACGTTGCCGCAGATTTGCTACATCTCAAGAAGTTTCGACACACTGTCAAAATATATAATATGAAGTATGTTTGCGCTTTTCTTTATCTTTTTCATTTTATTCTGGGTGTCGTCTCCATTAGTTTTCGTTATGACACTTTTCCTGATTTCTCTCGAGATCCACTTGATCTGATTGAAATTGGTAGTTAGGTCCGATCGTAGGATTACAGGAAGGGTATTATAAAGCCTATATTACATGGCTAAAGGTCATGTCAAATATTTTATAAAATAACTACCTGCCATAAGTGTGGTGGGATTTTTTGACTTCTGGTTTCCGGCATCCAAAAAAACATTTTTTAAAAAGAAGTTGACATGATCTTTGATTTTGTAAATAGGGCTGTAAGAAGGTAATAAGATGAAGAGGAAGTGACCAATATACAAAGAATGTTTTAATACCAAAAGGGAACTGAGAAAAGTACAACATAAAATTCAAAGCAAAATGGCACTACCCCATTGGCCTTCCAAAGGTTAAGTCCCATCCTATTTGCACTACTTCACTCAGCAAACAGACCCCGGTAGTAAAGTGCGTGGTTTTTGGGAATCTGATTTGCGTTTATAAGGTCCATTACGTCGTTTTTCTTCTTTGTAGGTATTTCGATTTTCCGTTCATATGCTGGGGTGAGCTGTATATTCTCGATAATTTTTTTAATTTGCTCTTCTTTTTGGCTGTCGTTACATTTTCTTGTCTTTTTGGTAAATGCTACTTCGACTTTATGTCTTATTTCGCAATCGTAGGTTGTTTGCACATAAAAGCTTAACGGGATGTCCTTTTCGTAGGTACAAATTTTATATTGTGTAGTTTGCAGCTTGTCGCCAGTTGTCGTTTCGTCGAAGTTTGATCCCAGTTGGGTTTGCAATCTCTTCATGTCAATAAAATCAGTCTGGGTCATTTCTATTAACTCAAATGAAGGATTGCTAGGTTTTGCCTTCTTGATTATGTCGGTATACGTGGCAGGGGTATAGATCGGACATGTTTTAGTGTATCTTTTAACTGCTTTTTCGATAAGGGAATGCGCCGAATCCCCTTCGTTTTGTGTGTGGCCGCATATTAAAAATTTGTGATTGATTGTTACGATGTTAGGCAGTTTTTGCACCGCATACAAAAACATTGCACTGACAAATTTATTTTTGTTTTGGCCAGTGCAATTATCGGAATAAAACGTTATTTTGATATTATCCTCGCCAATCCGTTTCTGCGAAAGTTGACATAAATACTTGAATACGCAGGAGGCAATTTCAATTGCTCCTCGCCTTCCTTCCCCTTCATGCCAGAAGAAACAAGTGGTTTCTTGCGAAACGATGTTCGTGATCGTAAAGTTGTAGCAGTTAATTTTCGATTTGTAGTAGAAAACGGAGGTGTTACCCACTGGGCACGGTAATACCGACTGTAAGTCGAAGGTGCATCCTACATTGCTTACATTCTGTTTCGCTTCCATTTTGTCAATTTCTTTGGAAATCCGGCTCAGTTCTTTTTCAACAAGATGTTTATCGTAGTTGTCTTCCATCTCATTACTCACTGTTGTAGCATTTTTGACTGATTCGCACAAAGTGCACTGATCTTTTTTCGGGGTGAATTGTGAAATATTGAAATCAGTGTAAAAAATTCTTTTGAATGAAGCCTCAGACACTGGGATCGCCCCCTTTACTTTTTCCTCAATTTGATAATCTCTAAAAATTTGCGACAAACTTCGACTTCCATCTATATACTCTCTAGAGGTCTGAGCCCTCAGATAATGACTTTCGGTCCTTGGTATTTTGTTTATGAATTCTTTTACTGCTTCTTTTCTATCTCTATCAAGTGTTTGGTGGTTATCGTGTTTTCCCCTTTTCTCGCCTTCTAAGAATCCCTTGTCATCTAGCTTCCGTTTTACTGTCCTCACCGTTCGGTCCGAAATACCAAGCGTGTTTACGAAAAATAACTTGCATACCCTTACTTCTGCGTGGTCAACACCGAAGAAAAACGCTGAGTTCCAAGTTCTCGGCTGGTCTTTTTTCGTAAAACGGTAGGAGGGCTTTAGAACTTTGGAGTTTCTGGCAATGAATTCTCGTTGACGTGTAAGGTCGCCTAATGCCCAATATTGATCAAACAGCTCCTTTCTTTTAGAATCTGGAATGACTGAGGCGCATTTCCACTTACACTTTTCGCTGCACGTAGGGCCTATTTTCTTTTCTGGCATAACTTTTTTGGTCTTCGGACTTAGGTATTCTTGACCAAGATTTCTTTTCATTTTTGAAATATCTTTTAAAACACCTTTCTTCCTTTTCTTGCCTCCTATCTTTAGAGGAGAGCTCTTAGTGTGAATGTCGCTTGCAGGATTCGACGAAAGAAATAGAAGGTTCCGCCTGGCTGATGGAGCTTCCAGTTCTGGCTGGTAATTTGGATCAAGAACGCTGTCATCACTGCTAAAATCATGCTCTTCTTCTTCAATGTCGCCTGGGTTGTTCTTCGTAGTTTCTTCTTCTTCCGCCTCTTCTGCTTTAGTTTCGTCCGGGTTCGTCTGGATAGTCTCTTCTGCTTCAGCCTCTTTTGAAATATTCTTAGCCTCTTCAGATGTCGTCTCATTTGGGTTATTATTTATAGGCTCTTCTGATTTTGTCTTGTTTGGGTAATTATCATTCTTTTCTGCGTCAATCTCTACTGAGCTATTATTCACAGCCTCTTGTTCGGTATTATTTAGGTTACTCTGCCTAGCCTCTTTTCGTTCTGTCTCCTTTTGGATATTCTGCCCAGTCACATCATCTGCATCTGCAAAAATAGTAGGTATTTTGTATTTATATTTATAACAAATAATAAAGAAAAAGGCTATAAAGAGTTTTGCTTCGTGCGACTCATTCGATTATGTTTTTAGCCGACTTCACAAAAGGAGGTTATTAATTCGACCTGTATGTGTCATTTTTTTATGTATGTTCACGCATAATTCTTGAACGGGTTCACCGATTTCGATGAATTTTTGTTTGCTTGGTAGGTTTGTTCTCCCAAATGGTCCCATTTTAAGATTTTTTGCTAAGGGGAGTGGAAACCCCAAAAATTACGAAAAACTAAAAAAAAAACTTTTGAAATGGACAATTTTTGCGTATGTACTTCGGAATGGCGCCACCGAATTCAACAATTTTGTCGATTCATTTAAAAAAAAATTATATGCTTAATGTTTCGTGTTTTCTATATTACCTTTGTTTGGCAACGAGTCGTAATATTCTATGTATCCAGGTCCTTCATAATCATCTTTTGCTACCTCTTCACTTATAGGATTTGGCGGCGTTTGTGGGCGGTTAAGTATGCGATAATTGCCCATCATATTGTCTTGCTTTTGGAATATAAGACGTAAGCAAAGAGCCCCGCGCCCTGTTTCATCTGCCAGTCTATCTGCAATTAATTCATAATTTATCATTACTGTGTAGGTAAAATAAAGTAAACTAAAAGAATGCGAAAAACGGAAAATAATTTTTCAAATGAAACTATGATAGGCTCTCAAAAAAGTGCAATGATAATGCGATAAGTCACTTTATGTAAACTAACGTTTTGTAAACTTCTGGCTAATTGACATGGAAAAGTGTCGTAAGCTATATTACGTTACTCGATTTCAAAAGAATAGCCAAGAGTCAATATGCTAAACAGTCGTAAAATAAAATCTGACTCTTTTAAACATGGAGAATTTCGCCAAACGCAGGTTAAATATTCTAAAACACTGTCATATCATATAATAGGTCACTCTTCAGTATTGAAAATTTGACTATCACTAAAGAAAGGGGTCACAATATTAGGTTATGACTGTCTATGGTACTTACCTCGGTCAGGAACAGCGCCACATTTTGTGTTGGGACGGTTTCGCGACATGCTGGTGCGTAATCACTATCCGACGGTCAGTCGCAAACTAACTTAAGACACTCTTTCTGCACAAGATGAGCTCAAAGGCGGCAAAATACGAAGTGACATAAGCGCATCACGCGGGAACTATGCTAGTTAGGAATATGCCACTTTTACAGATCGGTAGATCTCAGTGAGAACAGTAATAATACGCTAAAAACCCACTTTTCAAAAATTTTGTGTTATGACACTGTTCTGTAACGGGTGCGATATAGGGACCCTCAGTAGCCTGTTTCGTACGACATAATGGGACATATAAATTTTTTGACGAACGCGTTTTATATAAATTTACGTCACTACATACTTTATATAAAGACAAACTTTTCTTAACATGTACAATACATTGACATATATAAAGAGCGACACAAGTTAAAATACCGTATTGCCTAAACAACGGTCTGCAAGAGGAGCCATAAGGAGCACCTAGCATAATACGTAGAACACGCTTCTGCATGATCAACACTCTAGATAAATGTCGGGATCCACCCCAACATAAAATTCCATAATTAATAATTGGTTCAATACAACCAAAATAATATTGTAGCATTGTTCCTTGGCTTACGCTGTTTCTTAACAATGACACTTGGTAATTTTTACTTGCCAGTCTATTCACTACGGTGTTCACCTGGCGTTCCCAACTCAAATACTGGTCCACAGATATCCCCAAGAATTTTGTCCATTCACACTGGGGTAGTAAACCATTCACTCCGTATAAGCATACTTCTATCAATCTTAACATAGTTATTGGAAAAAATCATAGTATTTGTTTTATGTAAGTTTAAGGCTAATCCATTTCGTTTACACCAAGAGGACATTTTGTCAACAACTTCTGTTATTCGCTGTCTTAATTCTTCGTAACTATCCGCCGTAACGATGGCTGTGGTACCATCGGCGAAAAATGTTAGAAACGCATTACTAATGTTTTCATTAATATTTAAAATGAATATATTAAACAAAAGGGGCCCCAGGACGCTGCCCTGGGGGACGCCTGTAGTAATTCTAAGCCTGTCAGAAACGTAAGTGTCATTTTCTTCCTTTATTCTGACGCACTGGTCTCTTCCACATAGATATGATTTTAGCCAATCTAAAGCGCGTCCGCGAACGCCATACGACGACAATTTTTTAATAGGAGTTGGTGGTTTAAGGTGTCGAACGCACGCGAAAAATCGAAATAGATACATGCCACCTTTTTCTTAATATCTAAGGAATTTAGTATGTTATTATAGTAGGAAAATAAAGCATCCTGGGTGGCTTTTCCTTTAGTAAACCCGTATTGCCTATCAGACAACAGTTTATGTTTTTTAAAAAAGCTGAGCAATATATTATAGTACGCACGCTCAAAAATTTTTGAGAAAACAGACAATAGGGCTACCGGGCGATAATTAGCAAGTTGCTGCCTATCACCTTTTTTGAAAATAGGAACCACCTGTGCCGTTTTAAGTTGTTCAGGGAAGCATCTCTCCATAAAGGAGCAGTTTATTAGGTATGTTAAGGGCTCCGTAATGTAATTGGAGAATTGCTTCAACAGAAAGTAAGGAATATTATCAAACCCTGCTGATTTTTTATTTGAAAGGGAATTAATTAAATTGTAAGTTTCTCCACATGACAATGGAAAAAGAAACATTGTTGAGTTTGTACCTATTAAACTCGGTTTTTGTTCTACATTCATGTGTTTTGTAAGTGTAGTGACTGAATTTATAAAAAAATCATTAAAAATATTTGACATTTCCCTTTTGTTACTCACTTCAGTATCATTATTAATAATTTTATCAGGCATTCCAGTACTTTGTGTTTGAATGTTATTTTTTATTATGTTCCAGGACTCCTTTGACTTATTTGCCGCAAGGCGCAACCTCCCATCACAATACTCCCTTTTGGCCCTTTTTATGTTACTACTGTGATTTTTCTTTATGATATTATATCGAATTTTAAGGTCACTGTCATTAGGATGCCTTTTACAAAGAATATATATATATATATCACGTACTAAGTTACCTTCCTCAACAATTTGCGAAGTAAGCCATGGATTTCTGTTTAGTTTATTACGCTTTTTAAATAGATTTAGTGGAAACGCCATATTAAAGAGACCTAAGAAAGTACTAAAAAAATAGCTAAATTTAACATTTAAGTAAGCTCCATCACAAATGCTTCCCCATGACTCATCTCGCAACAACCTTTCAAAATACTGTTTATTTTCAATAGAAAACAGCCTTTTATAATGCGATTTTGGTTCGTCCTTATGATAAAAAAGATTTTTACAATTTATTAACTGTGCGTTATGGTCAGAAAAAGGCACAGATAATGTAGTATTTATCGTATTTTTTTCCTCAAGGTTTGTAAATATGTTATCTATAAGCGATTTAGAATTTCCCTGGACCCTTGAGTACTCGCGAAAATAAGAATTATATCCATACGATTTTAACAGATTTAATAGATCGCTTACAACACTACTATCTGACAAGAAATCAATGTTAAAGTCACCGCATAGAAACTTGGGACTTTTAATATTTAATACATTAACCAACAACGACTCTAAGCCTTTCAAAAATATGTTAAAATCTGTACTTGGAGATCTATATACCAGGCAAACATTCACAACATTTCTATGATTAAGATGAACATTTACAGAAGTCGCCTCTAAATAAAGGTCGTTTATTTCAACATTTTTTAAAGCTTTTATTGAAAATTTTATATTTTTTAAAACAAGAATCAGTACTCCGCCTCCTCTACTACTCCTAGAATAAAAGTTGGCAATTACGTAATTATGAACGTTTACATGATCAGTTTCTTCTCCGCTTAACCAAGACTCTGTTATACATACAATTTCTGGATAATTTAAATGAGATAGGAATATTGATAGATCATCAATTTTGTTTCTAATACTTCGTATATTTATATTGACCAGTCTGATGTTTCCTGCTAGTAAATTTATGTCTGCCTTTAAAGAATGATTTGTTTCGAAAAAAGAAGTCCGAAACACTTTATATGAGTTTTCCCCATTTTTGTTGGATAAATGTTCAACCACTATATCTTTGTTTGGAAACTTATTCAGCAAATCGCGCTCCAGATCTTCTCGAGTATACGATAACTTGTACTTACTTATGTAAAACCAATGTCGTTCTGTTACCGCAACATTTTTCTCGGTGTTTTTAACTCCGACGATGTATTTTTGCAGTTGCTTATTTTGGGCAGTCCTAACCGCTTCCTTGACTTGTTCAGTACTAATTTTGGTAGGATTGATATTTTGACTTTATTGAGTAGCCGCAGTACCGCCTCTGCTGCTGTTTGTGGAGGGGGCAGTTTGTGCAGCCGCATGCGTTGCACGTGATTGCCGAGCATGATGTGTTGATGACTTTTGAACTACAGTCCGGTACGACATCTCCTGAAAAGATTTCAGGTTGGGATACTTTACATTGTGCAGCAGAAGTTTGGCTGCAGCTGGGAACACTATCGTTTTTATCTACTGCTATGTTCTGCATGTTCACAGTTTCCTTGGTACCGTGATTCTCGCTCATTGTCAAGGATGGCGCTGTATCCGTAATGCCACTTACATGGTAAAGAAGATCAATTTGACGTTTCAGGCATAAAATATTGTCTTCCAATTGAAAAATTATTATCCTTTTCACTTACCAGCTTTTTTAGGTATGTGATTTCAATCTCAGATGGATCCACGTCTCGAGCACTTGCAAAAGAATCATCCAAATTTCTCCGTAGAGCTTTGTCGGCTAAACTTTGTTCACTTGATATGATGGGAGTGTTTATTTTGGTTTCTTCACCGTTCGAATTTTCACAACAAACTAATTCTCCCGGGTGAAAAACTCATTTTGGACCATTTAATGGTATAAAACCACACTTTTTGCATGGCTTTGTCGAGAGCTCAGACTTTGACACATCACTCGGCGCCATGTTTTCAAACAATATACATGTTGTTTGTTGTCTTCCTAGTTTTGGCGTTTTTTAGTGTGTTTGGAGTTCGTTTTAATGCATTTGTTGTGCATCGCTGTCTTCATAAAAGAGCCGTGTTCTTGACTATACCACTAAAGTATTTCTTTCTAACACAAAGAACTCAAAAATCCTAATAGTGATTAAAAGTGCAAAATGTTATGGGCAAAAAACTTGTAATTTTTGCTATCGGTAGTCTTATCAACAAAAACCGTTTGTGTTTATCTCTGCTGGATCTTTTTATGGGAATCCACCTTTATTTAGAATATCATTTTTTGTGGCTGCTGGTTTCACGTTTTATTCTTTGTTGATGATGCAGCAGACCTGGACTTCATATTATTCCTTGGTTAGGCTGAACGGTTCATTTAGAAGAATGACACTTCCAACCCCGCAAAACCTATCATACCCGTGCTGCTCTAGCAAGGACTTAAAAGTGAAAATTTACTTTTTTGTTTCATGTCACAAGATTGTTCATCAATCAGCTGGAATCGCAAGAAAAAATGGTTCCATATAGATGAGTACAAAATATATTGTTCTGAAATCTGCAAGGAAAGTGCAAAAGGAGAGGAATTGCTCATAGAAGTTGTTAAAGAATTGAGAAAGGAGAACTCTCAGCTGAAAATACAAATAGAGCAGCTGGAGAAGCATTATAGCAGGACTAAGGAAAGATCTGCCGCTTTCGAGGATGATGTCTTTGACATGGAGACATATTATGCGCAGAAACTCGAAGAAAAACAGAATGAAATAGATACCCTGAAAGCAGAGTTACTGGAAAAGAGAGGGCATGATACGTTGATGCCGACATTTAGAACAGTGTAAACCCAAACTCCAATTAGGTTTACTAAGGAGAATGAATCTCAGGCTTTGATACCGCAGGCCAGTGCTGGGACGCAGACTGAAATGGGTCAGGATTTTGTCGAGACTGCTATGCTTCAATATGCACTATTAAGTGTGCATAAGCATGTGTCCACTCAAACAGAATCCAACGAACATCATAATCGGGTTACAGATAGGCATGTGCTGACCCAAACAGAGCAATATGAATGCCAACTTCAGATTACAAATTGCCATGTCTGTGAAAATCCAGGGGCCATATCTCTGTACTATAATCAAACCCCTACTATATCGAAAAGATCACAATTTCTTATCTTGGGTGATGAAGTGATTAAAGGATGTATGCATCAATTTAAAGAATTTGCAAAGGATGTTGATGTCAATTTGCAGTACAAAACAAAAATGTCCATGGAAGACATTGCCGCAGTCTGCAATGGTTATAAAGCAAAACTAACTAAGAACGACATTCTTGTTGTATTCACAGGCCCTCAAAACTCTATATGGGGTAGAACACCAATTGAGACCACTTTAAGGGATATACTGTCCATGTCGATATCAACCAATTTAGTACTTATTACTTCAGCTCATGTGGACCCAATACAGATAGTGCTGAATAGACTGATATCAGAGCAGAACTATCGACTGATGAGGGCGATTAAAGGGATTAATCAAATTAAGCTGATAAATGCAGATCAATTCAATATAAGCTACTGCAAATTAAGTTCATTTAAGAGGTACAATAACAGAAAAGCCCTTATTAAACATATATATTACGAGGTAATCCTTCCCCTCTTAGAAGATCACCGAAATACCTTTCAACACCAAAATTTTCTCGGACGATTAAATAGACTAACGAAGGCGACTGCGGATGTAGTTTCCGCTGGTCTCCAAGTACATAATACCGAACAACAATCACAGTATGTTTCTAGTGCAGGTATCGGCAATGAACTTCTTCGTGGAAGATCCTATACTACAAGAGACTGATAATAGCCTGCAACGTTCCGAACCAGTTTATGTGTCTGCATCACTACGACATGCTATTCATAAGACTGGTTTTCGTGTTGGTCATATAAACATTCGCTCCTTGATCAACAAAATTAGTAACTTCAGGTGTTTTTTAAGGAAATCTGAATACTCGGTTAAGTGAAACGTGGTTAACTTCGGAGATTCCTGACTCGGTCCCGTCTGTTGATGTATATACTGTTATTCGCCATGACCGCCCCACAAGAGGTGGCGGAGTGTGTCTTTACATACGTAATACTTTTTTATTCAGCGTTATTAAACTTCCCGTAGATTTTTCCGTGTCAACCTTGGAGATTCTCTTAGTGAAGGTATTTCTTTCTAAAAAAACTAACCCAGTGGCAATAGCGGCGTTTTATCGTCCCCGAAGTAATGATTATAGCGGTGTATCAAGTGTTTTTGATGTTATTCTTTTTTTAAATAATATTAGCATAAATAGTTTTATATTGATAGGCGACTTAAATGTTAATATGTTAACCGAGACCCCTATGTCGCGTTTGCTAAATAGTCTGTTGATTTCTCATGATTGTAGACAACTGATCGATGTCCCAACCAGAGTCACAAACAATTCGGTGTCGCTAATTGACATTATTATTGTCAACGGCGACTCCAATGTTGAATCGTCTGACGTTTCATGTCATTCTTTGTCTGATCATAACTTGATTTCATGTGAAATTCCGACTTTAGTTGAACAACGTGCATCTATTAAGAAACAAGTTAGAGACTTTAGTAGTTTCAATATTGTCGAGTTCAGCCGGGATGTTGGCGAAGTTGACTGGTGTTCTATTTATCATGCTTCGAGCTTAGATGCGAAGGTTCAGTTATTTACTACATTTCTTCTTGGCTTATTCGACAAGCACGCACCGGTTGTTAGTATCACTGTGGGTCCCAATAGGCGTTCGCAACCGTGGTTTACAGATCATCTGAGGAGGTTAAAGCGGCTTAAGCAGCGAGCATGGTGTAAATATAAGAAAACGGGGAGACCTAGTAACAGACGTTATTTTTGCGATTTGAGAAATTTGTATAACTCCGCAATTCTCTCTGAAAAAAGGCATTTTTTAACACCACTTTCAGAAACTGCAGGGGTAATGCCAAGTTGCTTTGGGAGAGTCTGAAAAAACTTGAGATTCATAAACCTACTGATCACTTTGTTTCGCCGGATTGTTTGCTTGATGCCAATAGAGTGAATAATTATTTTGTTGAATCAGCTAAGTGTAGAGGAACTAATGCCACATACGTGGATGCATTTCTTAATTCTAACTTCTCTGATGCACTTTTTGAATACAGGCCGGTCACGTTGGAGATCGTGAGGGGGAAAATTTTGAAACAGAAACCTTATCTAGTGGGTTTTGACCAGATTTCAGCCAGAATGTTGCAACTTTCTATCCCTCATGTTGTCGCTCCCCTCATACATATTATCAATTGCTCATTGGAGCAGGGAATAGTTCCGATAATGTGGAGCTATGCTTTAGTTAAACCCATTCCCACGAAACTCAAGAATCAGATAACTTCTGTGGATGAATGAGGGCCGATCAGCCTGTTGTCTGTTCCTCTCAAGATTGCTGAATCTGTCTTGTATGATGAGGCTATCGTAGTCGTTGAAGAAATCAAATAATCCCCGATGTTCAGTCTGCCTATCGAAAGGGGTACGGTACCAGTTCTACACTTTGTTGTGTGGTCGATGATTGTTTAAGGGCGATTGACTCGGGACGCATAACGTCGTTAACCCTTCTCGACATGTCTAAGGCATTTAACTCTTTGAATTTTGTTTGCCTTCCGGTTAAGCTGCACTACTATGGATTTAGAGGTGTAATTCACGACTGGTTTCGGAGTTATCTAACCCACAGATCTCAGAGACCAATTATTATTGAGGCTCCTCAGTCGGTTCTGTCCTCCTCGTTTAAGTCTCTGAGTCCTGGCGTCTCTCAGGGGTCGATTTTGCTCGGCATAGCGGATATTTGCAGTGTTATGAGGTGTTGCAGCCTTCAGTTGTATGCTGATGATATTCAATTGCTACTTGAGTTTGATGTGAGTGATGGGCGGGACGCGTGCAACAAGATTAATAGTGATCTAGAACAAAGTAGGACGTGTGCAGATCAAAATAGTCTTCTTTTGAATCCTTCAAAATGTGAACATATGTTGGTTAGTACCATTAAGAATAAGAAAAATATTGGCTCATTTGAAATCAAAATAGATCAACAGCTAATTGTGGAAACCGACTGTGTTCAAAATTTGGGCCTTTAATGGATGATCAATTAAAATTTAACAGCCATAGTTTGTGCTGTGATTATAGTATTTCTTAAATTAGCCTAATAGGGTTGAAAACTGAAAAGGAATAATATTTACGTATTATGGTAATGGTTGCGGATGCATCTCGACTTTAGAAAAACTCATTAGGGGATCTTTTCAAAAAGTTACGATAATTTTCTTAACAAAAGGATGAATAACAACTTTCTGAATGTGCTGCGTGAAAAAGAATAATGTGTTTTTTTTTGACAAATGCCGTAATGAGACAATGTTGGTTATACTTTTAAAATACTATGTAGTTGTGCTCAGTTAGTGTTTTTCGTTTTGATTTTTAACTTTTTCTTAGCAGAAAGTTTAAGCTAGTAAAAATAATGCTTATCTCATTAATAACGCATTATAGGGTCTCATAAATATTAGTTAAAACTAAGGCTACTGGCAAAAAGGATTGATTTCGCAGTGGTGCTTTTACTATTTTTTTTTGTTTTTTCTTAGGAAAAAGTTTAAATTTGTTTTACCTTTGTACGGTTAATAACAGAAAATAAATTATTCTTAAAGATTTATAAGATGTCTGGCAACGTTACAACAAATTCAATTGTTTTTAGTTTTTCCGCGCGCAATTTTCCGTCAAACGAACACATATGTTAGCCAGGTGCGGCGAACATGAACGGGTTTTAGGGTTTTTGACATTTTTTAAAATATTCAATTTAAATAAAAAGTACAGGGTATGTCTATAGACTACCCCCTGAGTCACCCATTCCAATATATGCAGTGATTTTCATAACACCCTGTATACAACGTTCAACGTAAAAAGTTGCAAAATCTCTGAAAATTCTCAATAATTGATGATTCGCCTAAGTAATAAATTTACACTTTGTACTTACATTACTTGCCTGCAGTCCTTACTCATGGAATCCAGAACCAAAATTAAGGCACACGTCGAGGTGGATCTAAATTTTCAACTTCCACGATAATATACAAATTCCAGTCAAGCAAATGTGTTACGAATTATAATCAAACTTACCTGATGGGTAGGAAGAATCTCTTTTAATTTAAAAAAAAAGTCTAGAGAGATTTAAAAATTCACGAAAAATCACTTCACGCTTACGAATTGAACATTTATTAAAATGAAAAATGGCGGTTTGACGGTTGACCGCGCTTGAGATGGTCTCATGTGGGAGCAGTGCTACCAACATAAAAACTTATTTGCAAATATCGAGATAATATTGATATTTAAAACAATTTCTTAGTTAATAAAATTAGTATACTGACGTAAAAAATTTGACAAATGTTTTTAAAAATTGAATAAAGCCTATAAAACTAATAAACTAAGTCCGAAAAGAAAAATCCAAAAAACTACACCATTCACGTGTTACCCCTAGCGCCGAGCCTCAAGTGGGCGACGTTGCCAATGTTGCCATTTTTTTGTGTTATAATTTTCTCCATTTCACTGACATATCCCTGAATATCAACAATATTTGCATCGACGGGCCGCGTCGAGCGCTTAAATATACGTGCGTCCTCGGGTGCGGGGATGTAACGTGGCTTGTTGATGCAACAGCTTGGATGGGCCATCTGGTTTTACATAACTGAAGAATTTGACCTGGAAGACCCTTTTTATGCAAACTTTTACCTTTTTCGACGTTTTTACATTATTTTAAAGTAGAGGTTTTCATGTAGGGGAAAGGTCCCTATATTGGACCACCTAAGAAAGTACCTCTATTAAATTCAAAGTTATGCCCTAATTCAAGCGAAAATAATGTAGAGCATGGTTGGGGTTGTCATAAAACATATTATCTTACAGAACAGACCAGAACCTTGTTTGGTTGCCTAACAAAAAATAAATTCAAAATGAAGTCAACGGTCCAAATTAGAATACTGGTGTTTTAATTTGGACCACGGGTTCCCTTAATTGGACCACCATTTAATATTTAAGGGTAGAAAATTTATTGCAACTATAAAAACATTCTTTAAAAACTAAATATATAACTCTTCAGATAAATAATAATAAAAACATCAGTCACTGTCAGAAGTGTCAGATTCACAGTTTATGCAATGATAATAAGCAATATTTCGGCCACTAGTGCACTTCAAGTGTGCCCATTTTTTGCACATAACACAACGAATCCACTCTTCACCTGGATCTGATTGCGAAAATGGAGATAAACAAACAATGCAGAGACAGTCCTCGTCCTCTGATTCGCTTGATGAATCTTGTGGCAATGGTCGCTTCCACTTACGAGAGTTACTCTGAGACGAGGCAGATAACTTTTTCTTAGGGACTGCCTTTGAAGAAGAAAACACATTTTTAACAGTTTTAGGAGGAGCCATCTTCTTACGCTGTTTTTCTTCAAGATCATCCTTGTAAGGACTACTAGTTATTATTGTAGTAGAACTAGGAGCAGGGGTGCGTTTTAAAATTGGCATAGGAGATATTTCGGACACAGATTTCTTTTTTTGTTGCGAAGATGAGGAGCATTCGGCCTCTAAGGTTTCTCTCATCACAGTGTCTGTAGAAGTAGATGCATTTTGGAACAAGCTGTTAGTAGGAGCCTCTTGGATCACGGCATGTGATGTGGCGTATGTAGTTGTAGTTTGGTCTTTGGTCGCATTTGTGGGATACATATTAACATTTGGAAGACAAACAAATTCGCTGTCGTCAAACACATTTCGATCTAAAGGCCATATGCCGCATTTTGCAAACCCGTTTACAGCATTACCAACTGATGCAGCTTTGGAATATGATTCTCCAAGTAATCTTGACACCTGAAATTGGGTAATATTTTGGGTCGGGTTCGTGCGAAGCCCTTTATCGGCTGCTTGGTTATAATATGAATTAAGTGGCTTAAAAAATGAGACATCACAGGGTTGCAGCCTGTGTGTCGTGTGTGCTGGTAGCGATAACATGACTATTCCATTCTCCCTGGCTAGCATTATGGCTTCTAGATTTTGTGTATGTGTGGTATGGCCATCCATTATTAAAAGAACTTTTTTATTAGTACTTGGCTTTGCAAACTTAATAAAATGTCTTAGCCATTTTGCGAATATCTCACTAGTTATCCATCCTGATTCTGGGCAAGCAAATTCTGTTTCTGGAGGTGCGCCTTCTTTAAGTTCATCTTTAAATCTAATGCGCTTAAATATTAGCATAGGCGGAATGTACATACCAGCCGCATTCATGCAACAAACACGTCGTCTTTACTCCGCGTTCCCCGCTTGTAAGGGATCCTATTTGATGCTTACCCCTTCGCCCAATTATTTTTTGTGGTCTGTAGAAAGGCCGGTCTCATCGACATTATATATCTCAGATGGACCGAAGTTATGTTCAATGTAAAGAGCAGTAAGGCAATCGAAGAAAGCCATAACTTTTTCTTTATTAAACCGTAGAGCCCTTGCCGATGAAGTAACCTCCGGTTGGCGAAGCGATAACTCTTTGTGTCGAGACATAAAACAGTAATACCACTTCTTACCGGCTTGTCCATTCTTAAACCTGTGAGGAATTCTGTTTGCTTCGGCGACGTCATAAGCGAGTTTTCTTAAATCACTACGAGTAATTCCAAACATACTTCTTTCAAGCTCTAAAACATGACTTACTATCTCTTCCTCTATTTCTGGTGGAAGATCTGCGGCACGACAAAATTTTTTCTCACTCCCATGAACATTTTTATTTTTATCGTCAATTCTTCTTTTTAACGTTGCCTTGGGTATTTTATATCTCCTAGCTATTTCATTTAAACCTGCAGCATTGTTTTGATATGCAATTAAGGCATTTTTCATATTTTCCTTTTCCCATTTCCCATATTTTCCACGTTTTGACATATTTACCTAAAAAAAAAGAAAGTTGCTTAATTTGGACCGGTCCAACTTAGGAATTGGAGCTGGTTCAATTTAGGAAACTATAACCTTACTTAAAATTTCCATCCTCAAAAAGCTGTTTTCGCAAATATTAGGTAAGCCGTGTGACATACCAACAGAAAATACCTTCTTTTAAATGTATTCATTTGAAAAACAAAAAAGATACTTACCAGTAAAGAAATATTGCTTAGAGAAAATAACAACAAAATTACATCAGCCGGCACAAAAACAGAACACGTGTGATTCTGTGGCTAATACAGGCTCTACTGATCGCTGCTTTCGTGCCGCAGGTAAACAACATATGAGCTACAACTAACGGCTAACAGATGTCGCATGGGGCAATTTATTTAGAAATAAAAGCAGTGGTCCAATTTAGGATTCGGTCCAAATTAGGGACCTTTCCCCTACCTATGCATATTATTAGAATTTTATATTTTAAAATATTCATTTTTCTTTAGAGATTTTGCGAAAATTTCAACGGATATAACGACCCGGGTACGGGCCGTTTCATATCTACTCCTGCCATACTGCAGCTCACATTATCTTCCCTCTGCAATAAAGAAACGTTCTATCCTCTTCATTCTTTATTATCTTCAGTGCGTCCTTAACAGCTATATCAAAAATTTTAACCAAGTCTCCTTTAAATATGTCCTCATTTATTCGACAACTCTCCGGATTGGTTCTTTGATTCTTCTTCAGGAGAAGATATTCATCTACAAGTTTTTTTTTAAGTTTCCTTTCAACAGAATCAACTGTTTGAGTAGGAATTCTGGCTTTCTCCCAAATCTCCAACACTGCTGCTACTGCGTCTCGAATACTTTCCTATACTTCCTTTATCGTCTTCTTTGTTTCTAAATGGTGAAAATGGAACCTTCTAAGAACATCCCCTTGTGATGGTAGCCTTGCAAGGGAGACAGTTTCTATTGGTTTTCCAATTAACCATACTTCAGCTGACGTTCTTGAAGATCTTGAGGTACTAGTGGTAGCCATTTTATTCCAGAAACAAAAGCAAACTTTTTTTGCACTATTAAGGAAAAATATATTTCTTTAATTGTATAAAAAAAATGTTGCAGATCCTAGCGACCCCTAATTATGTTTCAAATGGGCGAGTTTTAGATATATACACGTCTTTTGGTTAAAGGAACAAAAAAAGCTTGTGGAAACCGACAAAGAACACAAAAATAAACTTATATATATATATATATATATATATATATATATATATATATATATATATATATATATATATATATATATATAATATATATATATATATATATATATATATATATATATATATATATATATATATATATATATATATATATATATATATATATATATATATATATATATATATATATATATATATATATACACAGTGACCGGCAAAAAGTTCGCAACATATGGGAAAAATTTTTATTAGGAGAGTATCGGAAAAACTTTCCCAGGGGATCGGTTCTGCATGTCCGATAACCTAAAAATCGATTTTGACATACGTCACGTGACCACTGGTATAGCGTCAAATTAAAAAAAAATTGTTAATTTACAAAAAGTGCGGTTAGTTGACGAGATATCAAAAAAAGTTATTTGAAAAAATTGCTTAGAATTAAATTCTAGGTCCTTGTGCAAAATTTTAAGATTTTATTTAAAAAAATTGGAAAACTCAATTTTTTTAAAATATTTTTTTATCGATTTACAAATTTCCAGTTTTTGTCGTTTAGATAGCTTGGCTAATGTAAAGCCCATGTATCTGGATGAAAATAAACGAATGTAGTAGTTTTTTCTACAATTGACAGGACAAAATTTAAAAAAACAGGGTTTCGCCGGACGCTAGCTGTTGCAATGATTTGTATCTAGCAGCAGTGTCAAAATTTTAGAGACATTTCAATGAGATTACATTGAGAAAACCTTAATCGTCTTAAATATATCTGAAGTTCGACTTTTTGTAAAGTTAAGGGGATTAAAATAGATAATAACCAAAAAATTACCTGTTTATTTAATCGAAATTTTATAAACGAAAACCAATGTAAGAAAAACTTAAAAGTAGTCAAATTCTGTACTAACAACACAAAAAATCATTGTTTTTCCTTGGGTGCACAAAATTTAAAACTCAGTATGACCACCATTTCTCTCCATACATACTGTTGTTCTCGAGCGCAACTCTCGATTAACATTTCGGAGCATTTTACGATTTATTTGCAATACACAATTTATAATGACATTCTCTAAATTTTGTATATTCCTAAAGGGTCGATGTTTGTACACAGGGTTCTTTAGGTATCCCCACATAAAAAAATCTAACGGAGTCAGATCTACAATTCTACAATTGACAGGACAAAATCGAAAAAATAGGTGTTCGCCGGACGCTCGCTGTTGCAATGGTTTGAATCTAATGAAATGACTGTATCAAGATTTTATTAAGATTTTTCGCACATAAATTTAACAACCAGGTCTATTTAGTTGTACTTAAAACTACCAAAGCAGGCTCTGAAATTAAAACAACCAAATAATCTAGTAGGTTAAAAACAACAGAAAAATGTCAAACAAATTATAATTTGTTTGATTTCAACCTATGTCATTGGTTTATGTCTCGCATCTTACTAAGTTTGATATTTTACATAAGTTTATTAATATTTTATTCCTTAAAATGGCACCCACACTACTTCTTCAGGAAAAGATAGAAATTATTTTAATTTCTGGAGATAATTACAAAAGCCATAGAGAAACAGCAGCAATTTTTAATGAGAGGCACCCCGATAAATCCCTCCACCAAAACCGGTAACAGGTGACGAAGGTTCTCTGGATGTGTGTTTGTCGATCACAGAAACACCCCAATTAGCAGTTAGTCAAATATCGGAGATCACTAACATTCACGAAAGATCTGTGCGGAGGATATTAAAAAGAAACAAATTTCATCCGTACAAACCTAAATTTGTACAAGTATTAAAAGATAGGGATTATGACGCCCGCTTCGATTTTTGTGCCTGGTTCCAGGGTATGATTGAGGAAGATTTTAATTTCCCAAAGAACGTTCTTTTCTCGGATGAAGCTACATTTACCTCTAACGGAACCGTCAGTTCACAAAACTGTAGATGGTGGGCCACCGAAAACCCAGACTTTGTAATTCAGAGTAAAGACCAATATAGTTTTAAGGTTAATGTGTGGTGCGGAATTTTCAACCTCAGAATAGTGGGACCTTTTTTCTTTAGAGACAATTTAAATTCAGAACGATATTTAGAATTTCTACAAACTGAGATATCTGACTTTTTAGACAATTTGTCATTAGCCGAAAGAAGAAATTTATACTTTCAACAAGACGGAGCTAGCATTCATTCCACAAATGAGGTGAAGAGATGGCTGGATCAAGAATTTGGAAACCAGTGGATAGGACGGTTTTCTGAAAATCCGTGGCCTGCGAGATCACCAGATCTGACTCCGTTAGATTTCTTTATGTGGGGATACCTAAAGAACTCTGTGTACAAACATCGACCCTTTAGGAATATACAAAATTTAGAGAATGTCATTAGAAATTGTGTATTGCAAATAAATCGTAAAATGCTCCGAAATGTTAATCGAGAGTTGCGCTCGAGAACAATAGTATGTATGGAGAGAAATGGTGGTCATACTGAGTTTTAAATTTTGTGCACCCAAGGAAAAACAATGATTTTTATGTTGTTAGTACAGAATTTGACTACTTTTAAGTTTTTCTTACATTGGTTTTCGTTTATGAAATTTCGATTAAATAAACAGGTAATTTTTTGTTTATTATCTATTTTACTCCCCTTAACTTTACAAAAAGTCGAACTTCAGATATATTTAAGACGATTAAGGTTTTCTCAATGTAATCTCATTGAAATGTCTCTAAAATTTTGACACTGCTGCTAGATACAAATCATTGCAACAGCTAGCGTCCGGCGAAACCCTGTTTTTTTTAATTTTGTCCTGTCAATTGTAGAAAAAACTACTACATTCGTTTATTTTCATCCAGATACATGGGCTTTACATTAGCCAAGCTATCTAAACGAAAAAAACTGGAAATTTGTAAATCGATAAAAAAATATTTAAAAAAAATTGAGTTTTCCAATTTTTTTAAATAAAATCTAAAAATTTTGCACAAGGACCTACAATTTAATTCTAAGCAATTTTTTCAAATAACTTTTTTTGATATCTCGTCAACTAACCTCACTTTTTGTAAATTAACAATTTTTTTTTTAATTTGACGCTATACCAGTGGTCACGTGACGTATGTCAAAATCGATTTTTAGGTTATCGGACATGCAGAACCGATCCCCCGGAAAAGTTTTTCCAATACTCACCTAATAAAAATTTTTCCCATATGTTGCGAACTTTTTGCCGGTCACTGTATATATATATATATATATATATATATATATATATATATATATATATATATATATATATATATATATATATATATATATAACAAAAAAAAAAAAATGACTGTTCGGACTGAAAGAAAGTTATGTTTTTGCATCAAAATACTGGGAGTCCAAGATCTAATGGACAAACCCGGGCTGGCAAACAGTAAGCGTTTACCCTTGTTGGGCATCATCAGACTGGGGTAGCCTTTAGGCAGCGTCCCCAAAAGCAACTTCGCCCATTCAAGTATATCGTTTCGAAAAACGACGGTACAGAACAAACGAGAGGGCCATCTATAAGAAACCACTTCGATGCAAGAGGGTGCTCTCGTGTGTGTGGCGGTTTGAGTGTATTTCCATAGTGGGAGTGGCCCGATATTACTGGTGGACCGTCAACCAATTGTGTCTGTTTTTAACTTCCTAAAGCGGGTATGTCTGTTTCTTTCTTAGTTTTAATGAATTTATATCGTCCATATAAACCTATAAGGTCAATTTAAAATACGACCCAGCCCGGAGCAAGCTTGGATAATCTTTCGACGATGACTTTGCTTGATTTTTTCTTCAGGAGTTTTCGCATGGAACTTGCACTTTTTTTAAACAAAAGATTCTTTTTTGGTTTTAAAAAATTAAAAAATAAATTATTAGGTAGATCATTAAAAATTTTTGGTGGGTCATTGGCCAAATGACCTTATGGACGGGCCGCTCTGTTTGTAACCATTATTTACAAGAAGTAAAGAATCTATTACTGGTTGAAAAGGTGTGAGCCAGCCCTCAAAAAGAAAGAAGTTTCAAGAATTGATCAAAGAGGGTGACACTGAGAAACCAAGGGGCGACTTAGAATTTCGTCTAGAGGGGCGTAACGTCACCTCAAGCTATACAAAAGCATAGATCAAAAAAAAACGGACAGGTTCGCGTGCGACATTTTTTTTTTATTGTTGAGGTTTCTAAGAAATAAACACTTGATCATATTAACTTACTTAATATTCCAGACCGGATACAAAAACGGTTGGTTATGCTAGTTCAGGATCTTTTCCTGTCTTTATTCATATTTTCTACGCTATTCATAATTCAATTTTTGAAAAACTATATATTCGGAAAATGTAATTGAAATCAAATTTTTCTAAAAAATTTTGTAGATCTGTTTTCGAATAAGCATATTTTGATAAAGCTGTTATTCGACAAAATTTACTTAATTTAATATCGAAAAAATGTTTAAAAAACAGTATTTACACGCGACAGGACCAATTGTTTGATTAATATGAAAGTGTAAATATTGTACCGGACGGCCGAAATACTAAACGGTTTTCCAAACTTTATTCACTACAACAATTACCTTCTTTCGTAGTGTCACAGTCACAATTGTCACGTTATGACAACAAATCGCTCAGAAAAATCTGAAAAACAAATCATTAACATTAACAATTAGGTGTAGATTGAGCAATAATGATCAGGGTTGAAAAATTCTAGTGCGATCAATTGTTATAAACAATTTAATTGTTTATTTCCTTATAACTGCTGAACCATATATCTCTCGATGTAAGGAACAACTTTTGTCTTTACACGTTTTTCAAAATTTTTAATTTTGATCAGTCGAAACGCTCCCCCACTCAGCCGCGCATACGCGATGTGACACGGCGTTGGTGCCGTAAGCGGCGGGTAGCGCGGCAGATGGGCATAGATAAGGCGGCAGAGTTTGCTCAGGTTAAGTGGGGGGCTGATGGCACAGAACACTAGTTGTGCAAGTATAGGTTGCACTTTACCGAATTTTTTATTATTTAACATTTTCCAAGCTAGTAGAGTTCATAGCCTAATACTGTTTTCGAAACAATACATTTTCGGAAACTCTATGCCTATTTTTGGAAAATATTCTTTTAAAGACCTTTTTGAAAAATATACACCTACTTTCGAAATATGTGTTTTGGAGAATTTTATAATTTTTTTTTTTTGAAAAGAGCGTCTTTTATAAAGGTTGTTAAGATATATTTGAAAAGATTTTTCGATAAAATATTTTTAAAAAATTTCGTAAATCCGTTTTCAAAAAAGCTGTTTTTCCGAAAAAGATGATTTTCGAAAAAAAAAACCTATTTGGTTATTTGTTTCCTTTAGTAAGGAATGTTTTCAGAAACCATCTAAGAGTATGTAAATCAAAAATGCAAAGGCTTGCATATTTTAAATAAAATATTCATATTATAATATGTATGTATATCTGTTATTCATATTTGTGTGGTATAATTTATATATTATATTGTTTGGTTTTGTTTATAATATTGTCACAACGGGGGTTGTTGCGACTGAGACTAAATAATAGTCTCTGGGATCGTATGGAGGGAATAAAGTTAAAGCAGTAATAAAAATAATAGTTATTTATGGTACTAGTGTGTTATGTTGAAAATAAGTCACGCGAGAAAGATTTATACCACGAGGCCGTCAGGCCGAGTGGTATAAGTTCTCAAGTGACTTAGAAAACACGAGTGGCATACAATGTTTTATCCAACACATGGCAAGTGGAAGAAATCGTTTTTTTATGAGATAATAATTAATAAGTTTCGTGATCAAATCAAAGCTACTTGCATCTCAGTATCCTATAAATGTCAGAATGACTTGACAGTGATTTTTTTACATTTTGGTCAAAGTTGGTTGATTGTTTGGTTGCCACGGGCATGATACATTGTTAGAAAATGTTTAAATAAATTTTGACACGTCAGTTTTCTCTGCAGAAAAGGGAAGCTTTTTGAAGAAAAAAACCTATAGAAAATGGAGGAAACCGATGAAAATTACGTTCCTGAGGATATCCTTACGGAAGCGGAAGACGCAGCGATGCAGATTTTGCCAGAAAAGTCCCGAGATGCTTACGACAAGGAGTTCAAAATGTTTGCGTCTTGGATGAATTCACGGAAGATAAAAGGAATCGATGAAAATGTTCTATTGGCTTATTTTTTACATTTGCAAAAAAAATTAGCCCCATCTTCGCTATGGACCAAATACTCGATGCTTCGCTCGACTATTCACCTTTACAAAAAAAAAGACATTTCACAATATGGCAAACTAACGAGCTTTTTGAAAAGCAAATCACAGGGATACAAACCAAAGAAGTCGAAGATATTAGAACGACCTGAAATAGAGAAGTTTCTGAACGAAGCTCCCGACGACGAGTACTTGTTGATGAAAGTGGCTTTGATAATGGGGATTAGCGGTGCATGTAGATGCGATGAATTGGTCAATTTGAAAATTGAAAATATTCAAGACAAAGGGAAATATTTTCACGTAGTTTTGCCAGACACTAAAACCAAGAAATCGAGAAGATTCACCATACTTGAAGAAGGAGTTCCAGTCAACCCGATCAATTTGTGTAAAAAATACATGTCTTTGAGACCAAAGAATATTAGTTCTAGCCGCTTTTTTGTTTTTTACAAAAATGGGAGGTGTACCAGCCAGTGTGTGGGAGGGAATAAATACGTTGTCGAAGATACCTTCAAAAATTGCAATGTTTTTGAAATTGGAGGAACCAGGGCTCTACACCGGTCACTGTCTGCGAAGGTCTTCGGCGACTCTTTTGGCCAATGCAGGGGCTAATATGACTACTGTGAAGCGTCACGGAGGATGGAAGTCCTCGACGGTAGCAGAAGGAAGAATCGGTGCATAACAAAATACAAATTGCAAAAAAATACAAGGTTCTAATGTGTCGGCGTCTTCTAGCACTATCAGCAGCTGTACCGATATGGGAGTGTCTGGTTCCAATGAACCAACGAATTTTACAATGACTTCAAATTCGAATAAACCGTTATCGTTTTCCTTTAATTTCAATATCAATGTGAATTCTGTTTGTAATAGTAATAAATAAATAGAATACTACTTTAAATATGAACGTGAGTTATAATCCATAACTCACTAGTGTGTTATTTGATAGTTTACTTGTCTAAAATGACATTGATAATGACAGTCATAACTGTCATGTGTTGGATAAAATATATTATCTTAAAAACAATGGTAAACACACATAATAAATAAAGGTAAATACTTACTTAGATTTTGAGTAAATACATAGCGGAAAGGCGGCTCTTGTCCCGATCAACGGGCACATGTCTTGACTCGACATCTTTTCCGGAACGACTGGCCTCTATCATTTTGTCATTCAACACCGGGTGCATTGCTAAGTCAGTGCAACTTGGCTTTCTCCGTAAAGTTAAACAAAATTAAGCAGACCGCTAATAAGGCTACCAAGTTCACTCAACGACAAAGTGTCTATTCATCGTTAATATGCGAATGCATCTTTTAATACAATGTGATTTTCAAATAAACCAAACAAAAATTAATAGAATAAATCGATGAGGAATTTTGAATCGTGACAATATTTTGTAGAACATGTACGCATGGTTAATATTTATGTTACAATATTTATTTTTATATAATTCGCTATTGAAACCCTTTTTGTACAAAGCTCTAGGGGAGCTGCGCGCCCCCTCATACACCTGTAGAAACCTTTTACATTGATGTTTTATTTAACAAAGTACTGATTAAAAGTTTTAATTAACTAAACTAACTTTAAATTAAAAAATGGAACTCGAATGCTCCAACCTTGGTTCTTTCCCCCGTGCTTTCATACCTAATCTTGCCTCTCCTTGTTACCCCATACATCCGTTTTAACATTCTCATTTCTGTAATATCCCCTTTCATGCACCTACTTCATTGTGCAATATTTTCGCTTCATCATTGCAAGCCTGACCAGTAATTGATAAACCACTTCTGTCTTTCTCGCACCCATCTTGCAGTCACACAGCACACCAACTTCAATTAATCCATCACGCTTTCACTGTCTCATGATTTAGCTTTGGCTAAAATTAAATGTATAATTATGCAAAAATTGAGAATAAATTCTCTAACCACCTGAAAATTCCTTATACAATAAGAATATCAACAAATAATGGTAAAACAGCTATTCTCCGGGCTATATGCCCCTCCGAGCGCTGAATTACATACCAAAATTTGCCGTATTTTCTTCTAACACAGTTAGATAATAAAATACTTGTTTTGAATGCAAGAAAATACTAGGAAGAAGGAAGCTTTTTCTTTAGTTGGGATGTCGTCACCTGCAGACCGGTTTCGAACTCGTTGGTTCTCATCAGTACAGGATAGACGAACATACCAATCTTCCGAAAAAGTAATCCCTTAAAGCTACAACTGTCGTACTGCATAAGCAGTGAGACACAGGCAGCGCCATCCATTAGCAGTTTCGAGCATTCAGAGTAGAGTTTACCGTAAGGTAAAATTTTCAAACGTATGAATGAAAGTCTACTTGTCAGGGGTACATATAAATATGCAAAAATTGAGAATAAATTCTCTAACCACCTGAAAATTCCTTATACAATAAGGATTTCAACAAATAATGGTAAAACAGCTATTCTTCGGGCTATATGCCCCTCCGAGCGCTGAATTACATACCAAAATTTGCCGTATTTTCTTCTAACACAGGTATGTTCGTCTATCCTGTACTGATGAGAACCAACGAGTTCGAAACCGGTCTGCAGGTGACGACATCCTAACTAAAGAAAAAGCTTCCTTCTTCCTAGTAGTTTCTTGCATTCAAAACAAGTATTTTATTATCTAACTGTGTTAGAAGAAAATACGGCAAATTTTGGTATGTAATTCAGCGCTCGGAGGGGCATATAGCCCGGAGAATAGCTGTTTTACCATTATTTGTTGAAATCCTTATTGTATAAATAATTTTCAGGTGGTTTAGAGAATTTATTCTCAATTTTTGCATATTTATATGTACCCCTGACAAGTAGACTTTCATTCATACGTTTAAATGTATAATTTTACCGTAATAAAAAGCATCTTCGATTTTAAAATGTGTTTTTTTAGCTTGGCTTGAGTTACTTAAATGTTTTATCAAACAATTCAAGAAGAGTTGTAGAAAGTCGTCAAGTCAGCTTATACCCTGACTACAGATTTTACATCAACATTTCTAAAAAAAAAAAACACTTAACGCTCAGACCAAATTATAGGACCCACCGTACCTTGTCGTTAATTCTTCATGCTAAAAAATAAGACATTAAAATATAGTGTTAATGTTTGATTAAGATTTTTTTATAATTTTCTATAATTAAATAAATAAGATCCTTTCTGTTTCACTATGTCGCCGTCACACTTTTAATGGCAAAAACTTTCCAGACCTCTGGCCTCTCGGCTTGTCTTATCGTCCCCAAGAGTCGGCTAGCTTGCTTCACGTCGAGATTCTATTGTTGTATAACGCTTGTTGTCCTGAATTTTCGTTTTTCCTCCGTGACAGGTAAACCGGGAGGGACCTTGGGAGAAGTTGTATGTTCACTTATATCAAAATGATTTGTTAAAACTGTCACGATGGACGAAACAAAAACTGCGATGACAAATTATTGGGTTTTAGTCTATGGTATCTTTCGATTTTTTTTAAATGAAATTTTATTAGATGTTAAATATACATATCTTTCTGGGCTAGATGAGCTAAACCTTTACTAATGTTCTACTCTTACTTGTAGGTTTTGGTAGCAATAGTGAAAGATTCGGCCGACATGACTGCTTTCCCTTTAGGTATAACAAACAAAAAGTTTTGGCAATGATCGCAGTAGTATATTTTATACTATTAGAATCACATGCGTCATCGATAACTATTATAATAGCTATTTATCTAATAAGTGCGGAAAGTGATACCTTTCCGCACGCGACTGTAGTTGACCGAACGACGCGAAGCAGAGTTCGGTCAGCAGTCGAGAGCCGAAAAGACACTTTCCGCACGCGTTGGGTACAATGTTTTTTCTACGAGCGTATTGTTTATATCCAAATTATGTTTTAATTTTAACATGGATTTTAATACTAAGTACCTTGACCATAACGTGGATAGTTTGCCAGTTTTAAAATGTCGAAAAAGTATACTACTTAGAATTACCTCTTCTTTATTGAAATTCTTTATTTTCTTTTTTGCACACCATTTACTAAATGTTTCCAATTCTTTGGCATAACGGTATTTCGATTTTTCTGGTAACAGTTCGACGTTCACATTCTTGGCTTCTTCGAGAATGTCTTCCGGTACTCTATCAATCATATTCTCTTCAAATTCTTCCTCGATCTCAATTTTTTTCTCAAAAGTCAAAAAAGTATAAAAGTCAAATAAGCTTTGTATTTTCACTTTGACGTCTATACTGACACAATTGTAATTGCACAGCAACGATATAAGTAAAAAGGCCCTGTAATTATTCGGTGGATCATTAATTTTTGGATGGCTATTTTTGGAGTATTTCCACCAATATTTTACTAAATATCAGGTGCGGCTCCTGAGTTTTTTACAGATGGGTCAAAATTTTGTGGTCAACTAGTGATATCAACGCAAGAAGCAAAATAAATTTTTTTAATCAAGGAAGGTTTTTTAATAATATGCCTAGTTTTGCCAAGCAATTATTTACCTACAAATAAACACCGCATGAATCATAAAATAGGTACTATAGTATAGTATATTGAACATTGCTACTCTAGATGTTTATGACTTTTAATATTACTTTTAGTCTAAGATTGTTAGCGGCTTCCCGTTTTGATACGTCTGCGTCTCCTCAATAGAGGTCGCGCCTTGTACTAAAAGTATGATTATTCGTAAGATAAAATTAGTGAAGCTGCCGAAACTCCGTTTTCTTTAATCAATACAATGCTGGCGGCTAAACATAGTAATACGATCTTTGTCTACGCACGCGCAGGCTGCCAGCTGTAGTAGATATGAGACTACCAATAATTTTAAAAATGTTTTATCGAGGAACAAGTGCTAACTTGTTTTTCCATAATTTGACCTTGACAAATTGGCAACAGCCAATATACCTTTTAGAGCAGATCTAATTTTTCAAATAACAAAAATTAAAAAAACAAGTTACCCGAGCACAGCCTCGAACCCACGACCCCTTGGTCAATTCGCTGAGACTCTACCTCTGGACCACCCTGCTAATGTAAGAAAACCCGTGCCGATGCCGTTACATTTGATGACTAACATTGGCGTGACTGAGGGATCATATTTCTATGTTTAGCCGCTAATTACTAATTAAAGACCGGACGGATATGCAAGAACTCCACCTAGATGGTTTCAAGGCCACGAACAGTATAGCAGGCATCCAGTACATATGATATGTTAAAAACGATATCTAAATGTTGCGTAGTTTTATTCTGTGATCCGGCGAAAATGAATTTAGATATTTGCACCTGCGGTTGACCGTAGGGGAAAAAATAATTTTGCGATATTTTGTCAATATTAAGTAGATTCACATCAATTAAAAATAACTGGATACTTTTCCAGTGTAAGAATATTTAATTTGAACTTTGTTAGAGACATTTGCCGGAATTCAATGCCAAAAAATATGGTGCTAACAAAAGAGCGAAACAAACCGCTGCCGCAGGTGCCATAATCTTACTCCTGGTTAGCTGGTACGGCGCGCCCGGCGTCTTCATATCATCACTGGCATCAACAAAGGGAAAATAATATAATTTGACAGGCTTGAACACCAAACTCTTTCATTTCCTTTGACTTGAACTACCAGTAAAATGTGGCGGTCGTGTTAGTTAATTGTAGCCCCCCGATGACTTCGTTGTAGATCCGCAACTGGACTCAACTTAGCACTTAAAGGATTTTGGATTTCTCCTGGCCTCTGATAATTTTTTTGGCGCTTTTTCAACACGTATGTCAAGGCGTAGGTATGAGTTAGTCAAATAAAAACCAATATTTTCACATTATGGAAGTACATTAAAAATCTGAAGTTGTTTGACTTTGAAAAAATATATTGTTTTCTTCCAAACAGTCAACTTTTATTTTGGAAATGCTCTCCGGCATCGACTTTTTGCAAATCCTTTGATAAACCATATCGTCTTTTTTTTACTGACTTTTGTTGAACAATGTCACGTCCAGCACTTCTAGGTCTCTGTGCCTTGGAGAACTACCCACCCACCTTTGTGTTGTCTGGTTAACTGCACTTATCTTCCCACGGGAACCAAGTCGAAATGAAATGTACCACCCTTCGGAGACTATCCTCTACGAGTTCGGTCAATTAACGTTGCTTTCGCGATGGCGTCACTCTTTTCTGACCATTAAACATTAGGAAGAGGCCGAGCTTGATACCCGGTACGGTTAATAGACGTAAGGGGATTGACATTTGTTGCCATGGTTACTGGCATTTTTTATACATTTACCAGAAATATATTTTTAGGACGCTACAGTAATAAAACTAAGGCATAAGAAATTTACTAAGGAAACTCCGCCTTCAAGTTCGCCGACAAAGTGCCGGTTTTAGAAGAACTAAATTAAAGGAAAGATTTTCTTTAGATATTTTAGCCGAAATGGTCTTTGTGTTTTACCGAGAACTGCGTATTTTTATGCAAGTTAAATAAACAAGAGATATGAGTTTGAGTTTGATTATTTAAAAGGGATTTTATACGTGCTTGGTTATTAATATTTATTTGGAAATAAAAATAGCAATATATAAATTGAATGAACGGT
Organism: Philopedon plagiatum; assembly: GCA_963971165.1. Taxonomy (NCBI): domain Eukaryota; kingdom Metazoa; phylum Arthropoda; class Insecta; order Coleoptera; family Curculionidae; genus Philopedon; species Philopedon plagiatum. The sequence continues at coordinate 29,383,439 of OZ020198.1, read as the reverse complement.
TGGGTGTCCTCAACAACATCTCTGATTCTATTCAAAAGAGAGCCATTCGACTTGTCAATGACCCAGTCCTCACAAGACAGCTCCCTTCTCTCGCTCATCGCACTGCTGGGTCTGATTGGGCTTGCTTGGGATAATTTATCCCTTTTCTACCGTACGGATTTTGCTCTAAAGAACTAGCCGCTATAATTCCTACCTTAACTGTTCCTAACAAAATAACAAGAGGCACGTTACGTATGCATCCCTTTACTGCCCAGCTACAAAAGCCTAGAACATCCCACTTCACTCGCTCATTCATACCCAAGGTCTCCAGATTATGGAATAAACTGCCTGCAGATGTTTTCCCTTCCCCTCCAAACATCCAATCCTTTAAATCCCATGTCAATAGATTACATTTTCCTATTCTTCAGACACCAACGGTACGTTAGTACTTACTGTCTCAAATAAAAAAAAACAAAAAGGCATACGAGGATTTTGAATTCTTTCTTATGCCATCAGTCCAAAATTCGAATCCATAAGTAGGATACCAAATTTAGGAAAGCCATTAGTGCAAAAGAAATACTAGCAGTAACGCTCCATTTCATAGCAACAGGAGATTCTTATTCGCGCGTAAAATATTTTTTAAAATTTTAAAACAAGCCATTCCTGCGAATACCGATGCGGTCTTTGTCCCGTCTAAAACTGATCACTCGATTTCTTTGATGTACCAACAAGCTACGGATAGCGTTCTTTCGCGACAAAATCTTTCGCGAAAAGATTTCATGCGGTGCTACATTTTATCGCGAAAACAGTTTGTACGCGACAAATTGTTCAAGTCAGTACGCGGCTTAATGATTTCAAGCAATTCATGTAATTTATAGTGTTAGACCAAATAAATGGAACATGTGGTTGTTATATATCAGTTAATAAATTTTCAAAAATTATGCCCTATGGTTGAGCATGACCTCTTTACGTCCTCGTAACGAAATCTGCTTTTTAGTAGTACAAATTATGTAAAAACAGATATTTTTATTGTCATAGAAAAGCTCTTACTGGCACGCTACTGAATTCAACGTTTTCTCGGACCGGCACCTAATTAGTTTTTCTTTGTCCAACCCAAATGTTTTGAAAGAGTATATTTCACGGGACGGTTCGAGTTTATTTCCATAGTGGGAGTGGCGCGATATTATTGGTAGGCCGTCGACAAATTTTGTCACTTCTTAACTTCCTAAAACCCGTATGTCTGTTTATCTCTTAGTTTTAATGAATTTATATCGTCCATATGACCTATGAGGCCAATTTAAAATACGACCTAGTCCGGAGCAAGCTTGGATATATTTCGACGATCTTTTTTGAGGAATTTTCGCATGGAACTTGCACTTTTTTTAAAGAAAAGTTAGCTTGTAAAAAATAAATTATTAGGTGAATCATTGAAAATAAATTTAGGTGGGACATTGATCAAATGACCTTATGGACGCGCCTGCTAAATATGTTAAATTGTACCTCTTCGGTCTGGGTCCAGTGACGTTAATTAGCACATGAAATCTAATTAAGTGGCGATATAGGTATGTGATTGTGCATGTATTGTTTCCCGCGTCATTGCTGAAAGAAACATTCAGCACGAAAGTTATGATTTGACTCAGAACAGAATTATTCTCGTAAGTCGCTGTTACTGTTACGTAGGGTATTTATGACCAAAAATGTGATTTCCAGGCTAAAATTCTAATCGGTAGAAATCTTACTACGTTAATTATTTCCTCAAATTTGTAAATGTCTTTACGTCTTTATTGTTTAATGCTTCTGCCCACAAGCACTTAAGTACTTCTGTATTAAAAAGATGGTTAGCTGTTGCTTGGCCTACTTTTTTTCCACTATATTTTTGTCGCGTTGAAAATTTGGGGAATATGATCAATTTGTTCTGTTTCAGGCTCTTTATTCAGCATTATTAATTAGTTCCAAAATTTTTCTTTTCAGATCTCAACTTGGTTGGTTGTTTAAACTTTAAATGCCCGAGCGGGGCCCTTTAACGACCCCAGCGGTACAATATTGCAAATATCTTTTTTTTTTATTCAATTCAATTCAATTCAAGTTTATTCATGTTAATAAAACAGAGTTTTTCACGTACGTCACAAAAAGTAAAAAATCATAGAACTAAGCTATCTTAATAAAATATTACAAATTAAAACTTTACAAAACATTGTCTTATTTCTAAACATATTTTACACAGAGGAGGTACAGCTAAAATAAAATTACAATAAACTTAAGATAAGTTAAGAAGAGAATGCAGTTGCAGAGATCCAGGCTCACAACAGCCCCCAGACTCAAAAGGAAAAAACCCCGCTACAGAACCCCTCATGAGACATCCATGTTCAGGAACTCCTGAATACTATAAACAGCTTTGCGCAACAGAAGCTGCTTGACTCTTCTGATAAAAACACTTTCATTTAAGTCCCTGATCTCTTTAGGAAGTTCATTAAATAGCTTCGGGCCCATATTATTTGAACTAATGCAAGATCTCCTAAGCCTCAGAAATTTAATATTTATATTACAATTGCTTCTTGTATCATGGTCATGGTGTTCACAACAACGGTTATATTTATGTAAATTTTTCTTTATGTAAGTTAAACATGCAAAAATATACAAAGATGTCAAAGTTAGTATGTTCAGATCGATGAAGGTTTGCCTCACATCGGCCCTATAATGAAGTCCACCAATGACACGCACAGCCCTTCTCTGGAGTTTAAAAATCCTGTCAGCCTGGGCTGTATGACTCCATGCAAGAATTGCATAATTACAGTGTGACTGAAAAAGGGAGTGGAAGGCCATTAATAGTACGGTTTTATCTACAGCGCCACAAAGGCTCTTTCAAAGGAAAATAGTGCTTGCTAGCTTGTTAGCTACTTGATCAATGTGAGGCTCAAAAATCAGAGTGGAGTCCAGAGAGACTCCGAGAAGTCTAACCGAGTCCCTCTGCATATTGCCATCCAGGTCATCCGCCATGGCCAGTTCTCTAAGACTGAAAACAATTTTTTCCGTTTTATTTATATTCAAAGACAGTGCATTTGCACAGAACCACGTTTCTAAATATTTTATAGAGTCTTGCATTTGATTTATAAGAATGTCTAGGTTTTTATTTTGACTGAGTACAGTGGTACCTTCAGCAAATATCACAAGTTTTTTCCGCTTCTATGTCATTTATGTAAATTAAAAAGAGCAAGGGGCCTAGGATTGATCCCTGAGGCACTCCGTGTTTGACATAAGAAGGTTTAGACAGCTTACCTCCAAAGAAGGTCTGCTGTGACCTGCCCGTTAAATAGCTGCGTATCAGATCCAAACCAGGCTGTTGTTAATAGTATATCATGAGATATGCAGTCAAGGGCCTTGGAGAGGTCACACAGAACTGCTCCTACGTGTTGACCCTCCTCAAAGCCATCCACAACATACTCGAGCAGTGAGAGAATGGCACCGGTTGTAGATCTCGATTTTCCGAACCCGAACTGGGCCTCTATGAATAAATCACCACCCTCAAAATAATCGTAAAGCTGGGTCTTTAAATGTTGTTCGAAAATTTTTTATAGTACGGGCACAAGAGCTATTGGCCTATAATTATTTAGGTAATTACGGTCACACTTTTTATACACAGGAATTACCTTGGACACCTTGAAAACACCAGGGTACAAACCATCTTTAATACAAGAATTTATTAGGTGTGCAAGTGGTATCACCAAAGTGTCCTTAACTTTTTTCAAAATAGCAACATTCAAGCCAAAAATATCTCTACTACTCTTTGCCTTTAAAAGATCAATTGCTTCTCTGACCTCAATAAATGTGACCTCTCTAAAGGAGAAGGCACCCTGGACTGGGTTGTGAAATATTGAAAAAAGAAAATGTTCAGGGTCAATATGTGATTTTGGCAAATTATTTAACATTTGTTGGGCTATATCTGTAAAGAAGGAATTAAAGCTTTCAGCATCAATTTTATCTGTTTCTTTTTGTTTACCTGCCACACCCCTAGCATCATTTATCACCCGCCAGGCAGCTTTTGCCTTCACTGAAAAAACATTGTGGGACATTTCCCTACAATTGTGTACCTTTTTCCAACAATTTGTTCTCAAAAACGCCCAAGACCAATTTGTAGCAAAATTTGCTACAATTGTATGAAAATGTATAAAAACTGTTGTAACTAATAATCCAATTAGAGTAAATTGCTCTACAAAGACTTTGCTACAATTTTGTGTGAAAAAAAGTCCAAACGATTTTTTCAGTGAATTATTATCGGAGTTTGTTATCAAGTCAGAGTTTGCTTTAATTTTAGCTGCTTTTATAGCTTTCATATAGGTTTTGCGGAGTTCATTTCGAGCATTTAAAATTTCTGGAATTCTAGAAGTATTATAAAGATCGTTTAAAAAATGTATGTGTTCTCTCATTTTATCCAATTCAGTATTATACCATCTCACATTTTTGCCCTCCCTGGAGACACATCTTTTATGAGGAAAACTCAGGTTGAAATTTGAGGACAATATGTCCATAAAAATACTACCCTTTATATCCACACCCATGGTATCCTTCACAAAAGACCAATCGGTATTGCTCAACACTCGATAAAAACTGTTTGTACCTACTAGTGTTATGGGCTGATGAAAACCAGCCATCGGTAAAAGATTTTCTCGTTCCCCAGTGATACCCTCAACGTCTATTTCGTTCGCTAAATGATCCGATATCACCGTATTTGATACAGAAGCCCTGAAAGTTAAGATATCCTTAAAATTTATAAATACGTTGTCTAAACATGCATCGAGTCTCGTGTTAGAGAAGATTTGGCAATGAAACCTATATGAATTCAGCATATCATTGAACTCCAGATCTCTACCACTGCAAGAATTAAAATGTATATTAAAATCACCTATAATTATTACATGGTAAAAATTTTTTGCCAAACTATCTAAAATATTATTTATCTTATCTAAAAACACAATAAAGTCTGCTGCTGGAGGACGATATACAGTTACAATAATTAAGTTTGATTCTTTTATTTCAACAGCCGCAAATTCACATACCATCTCAATGGATTTTTTTGAGAATTCAATGTCATTTCTTGCTACAATTGCTGTTCCACCACGTCTGTGTTTTTTTCTGGCAAAATACGCTGCCACAGTATAGTCTTTTAAACAGAGGGCATTTAGTTCTTTATCCGACATAGAAGAAAAATGAGAGCTGGCCATTTGGTTTCAACCAGAGCCACTAATCCAAAAACAACAACAACATCCGACATAGTATGCTCAGAAAGACATAGGATGTCATATTTGCTTTCAGTGTGTTGTAAAAAAGACTCGAGCTCTTCCATTTTATTTCGTACAGAACAGACATTCTAGTGTATGATCTTTAAGTGGTCTCCATTGGATTTTCCCTGAGTACTGGGCGTCGTCGAATGTGGAGAAAATGGTTTACCACCACCCCTGCCCCCAAAATTCAGGAGACATTACCAGTTTTTTTAATTCTATAGGGACTTCTAGTTTAAACGAGCTTTTATACCGATCCTTTCTAGTTTTCATCTTGTATGCAATACACTCGACATGCAGGCATTCCTGGATGTATTTTTGCACCTACTCCGACGTCACATTTACATCTAGTCCAGACAAGAACACATGCGATTTGGGATGAGCCGTGGTCAATTTAAAATTAGAACTTGCACCCTGGATAGGCTTTGGTCTTGGTTGCTTTGGGTACCTTGTAAGTTTGTTCGACCTGGCTTCAACTTCGATCCATTTTTCTTCTTCCTGTGTGTTCGCACCTTTTTCCACATCAAGTTTGGTTCATTTTGGGAAGAAAGTTTATCGTTTTCATTTTGATTTTCAGGGAAACACGTGCCAGAGCTTTCTATAATCACATTGGATGACAGGTTAGACATAGGAATTTGTGCTTGCGCCGGCGCCCGTTTTTTGACATCTTTGCGACGGGTATTTGAACTACTAGCCGCTTTCCCGTGAGATGCTACGTTTTGTGTGATCGGAGTAGCTCCGGGTTGCAAACTGACACTTGTGCTTTTGTTTACAGTATTCATTGGTACCAGAGTAGAATGTCCGTCGGACGGTCTTATATCCACACACGCTTGGATGTTGTCACTTTTTGTGGAAGTATTTTGTAATGTACAAATCTTACATGTTATTTTTTCCATTAGATTTTCCTCCATTTTCTTTAGTTTCGGAGATATTTCCATGAAATTATTATCCATAGATCTACTCTCCAATTCAACTATTTTCCCTTTTAGACTTCTAATCTCTTCATCTTTTTCGGCCATGGTTTTGTTTATTTCTTCTTGGCGGGAACTTTTCTCACAGCTAGGGCATAAAATAGTGCTCCTACTTCCACTTACAACATAAATTCCTGTGATTCTTAGCGCACAAGATTGGTGATAGGAAACTCCACAAGTTACATACTTAACTCCAATTTTATCAACATTACTTTTACAATATTTACACTTGGATTGGATATTACTTCATTGTATTCATATTGACAACACCGCCGTTAGGTATCTGTGTTTTTTTTTATCTAAGACATCCCACGTAGACATCAAGCCTAAGTACTAACGTACCGTGGGCATCTGAAAAGAAGGGAAATGTAGTCTATTGACACGGTATTTAAAGGACTGGAAGCTGGGACGGGAAAACATCTGCAGGCAATTTATTTCATCTTCTGGAGGCTCTAGGTATGAATGAGTGGTCTGTTCTAGGCTTTTGTAGCTGAACAGTAAATGGATGCATACGTAACGCGCCTCTTGTTGCTCTGTTAGGAACAGTCGAGGGGGGAATAATACCGGTTAGTTCTTCACAGCAAAATCTGTGGAAGTACCGATAGAAAAGGGATAAATCCCCAAGAGCGCGGCGATGAGCTAGAGAAGGGAGTTTTCTTGTGAAGACTGGGTCATTGATGAGTCGAATGGTTGTCTTTGGATAGTATAAAGGATGTTAAGTGTCGAAGGTGATGTAGCTCTCCAGATGTGGGAGCAATACTCTAGGTTAAGTCTTATTTCGAAACATAGAGAGCGTATAAGTTGGAAGGGGGAAGTATTTTCTGGCTCGAAAGAGAAAACCTAGCTTTTTAGCTGCCGATGTGGCTATTGAAGTAGGGTGTTTGTGCCAGCTGAGATCATGTTCGAGTGCGACGCCAACAAGATCGAACGTTTCATTTTTCTGTAGGGCTTGGCCATTCATGTGGATGGGGTAAGCGTTGCCAGATTTTTTGTGTGACAGGGGGCAAGACTGGGTTTTGGAAGCGTTGAACTGAACAAGGTTCTTGACACACCAGTCTAAGATTAATTAAAGCTCTTGGGAAATGGATAGGTGCATAGATCTGCGTCTATTATCCAACTCTTGATTCGAGACTTGTCTGTAAAAATGAATATTGGAGTGAAGAGTACTATCGTCAGCAAAACTGTGGATGGGATTGGTAGTTGAAGATAGCAGGTCACTAATGTGAAGAAGAAATAGGATTGATGACAGGACTGAACCTTGGGGGACGCCCGCTAACGCCAGTTAACATCGGGTTGACATAACTTCAGTGTGCTGTGAGGTTTCGGATTCGTTTTGTCAAATTAATGAATGATAAGGTAAGTGGGGTCCTTCCAAGATCCCTGTTGAGCATTGGAGCTACAACATATTTATTTTGATTTATCGTGTTTTTTGTTTGTACTTTTTATTAAAAATGGACCAATTGAACCCAAAGAGCCGTGAACTCAAAAACAACTCAAATATATTGCCGAGTAAGTTGGATTTAGATTCAGAGGATGACAATAATGAAGCTTTAGATAATGAAGGAGACGATATCAGTTTTATCATGGAGAATGTTTCGAAAACGGAACACAATCTCGAAATTCACAGCGAGGAAGAAGGATGTGGAACCTAGATAAGTTGAAAATACTAATCAACTTCGAGGTCCTACTTACATTGCAAAATCTGGTTTGGAGTGGCAAAGTCAGCCTTACTAAGTTCAGAAAACTTCAAAGAAATTTTGTAAACGCTCGTCCTGGTATTACACCATACAGTGCAAATTTCAAAATAATTTTTGAAATTTTTAACCTGTTTTTGACAGCAGAAGTAAATATTATATGTCTTTATACAAATCAAGATGCTGCGATTTAAGTTTTTCAATTTAGTTTATGATGCATTGCGATTGTAACCTATAAATTATTTTTAAAGCCGTAGAAATTATCGTTTTGTTGTTTTTTTGTTTAATATAACAATAAAGACGACAAGTAAACTAAACACGGATCCTACTTACATCATTAACACTAAAACTTGTCAAAATCAATGGGGTCCCTAAAGGACCCCGCACCCCGCACGGGTACTTACGTTGATTATTATAATAGCATGGGTATTTAAGGGTTAAGATAATTAACAAGTATAAGTTTTTCATATAGAAAATAACATATTTTAAGTTTAACTTTCACCCAGTCGGAGATACGTTTCACTTGTAAAATGTTAATCCATAATTTTTTTTCTTTTGCGTACGAAGTCTAAAATAAACTTTAAAAAAAAATTCTCTGTATGGCGACTGTAGCTGAAGCAGGTTGAATTTCGGAGTACTAACTTTATGAAATTCTAAAGTAATGTTTTATTCATTGAATTTATAATTTTACAAAATGTAAGTATACTTTTATGTTCTTAAAAAAACGACTTTTATTAGTTTTTAGTGTTACGATCTAAAATTAGCAAAACGAAACACCTATGGAATCATTTCCCGTCCGTCTGTCACAGGCGGTTTTCTCTGAAACTATTCGACGTAAAAATTTAAAATTTAGCAGAGAGATAGAGTCTGGTTGCCGAATTATAGACGTGAAGCATAAAAAGTTGAATTTTGATTCTGGGGGTAATTTCAGGGGATAAATTGGGAAATGGAAAACAATTTTTCAAGGGCATCGTGTAGGGTGTCAAATGAAAGGATATTGAAGCACAAATTCAACAATATATATGATGTATGTTTCCGGGAAAACGCTTAAATATTGCTGCCCCCACCCTTATCACCAAAAGGATCGCTCAGGAAAATCTGAAAAAAATATGAATGTTGAGAATTAGGTGTAGATTGAGCCAAAATTATCAGGATTGAAAAATTTTAGCGCGATAAATTGTTATAAACAACGTAATTGTTTATTTCCCTATATAACTGCTGAACCATTGATTTAAGAGAAAAAGTTTTTCGACAAAAAATATTTCTCAGGATGTAAGGAACAACTTTTGTCGTTATACGTCCTTCAAAATTTTTAATTTGGCTTAGTCGAAACTCTCCTCACTCAGCTCCGCACATACGCGATGTGAGACGGCGTTGGTGCCATCGGCGGCCGAGCTTTTCTCTTTTTGTCTTTAGATGTTCTCGCCCACATAACAGCTCTTCTAAATAATTTCTCCATGATCTGGTATTGTATTTTTCGCTTTTCGGTCACTATTTGATATTGGATGGATCTATAAATAAAAAATACATGTAGGGTATATCTACCCAACCAGGTAGTAGTAATTGGGTAACATTGTGCCATGTCTGTCGTACTACCATGTAGGTACGGTTAATTCCAGTACGGTGTTTTGAACGGTTTTAGTGCGTGTATTTAGATATAATTTACTGTGGCGACCATCGATAATAGATAGCATAAATAAAGGTATGTTAAAGTGTATGTTTATTATGTTTTAAAGCGCCATTTCTCCTTATAAAGTACGCACGCATTTCATTTCGTAAACATTTTGATTAAATAATGTATTTTTTTACCGACAAAATACAATCCTTAGAAGAGGCAAATGGACAATAAAGTCCTGAAATAGGAGAAATCTTAAAAGAATGTTATTGAAATATTTTGGTTTTGCTTTAGAATGTGTGTATGGTTTTTTTGTTAATATACAGGATGTTACAAAATTCACTGCATATATTGAAATGGGTGACTCCTGGGGTAGTCTACAGACATTCCCAATACTTTTTTCCCCTCAAATCGCACATTTTTTTATTTTAAAGAATGCCCAAATACCGGCCCTTATCCGACGCTTCTGAAAAGCATGACGTTATAGGTTCTACTATTATAAAGAAAAAACAAATGATCCAGCCGGGACATTGCCAAACCTAAATATTATCGTGACGTCTCATTTTTTTATCAGTTTTAGTAAAAATCGATAATAATCTAAAGTATTTTTAATTCCACAGACGCATTTTACCAAAAATGTGTATTTTAATTTAACAGCAATTTGTTTACTTATTATGGAAAAATATGGACCACTCTTGAAATCGGTTGAAATTCTTATAACCCGAACGAAACAGGTTATGTTACACCGGCAACACAAAGAATAATAATTATGACTTACCCTATAGTACCTACGTTATTAATGAGATGAGCATTATTCCTACTATAGCTTAAACTTTCTGCTAAAAATAAAGGTTAAAAATCAAAACGAAAAACACTAATTAAGCACAACTACTCAGTATTTTAAAATTATAACCACAATTCTTTCATTACAGCATTTGTAAAAAAAAAGCATTATTCTGTTAAGGTCGATTCGCATTTTACGGAACGTCAGCGTCACATCACCGTCCGGCAACGTCACGTCAAAACTGTCACTCATTCACACTATACGGTCAGATAGTGGTCACCGAGTGACTCCGTCACGTCAAATCTCTAGCCATTTGCAATTGCAACAGTGCTATGCCCACTAGTGCCTATATTTTGTTTTGATAAATTAATTTCGAAAATGAACAAAGCACGTTTAGCGTGCAAGTTTAGCAAAAAAAAATTAGCAATGATTGCATTAATTTTGGACGAAGATGAGCAGACTAGCAACAGAACTAAGAAAAAGTTGTGGGTACGAAAGATATTTGTTAATAGAAAATACGTAGGGGAATATCACACATTATTGAAGGAATTGGAAGATGATGAAATTTGTTTTTATAAATACTTCAGAATGTCTCAGGATCAGTTTTACGTACTATTATCTAAAATTGAGAAGCAAATTCAGAAGAATACTACATTTCGAGAAGCTATCAGTCCTAAACAAAAGCTAATGGTATGTTTAAGGTAAGAGCATTGCTTAAAAAATACACTCAAATTCAAAAGGGAAAATATTTATTCTAAAATAAATGACAAAATAACATAAAGCAGGGCATTCTATCGCATAGATGAAGAATGCTATAACAAAAAGTTTGCTTTAGTTTTTAATTATTAGAAATTTTATAACTCAGAAAGTTTCGTAATAACTTTGAGCTGAAGACGCCACAGAATTCGGAGATGGAGTTAAAGATTGATAGTGTTGTTGAGGCGATACCAGCGGGATCTCTGTAACCCGCTCCATTGTGTGTATTTGTGTCGCTTGTAGTGGCTGCAGTCCTGTAGATTGAGAAGTCGACGCCAGCATTGCTGGTGCATTCTGTTGGTTATTATTTCTCTGTAGTTGTTCCCATTCTAGGTCAGACACAATTGAGAACAGTCTTGTTTTAGCCATATGTTGATATTCGGGTGTAAATGTTTTAACTGTTGCTGCAAGACCATTGAAAAATAAATCAATGGGGTCATGATTTGATGAGGACTGTGAGTTTTGTTTGTCACTGTCGAGTAAATAATTCATTAGGACAGATGAGGCTGTCTCTTGTCTACTGGTTTTCCTCACCTTAGAAGAGGAAGGAGCTGGCATTTTTTTGGGAGATAATGTTCGTGTAGAAAATTGCACATTTCCACGTTTTCGAGTATGTTCAGCTTTATTTTCATGAACGTCGTCATTTTCAGTTACACTATGCTCTACAGATTCTCCTACATCATTGGATTCTCCTCCATCATTGGATTCTTCATCAGCGCTTCCTGAATCACTAATGTTGCTTTTAGTTTCCCTCTCCTTGAAATAAGGAATTATAAAAGACATGCAATCTTCATACTTCGATTTTTTTATGGTACTGGCTGCTTGTCCACTTTTTGTGATTTTCTTTTTCAACGCCTTCCTTAGCTGGTCCCTCAGAGAGATCCATCATCTAGCTTTGCATGATGACCCTAGAAATGAAATAAAACCAAATCATAAAACATGACGTTTACATTAGACACTATTGAATCATTTTATTTTTTTTTCAGATTCTTAGGAACTGGAGACTCGTTTCAGACTATATCATTTAGTTACCGTTTAGGACATTCCACTGTGCATTACATAGTCAAAGAAGTGTGCAAAGCTATAATTGCTAACTTATTAACAGAAGTAATGCCAACCCCACAAGAACAAGATTGGGAGAGAATTGCTGAAGAGTTCTGGAGAATGTGGAATTTTCCAAATTGTTTGGGAGCACTAGACGGCAAGCATGTGGAAATTTTTGCACCTCCCAATAGCGGCTCACAATACTTTAATTATAAACGCACTTTCTCCATAGTTTTATTGGCTTTGGTAGACGCCAATTACAAGTTTATTGCAGTGGATGTTGGATCCTATGGAAAGAACAGTGATGGCGGAATTTTTGCGAACTCAAATTTTGGAAAAGCGTTACAACACAATAGAATGAATGTGCCGAAGGATAAAAATCTTCCTGGAACTGAAAATTCGACACCCTATGTAATCGTCGGAGATGAGGCTTTTCCTCTAAAAACTTATTTGCTTAGACCTTATCCTGGTTCTGTAGTAAATGGGGATCCAGCGAAAGAATGTTTTAATTATAGATTATCCCGAGCTAGACGAGTGTCTGAAAATGCGTTTGGTAATTTAGTTCAGAAATTTAGAATCTATTTCAGAAGTATCAATTCTCTTCCAGAAGACGTGGATAACATAATACTAACCACCGGCATTTTGCATAATTATATTAAGGATAACATCTTGATAGCTGGATATCATATGGAGCCTCCAGAAGGGGAACTAAATTGGACAAATTTATATAGACAAGGTGGAAATGCACACAATTCTGCATTTCAAGTGCGCGAAATGTACAAAACTTTTTTTAGATCTGCAAATGGAGCTCTGCCGTGGCACAATGAATAGTTTTAATATTTGTCTTTTTTTGTATCTTCCACTTCTTATAATTAAATAGAAATACAACTTTACTTACCAGGCATATTTACTTCACTTCCTATTTTCATCCATAATTTGTCCTTGTGTAAATTGTCACTGTATTTCTTATGTGACATATCGTACAGCTCTATGTGTTCCCTCACACACTCAATTAGTTTTTCGTCATCCATATTAGATGTTTGTGTTGCAAACAAACGAACTGAAATAAATGTACTTTTCTAAATTGACGTTAACAACCTGAATGACTAGCCGGTATTGTGCTTTCCTACATTCGCACTACTAGAAATATACAGGAACGGACAGGCAACGGCGCAGACCGTCTCGTCAAACTATTCTTTAGAAGAAACGTTAACGGTCCGGGATGTTGACGTTCCGTGACGGTGCCTGCATATGTGAACTTCGCCATCAAAAGACACTATAGAATATTTTGACCTGACGTTGCCGGACGGTGACGTGACGCTGACGTTCCGTAAAATGCGAATCGACCTTTACACAGCACGTTCAAAAAGTTGTTATTCGCACTTTTGTCAATAAGATTATCGTTACTTACCGATTTTTTTGAAAAGATCCCCTAAATGAGTTTTTCTAAAGTCGAGATGTATCTAAATCGTTTTCTTGCAACCGCAAACGTTACACAATACGTAAATATTATTAGTGTTAAATTTAATTTAGTTTTTAACCTATTAGGCTAATTTTAAAAACACTATAATCAATCAAAGCATAAAGCACAATCAAAGCACAAACTAAATAAAACTGAGCAAAATATTAGTTAACAACGGATCGACGAAGACCATTTTCTAGGTAGCAAAAAGGAGCTACATTATTATTTAAAACTAACTTCTCAGGAAAAACTATTGATAACATTCATAATATGTATATACGCGTCTTTATATAGTTGCCTATGCACTAGAGTAGGTACGTTGAAATAACCATAAACCAGACAGGGGTAAAATTATCTCAGTCATTTAGATATTTCAACGTTAGTCGCAGGAAGTTTGTTTTTGTTTCATACGAATGCAAATAGCAAAATTGGCGGAAAATAGATGAAAAGATTGAATAGATGAACGCTGCTATTATTTCCACACAACTTGTTTCCTATCTCTCATGCAACAATAATTATTATTGGTGTTTTTTTTTTGGGTTCTTTTGTTACGTCAGGGGTAAAAGTATTTGAGCGGACCGCAAGAGTTGTCTTGTTTAATAAATACATAACTTTTTAGTGTTTCAGTATTAATACTTAAAGAATACCGAGGATTCTTTTAAGCATTGTATTTTAATTAGTTAGTGGACCGTTTTTTACATTAATGGCTATACCTACTATTTTATTAGTGTTGAATAAGTTTAACGTAAAACCTAAACATTAGTTTTCGTTTCTAGTAGTGCGGATAGTGACAAAAAAGCGTGGAATCTTTGTGTACATTTGCTAATTTTAATTATTAGTCGAGTGCTCTTTTTGGTATTAATGGCTATACTGGGTTGTTAGGGCGTATTTGTTAACCTAAAATGTTTTTAAAAGAAGTGTATTTTAAAGGGATTTTACAAAGATAACAAAAATATTATTTCTTATGCAGACTTGTAGAATAGAATAAATTATTGACAGAATTAGCAACTTATTCGTACTATTTGTTTCTTGCCAGTGGCTGCTATCGTCGCGTCGGTTAGAGAAAGTTTAAGCGGCGATTACTAGCTTATTATTGCGAAGCACCACTTATGATGATTTTTCTTCAATCTGAATTCATACCAGGAGTTACCAGTTTCAATATATATATATATATACATATATATATACATATATATATATATATATATATATATATATATATATATATATATATATATATATATATATATATATATATATATATATATATATATATATATATCAGTGACCGGCAAAAAGTTCGCAACATATGGGAAAAATTTTTATTAGGTGAGTATTGGAAAAACTTTTCCGGGGGATCGGTTCTGCATGTCCGATAACCTAAAAATCGATTTTGACATACGTCACGTGACCACTGGTATAGCGTCAAATTAAAAAAAAAATTGTTAATTTACAAAAAGTGAGGTTAGTTGACGAGATATCAAAAAAAGTTATTTGAAAAAATTGCTTAGAATTAAATTCTAGGTCCTTGTGCAAAATTTTAAGATTTTATTTAAAAAAATTGGAAAACTCAATTTTTTTTAAATATTTTTTTATCGATTTACAAATTTCCAGTTTTTTTCGTTTAGATAGCTTGGCTAATGTAAAGCCCATGTATCTGGATGAAAATAAACGAATGTAGTAGTTTTTTCTACAATTGACAGGACAAAATTAAAAAAAACAGGGTTTCGCCGGACGCTAGCTGTTGCAATGATTTGTATCTAGCAGCAGTGTCAAAATTTTAGAGACATTTCAATGAGATTACATTGAGAAAACCTTAATCGTCTTAAATATATCTGAAGTTCGACTTTTTGTAAAGTTAAGGGGAGTAAAATAGATAATAAACAAAAAATTACCTGTTTATTTAATCGAAATTTCATAAACGAAAACCAATGTAAGAAAAACTTAAAAGTAGTCAAATTCTGTACTAACAACATAAAAAATCATTGTTTTTCCTTGGGTGCACAAAATTTAAAACTCAGTATGACCACCATTTCTCTCCATACATACTATTGTTCTCGAGCGCAACTCTCGATTAACATTTCGGAGCATTTTACGATTTATTTGCAATACACAATTTCTAATGACATTCTCTAAATTTTGTATATTCCTAAAGGGTCGATGTTTGTACACAGAGTTCTTTAGGTATCCCCACATAAAGAAATCTAACGGAGTCAGATCTGGTGATCTCGCAGGCCACGGATTTTCAGAAAACCGTCCTATCCACTGGTTTCCAAATTCTTGATCCAGCCATCTCTTCACCTCATTTGTGGAATGAATGCTAGCTCCGTCTTGTTGAAAGTATAAATTTCTTCTTTCGGCTAATGACAAATTGTCTAAAAAGTCAGATATCTCAGTTTGTAGAAATTCTAAATATCGTTCTGAATTTAAATTGTCTCTAAAGAAAAAAGGTCCCACTATTCTGAGGTTGAAAATTCCGCACCACACATTAACCTTAAAACTATATTGGTCTTTACTCTGAATTACAAAGTCTGGGTTTTCGGTGGCCCACCATCTACAGTTTTGTGAACTGACGGTTCCGTTAGAGGTAAATGTAGCTTCATCCGAGAAAAGAACGTTCTTTGGGAAATTAAAATCTTCCTCAATCATACCCTGGAACCAGGCACAAAAATCGAAGCGGGCGTCATAATCCCTATCTTTTAATACTTGTACAAATTTAGGTTTGTACGGATGAAATTTGTTTCTTTTTAATATCCTCCGCACAGATCTTTCGTGAATGTTAGTGATCTCCGATATTTGACTAACTGCTAATTGGGGTGTTTCTGTGATCGACAAACACACATCCAGAGAACCTTCGTCACCTGTTACCGGTTTTTCATGGGAAACTTTATACTGATTTTCTACCGATCCCGTTTCTTTAAATTTATTGACTAGACGAGATACTGTGGAATAATGGAGGGATTTATCGGGGTGCCTCTCATTAAAAATTGCTGCTGTTTCTCTATGGCTTTTGTAATTATCTCCAGAAATTAAAATAATTTCTATCTTTTCCTGAAGAAGTAGTGTGGGTGCCATTTTAAGGAATAAAATATTAATAAACTTATGTAAAATATCAAACTTAGTAAGATGCGAGACATAAACCAATGACATAGGTTGAAATCAAACAAATTATAATTTGTTTGACATTTTTCTGTTGTTTTTAACCTACTAGATTATTTGGTTGTTTTAATTTCAGAGCCTGCTTTGGTAGTTTTAAGTACAACTAAATAGACCTGGTTGTTAAATTTATGTGCGAAAAATCTTAATAAAATCTTGATACAGTCATTTCATTAGATTCAAACCATTGCAACAGCGAGCGTCCGGCGAACACCTATTTTTTCGATTTTGTCCTGTCAATTGTAGAATTGTAGATCTGACTCCGTTAGATTTTTTTATGTGGGGATACCTAAAGAACCCTGTGTACAAACATCGACCCTTTAGGAATATACAAAATTTAGAGAATGTCATTATAAATTGTGTATTGCAAATAAATCGTAAAATGCTCCGAAATGTTAATCGAGAGTTGCGCTCGAGAACAACAGTATGTATGGAGAGAAATGGTGGTCATACTGAGTTTTAAATTTTGTGCACCCAAGGAAAAACAATGATTTTTTGTGTTGTTAGTACAGAATTTGACTACTTTTAAGTTTTTCTTACATTGGTTTTCGTTTATGAAATTTCGATTAAATAAACAGGTAATTTTTTGTTTATTATCTATTTTACTCCCCTTAACTTTACAAAAAGTCGAACTTCAGATATATTTAAGACGATTAAGGTTTTCTCAATGTAATCTCATTGAAATGTCTCTAAAATTTTGACACTGCTGCTAGATACAAATCATTGCAACAGCTAGCGTCCGGCGAAACCCTGTTTTTTTTAATTTTGTCCTGTCAATTGTAGAAAAAACTACTACATTCGTTTATTTTCATCCAGATACATGGGCTTTACATTAGCCAAGCTATCTAAACTAAAAAAACTGGAAATTTGTAAATCGATAAAAAAATATTTAAAAAAAATTGAGTTTTCCAATTTGTTTAAATAAAATCTTAAAATTTTGCACACGGACCTAGAATTTAATTCTAAGCAATTTTTTCAAATAACTTTTTTTGATATCTCGTCAACTAACCTCACTTTTTGTAAATTAACAAATTTTTTTTTAATTTGACGCTATACCAGTGGTCACGTGACGTATGTCAAAATCGATTTTTAGGTTATCGGACATGCAGAACCGATCCCCCGGAAAAGTTTTTTCGATACTCTCCTAATAAAAAATTTTCCCATATGTTGCGAATTTTTTGCCGGTCACTGTATATATATATATATATATATATATATATATATATATATATATATATATATATATATATATATATATATATATATATATATATATATGCGGTGAATTTCATTACACCCTGTATATTTAATTTAAATTTTCTGTGTGCTTGTTACTGTCAATACAGTTTGTTAAACTACAGTCAAGTGAAATTTATGACATCTTTTGTGTAAATTTATGGTATAAAAATTCACTGCGTGATTTCTTCTACACACATGAGGTGAGATGGAACTGCGATGAGAGGAAACAATTTTAGTTTCCTCTAAAATTTAGACTCTGATGTCTTATTTAAAACAGTATACCGTAACTAAATCCATAGGTTTTCACCGTTCTGGATTTGTTTCCAGTTCTTGTTAAAACCACATATTTTTAAAAACTACTCCTCTTTAATCTAATACTAATAATACTGTCTAATACTAATCTCTCTTAGATTTATCCTACATTTTTACATAGACTTCTCAGATCACCGGGCCCAGATAGCTTCTTTTGAGTCAGATGTACAGTCAAAGGACATACCCGTAATCGTGAGGAAACGCTGCTTCTCAACAGAGAATATAAATTATTTTGATCATCTGCTTACACAGGAGAGCCTTGTTTTTACTTACAACAGTGATAATAATAGTGAAGATATATTCAATGATTTCTTTTCCAGCTTATACGCACTATTTGATATTGCATTTCCTGTACGAAGTATCCAATCAAGGTCAAAAGGCTCTGTTGGTAAGTCTAGATGGATAAAACCCACCATAGTGAGTGAAGGTATTTTGTTACGGAGAATGTTCAAGGAATTAAAAGGCAACAATGATCCTCAGCTATTGACTGAATATAAAAACCGTAAACGCCTTCATAAAATAAACATATCTGTAGCTAAAAAAGAATACAATAACCAACTAATCTCAAACTCTTTAAATAAAAATAAAACTGCATGGCAAATTATCAATAAATCTATTAATAAGCATAAAGCCAGGTCCGTACCTGCAAGAATTGTCGATAATGACGTGGAGTTTACTTGCTCCCAGGATATTGCTGATAGGTTTAATGATTTTTTTGTAACTTCAGTGGATCAATTGACTAAAGATTTTGTGATTGATGAAAATTTTGTCTCTCCGGCTTGCATTAGTAATACAATTTTTTTGCATCCTTTTACTGTGCAGGAGACTCATAATATTATTAACTCCATTTCGGGAAAAAAATCAAGTGGTCCGGACAATATCCCCTGCAGTTTGTTGAGGGATTGTGCACAAAGGCTTGCTGGACCCCTTACCCACTTAATTAATTTATCTTTTGAATCGGGTCATTTTCCGCAGGTACTAAAAAGGGCGTCTGTAGTACCCATTTTTAAAAAGGGTGATCCTGTCCTACTGGACAACTACAGACCCATTGCGCTGTTATCAGCATTCTCTAAGCTTTTCGAAAAGGCTTTTAAAAAACGCCTTGTGGAGTATCTTGATAGATTTAACATACTGACTAGCTGTCAATTTGGATTCAGATTTGGAAAATCAACTTGCGATGCTCTCCTCTCTTTTTACCAAAAAATTTTGGATAATCTTAATACCAGATTAACAAGTGCCGGATTATTCTTTGACTTTAAAAAGGCTTTTGATACAATCAGTCACCAATTATTGCTCAGGAAACTGAGTGGATATGGAATAAGGGGTCCAGCATATGGTTGGATTGAATCTTATCTGAGTGGGAGAACTCAGTATGTCGCTTTCGAAACGGGGACCGAACAGGTCCGTTCTGGGGTGCTTCCAGTGGGGGTGGGAGTACCCCAGGGAAGTGTCCTGGGCCCGGTGTTATTTCTTTTATTCATTAATGACCTGCCTCTTTCCTCAGACAACTTTATCAGTCTCTTTGCTGATGATACTTCGGCTGTGGTTGGGAGTGGCAGTCTGGAGCGTCTCTCTGTGCTGGCAAATGAGTGTGTTAGCGATATTTCGGCATGGTCTCATAATAAATGGACTCATAATAAATACAAAAAAGACTAACTATGTCATATTTACACCAACTCAGGTTAAGCAAGACCGCTCACTTTTAGTTAAAGAAAAGAATGACACAATTATTCAACAACAAGCAGTCAAATTTCTGGGGGTCATAATTGATCAACACCTTACATGGGAGGAACAGATAAACTTTATCTGCAGTAAGTTGGCTACAAGAAATTTTGTTGTGAGACAGCTGCGAGACCGTGTTGACCTGCCCACCTTGAAGGCCTACTATTATGGGTGTATTTTCTCTGTCCTGAAATACGGAGTGTTGGCTTGGGGTGCTTCTCTGCAAATTAATAATGTGCTTCAGATGCAGAAGAGGATTTTGCGAAGTCTTTTTGGTCTGGGCTATAGAGATTCCTGTCGTCCTGTTTTCAAGCGTGAGGGGTTTCTGACAGTCATTAATTTATATATATTGGAGTCTTTGCTCTACATTCGAAGAAATATTACAAAGTATCCAACATGTGGGGAAATAAATTTTTATGGAACTAGACAGAGAGACATGCTCTATGTCCCATTTTGTAGAACCAGTGGCACAATGAGGGGCCCAAGTGTTATGGCACTCAAATTGTATAATCATCTGCCCCAGGCTTTTAAAGAAATAACTTCCTTGCAAGTATTCAGGCGCAGATTAAAAGTTTTACTGATAGATAAGCCTTTTTATTCAGTAAGAGAGTACTTCCTCGAAGTATGGTAGATTTGTTATTGTATATTTTGTATTTACATAGTATTATACATATAAATGTGTGTAGTATGAACAATTTGTTTATGTTCATTTATTTGTTGACAATTCCAATACATGTAAATGTCTATGGAAATAAAAAAATTTGAAAATTTGAATTTGAATTTTGAAATTTGAATTCTTTAAAAAAAGAACTCTCTTTTACTACTGATTAATTCATTTCTAAACTTTATTCTTACGAAAAATCAGACAGCTCAGATTGTTAAGGGGATTGTAATTTTAGCGCTGGGGTGAAAATTGTGTCTGAGTCCAGACTATGCCAAAAACGCCCATTCTGGTTCTTGTTCTATTTAGCACAAGTACCAAGTACCTAAAAAATATTAGCAAAATGTCCCGGTACTTAGAAAAGCAGTAAAGCTGGGTAATAAATTGGGCTTCCTATTTTTCCTCACGTCCAGCGGCGTTGTTTACATATTTACATCTTATTGGCAATAATGGGTAAATAAATTCTTAAGCGCATTTCAGCTTTACAAATATAAACGCTTTTTTTCAAAAGTAAATTTTTTTAGTCAGAGATAAATGTTTTCAAATAAAATTTTTGGGGTAGGTAATGTAGGTATATCTAAAGTGGTAAAATTGCTTTGAGAACTTAAAAACCCTGCTTTAACTACGCTTGTATCTGTAAAGAGGAAGTAAAGCTAATAAACGTTTGAATGCTAACATACTACGTCTACTTAAGTTCGCAGCATATGGAAAACTTTTTTATTATTAATTCTACGAAAACAAGTTATTTTTCATAAAAAGTTCTGCATGGTTCAAAACCCAAAATACAATCATCAGATATGGAAATTTCCCTGTCATATACGAGGTCTGTTAGGAAATATCGAAAATTTTATGAAGAAAATTTATTTTGAATTGTAAACTAATTTCTAATAAACAGTTATCTCTTTATTCATTAAAAATATGATAAAAATAAAAATTATTATGATTTTTTCCATTTTCCCATTCTCTACCCTACAACAGTGAACACATTGAGATGAATGTATTTCTAATTAGGTTGCCATGATATCTACATATCTGCCATTAAACGTCAAATATTATTAACTTATTACGTAATTATTACAATATTAGTACTGTATTCAAGTTGATAATTATTGTAAAATAAATTATTTTGTTATGTGTCAATTATTTTAATGAATCATCAAAATACTGCAACATAGAGGTTAATAAACGTAAATGTTATCAAATTTTTAATGAATAAAGAGATAACTGTTTATTAAAAATTTGTTTACAATTCTAAATAAATTTTCTTGATAAAAGTTTTCGATATTGTCAAAAATAAAAATATTTTACTGTAGGGTAAAATTCATATTTTCTGACAGACCTCGTACATGACTGGGAAATTTCGATATCTGATGGTTGCATTTTAGGTTTTGGACCAAGCAGAATTTTTTATGAAGAATGACTTTTTTTCGTAAAATTAATAATAAAAAAGTTTCCCATATGCTGCGAACTTAAGTAGACACACTGTATATTACGTATTTAAAATATTATACTTTTATCTTAATCATCACATCTCACCTATATTGTTTATTATTCCGACTGAACACTTGCAATATTTGGTAAGTTTCTGCGGTTTGCTCCTTCAGTGAATTTCGCCGATGTTTATATGCAAAGAAAGCGACCGTTCTGCATCTAATGATGTTAGCAAACAGGAAACTTTTCTGCGAATCGTTTAAGGCTTCGTATTTCTAATACTGTATGTGAATGTCCTGTAATGTTGCTAAATCGGTATATTTTTCTAAAATGTGTGTAAAGCTTTCATACATTTGTATGCCAAAGCTGTAACTTAACGCTTGTAGCCTAGAATGTACCATATTCACAATATTTAGAGACGAGCCTTCTTTCTGTAGTGTGTTGAGTGCTTTTACTACGACCGCGTAATTTGTGTTAATATTATAATACGTAAATCAGGGTATACTTGAATATTATTAAACTAGGCTTGACTCGCGGCAGTAGCTTGAGACTCTTTACGATTTAACTTTAAATCAAGTCTTTATTTGCTTAAAATGTTTATAATAATACATGGCCGTTTCAAATCATGTTCCCCATCATGTTAAAATAGGCTCAGGTGGTTCTGCAAGCCCAGGACAACTTCTATGGAATCCTAAGGTACCTACATTTATTTATTTATTGTTTATTTATGCACAATGGACTAGTAGTCTGTGTGTGCATTTAGAACTATTTACAATTTAATATTACAATTTATAATAATACAATATATTAAGGCGATTTGTGGAAAACAGCTTAAGGTGGCATTACACGACATGTGGAGCGACGCGCCTGGCGTGTGGAGTGCCGCGCCGATGTGCTTCTGGAACGATCGCAATCTCACGACCTGTAGATTGACAAGTTTCGCGCCGTGTAACTGCTCACCCGAGTCGCTCCGTATAGGCGCACGGCGCGTTTCCTTTGAAGTGTGCAAAATTTACCGCCCATCGACGGGAACAGACACGCGGCGTGAAGTTCGTCGCGCCAGACCGTTCTCATCGCGTGTGGCGCGTCAAGTCGCACGCCAGGCGCGTCGCCCCACACGCCGTGTAATGCGGGCTTTATGTATTTGCAATTAATTCATTGACATTCTTGTAATTTGCCCTGATAGTTTCCGCAACAATATGGATACCATGAAGTATATACAGGTAACGTGTAATGCGTTAGAAAACTTAAGTGAGCGCCCTAGTTTGAACATTGTATTATTGCCATCTGTTACCAGTACGGTTTCCAGTACCGTCATTTGGTTTCGGGATGGTCCCTTAAACATATTTTTGACATTTACCCCCTCTCTCTATTCTGAGGGGTGGGGGTAACTTTGAAATTTTAAATGGGATGCGGTACTTTTGTTTATAAAACTCGAATCTACGTCAAAAACTACGTATATGTACAATTTTTTTTAGTTTGCTCGTGCGGTTACGGAATTATGATTTATTAGGTTTTAAAATAAAACAAATATTTACCATTTAATTTCAACTTATTTATCGTCTATCATGCTTGAGAACTCGTTCAAAATGTCCCCCTTCAACTTCCAAACACTTTCTTACTCTTTTTCTAAATGAATTTCGTACCAGATATAACATTTCAGTATCAGTGATAAGCTGGCAAGGCGGATTTTGTCTTTCAAATCATCTAAAGTTGTAGGTGCATCACTTTGTCCTTTATAAAACCCCACAAGAAAAAGTCAAGAGGGTCAAATTCGGATACTTAGCAGAAATAATTGTTAAAACGCCAAAATTCTCAACTGATTTAACTAAAAATAACGCATTTCCATGGAAACGAATAATAATTCTGAAATAAGTGAACTTGATTTATTGGTAAAATGTATTTATTTTTTAAATTCAACTGGAATTTAGTTAACCATAATTCCGTAACCGAAAGAGCAAATCAAAATTTTTTTTGACTCATACGTAGTTTTTTATGTATATTCGAATTTTATAAACAAAAATACATCATTCCATTTAAAATTCCAAAGTTATCCCCCACCCCTTAAAATAGAGAAAAGGGTAAATGTCAAAAATATGTTTAAATGTGTAACTCACCAAAATTTCATAAAAATATTTTAAATCGTTTTCGAGATATCGCGTTGTAACACTTAAAAGAAACTCTGTAGAATGTAGTGGGGAATTTGGAAAAAATACGAAAAATAGGAAAATATGACAATATTCTTGAAAGATAACCACAAAATATTTAGAATCCAACCATCCACTGAACTAGTGTGTGAAATTGTTATCCTTTTCCCCTTATTTGATGAAACTTTTGTTTCACAACTTTCTAATGATTCCACCCAGCCTGTTTTTGAAGTATTATACCTGTCTCATCTACAATTGGGAGATTTGTCGATCTGTATTGTTTAATAGATTCCAAGTATTTAAAACGGCACTGTCGCAATCGCTGAGGTTCCATTAATGTATTTTATTAATGATCCGATATAACTAATTCATTTATGATAGAACTCTTCATAAGCTTGCTTTGCTACAGAAAATATTGGTTTCATCTCCGATAAGTCATTTATTTTGTGATTCCAGCGTAGACACAACTTGTTCTTCATACATGTCATAAATTTTCCTCCAAATTAAAGCTTTCTCACTTTCATCGAAAGATCTGTTGTTCCAGTATCACTCCGTTATTTTCGTTTCTTAATGCGGTTAACCACAACATCTCTCACTGTAGATAAGGAAGTTTTAGTTAACGCAGATGTTTCTTTTAAAGCGGTATTTTCGTGAAATCTTCTGCTTATTAAATAAATCATAAATTTTGTTTAAAATTTTCTTTGCGTCCAGTGATAAACGTTTGCTTTTAACATTAAGGCTGCTAAACGCCCACTGTTAACAGCACCCACCCATGGACGCCATATTGTTTGAATACTCATTAATAAACAGAGGTTGTGGGTTCAATCTAATAACTGCACTGCCTATAAAACGAATACAAACTAAAACGCTCCATATAAAATGCCACGCAAGGTAAAATTTAAATAGTCTTTTTTCTATCTGAGATGGCCTAATAGTACTAACGTGCCGTGGGCGTCTGAAGAGAAGGAAAACGGGATCTATTGACATGGGATTTAAAGGATTGGAGGTTGGGAGGGGAAGGAAAAACATCTGCAGGCAATTTGTTCCATAATTTGGAGACCCTAAGTATGTATGAGTGAGAGAAGTGGGATGTTTTAGGCTTCTGTAGCTGGCCAGTAAAGGGACATATACGTAACGCGCCTCTTGTTGTTCTAAGCAATCAAGCGGGAATTATAGCGGTCAGTTCCTCAAAGCAAAATTCGTGAAAGTATCAGTAGAAAAGGGATAAATCCCCAACCAACAGCTCTGTGATGAGCAGAGAAGGGAGTTTTCTCGTGAGGACTAGGTCATTGTTGAATCGAATGGCTCTCTTTTGGATAGAACCAAGGATTTTATGCGTCGAGGGTGATACCACTCCCCAGATATGGGAACAATACTCTAGGTTAAGTCTTATTTGGGAAACATAGAGAACATGTAAGTTGGAAGGTGCGAAGTATTTGCAGGCTCGAAAGTGAAAACTAAGCTTTTTAGCTGCTGATATGGCTAATGAGGTAGAGATCGAGCGTTTTATTGTTCTGTAGGGATTGGCCATTCATGTGAATGGGATAAATGTTTCCGGATTTTTTGCGTGACAGGGAGCAATACTGAGTTTTGGAAGCGTTTAACTGAACAAGGTTCTTGGCACCCCAGTCTAGGATGAATTGAAGATCTTGGGAAAGGCATGGGTGCATAGATCTGCGTCTATTGCTCAGCTCTTGATTCGAGACTTGTTGGAAAAAATTAATGTTGGAGTGAAGAGTACTATGGTCAGCGTAACTGTGGGTGGGATTGGCAGTTGAAGAGACCAGATCATTAATGTGAAGACGAAATAGGGTTGGTCTTGGGGTATGCCAGCATTGGTAGGATGAGAGTTAGATAAGCGACCGTCC
The DNA here is from genome assembly GCA_963971165.1 of Philopedon plagiatum. NCBI lineage: Eukaryota > Metazoa > Arthropoda > Insecta > Coleoptera > Curculionidae > Philopedon > Philopedon plagiatum. The sequence goes on along the minus strand of OZ020198.1, from coordinate 29,357,322 downwards.
AACATGACAGATAAGCGCCGATTAGAGAGAAAGCTACCGATTCAGGTATATTGTTTGGAAGGAAGACCATTTGGAGGTAGTTTGTTGAGGAGTGCGGCATGTTATACTTGATCAAATGCCTTGGAAATATCTAGAGCAACAATCTGGGATTCGCCACGAAATTCGACAGACTTGTTAACAGTTACGTGTAACAAAGAAAATAATTATGCCCGCAGATGTTGGCGAAGGTTATTATAATTTTGTAATTCTTCGATGGTGGCCCCCCTAAGCAACCCTAACACTAAATTTTTACCCCTGGCAGCGCTATCATCATGTTTAACAATTTTTTTAAGGTGTGGGTAGTTATAATTATCAGAAGTTTAAAGAATAAAAAGTCAAGCGGTGCTGATGAAATTTCGCCTTATATCTTTAAAAAAATTGCATTCAGCGTATTGGAACAACTCTTATACTTAATTAATAACGTTCTTCATTCTGGAATTTTTCCAAATCTTTTAAAGATAGCTGAAGTTACTCCTGTCTTTAAGAAGGGGGATCGTAGCAATATTGAAAATTTCAGGCCTATTTCCATTGTGAGTGTCTTTTCGAAAATAATAGAAAAAGTTATATACAATAAAATTGTGAGTTTTTTTGATGAGTTTAATGTGCTTGCTGGGGTTCAACATGGCTTTCGACCAGGGCACTCTATAGAGACTGCCTATGTTGGTTTCTATCGATATGTCCATGAGCAGGTGGATCAAGGTAAGTATGTAGTATCCATGTTTTTTGACCTCACAAAAGCCTTCGACATGGTAAATAGAGAGATACTTCTGGATAAATTGAAGAGTGTAGGAATACGCGGAAATCTTAAGTTGTGTATCGAGTCTTTCTTGTCAAACCGATTCCTGAGAGTCAAGTGTAATAACAGCATCTCTGATTGTTTTAGTTTGAATTTGGGTGTTCCTCAGGGGTCAGTTCTTGGCCCCCTCTTGTTTCTTGTTTATGTGAATGACTTGCCAGAGTTCATTGGAGGTGATCATGTTACCATGTATGCGGATGATACATCTATCACGGTAACAGCTAGCACGCATGAGGAGCTGCATCTGAGGATAAGTGATGTGTATGATAGAATGATCAGTTGGTGCCAAAGGAATAAGCTGATAATAAATGAGAAAAAAACAGTTTACGTAAATTTTAATATTCGCAAACCCCTGCCAAACAGTTCACTCCCTCTGTCTTCGAATGCTAAATTCTTGGGTACTCACATAAGCGATAGATTTTCATGGAATACGCACATTGATTTCATATCGAAGAAGCTAAATAGCGCTTATTATGCTGTCCTGCAGTTGAAGAATATTCTTGACCGTAGGGCTCTGTTACAGGTTTACTACTCCTTGGCCTATTCACATATTTCCATGAACATTATGCTCTGGGGTAAGAGTAGGGATTCTGTCAGGGTATTCGTAAATCAAAAGAGAATCCTAAGACTAATTTTTAATATGGGTGTGCGTGAGTCCTGTAAGAGTGCTTTCATTATTAATAAAATCCTTACTGTTCCTTGCATTTTTATCTATAAATGTTTGGTGTTTGCTAGAACAAATGTGGGGCAGTCCCCTTCTATCTCACATGGTCATAATCACCAAACGAGAGGCGAACACACTCTTTTAATTCCGAGACACAGGACGGCCAACTTCAAGAACTCTGTTGACTATAGTGCCATAACATTGTTTAATAGACTGTCAGTTGAAATAAGATCTTTGTGTGTGAGTCGTTTTAAAGTGAAACTACGACAGTTCTTGACGTCAAATGCATTTTACTCCATTCAGGAGTTTTTTGACCGTCCAATGGGTACGGTTCTCCATACTGATGGAGTGTGATTGGTCTTGTTTTTATCTCTGTTTTGTAATATGTTTTTTGTATCGTTTAGTGCTGACAAATTCGTGATTAGATCACCTTAGCAATTTTAATTTTAATTTTTAATTTGAAATTGTAATTTTAAGTTAAGATTAATCTAACTTAGACTTAGATGTTTTTAGTTTTGTCTGTATATGGTTTTTGACGTGCCAATGCATAAAATTTTATGTTATTGTATTTACAAGTGGCTAAATAAAGAGTTTGAGTTTGAGTTTGAGTTTGAGTTTAGAAGAGAATAGGGTTACAAGTGACAGAGAAAGAAGGGAGTAAAGAAAGAATGACAATGTGAAGAGAAAAGAGAAAGAAAAAGCAACTCACGCACCCAGGACTGGAAACATCCGCTAATATTTCACCAGCTCTTTAAGAGGGTGAGAGTGGTGGCACCTACACGGTCGAGGAAAAGCTCCTCCACCCGCACATGATGACATCATTAAAATATTGGGTCCCAACCCTGCGCTAGGTACTTGTAAATTCAGAAAGTTTTTTGATATTAAGGAGCAAAAAGGTTTTATTGCAGTCAATAGTACAAAGCCATATTTTGAAACGAACTATATATTGGAGTCTCTCTATGCGACTGAGTAATCCTCCAAAACTCAAAACTATAGAGAAGATAGAAAATCAATGAGATGAAAAGAGAGAAAACACTGTTCGATCATCTTTCAAATGGATCGAGTGGCCGCGATATCCTGTAATTTATATTCGTATTCTTCCATGGCTGTAGATGCTTAGACGCTCTACAGGTCTTAAAGCTGCCATTGTGATGGTTAAGTCGGTTATGCCACGTTTCGTGTGGAGCATGGTGATCATCAACAAAGCACCTTATAGAAACCAAAAAACGTTTCAAAATCTTCATCTCTAACTAACCAATGGCATTCCTTAGTTTAATAACAATACTTTCGATGACTGAGTTAAAACTACCAATGAGCAAAGACTTACACTCGTGTGTTTCGTCAAGCAGAATTGAGCAATATTGAGACCGAACTTTCATATCCTCGGTTTGGCAGAATCACATAAGGTTCGTATAAAACAATCCCACTAGGAGTTGTGCTTCCTTGGTTTTAAGAGAGCGAAAAATATGAACAAAAATGAAAAGTTTATCATCCATTAAACATTCCATGGTAAAATTGGATTCAGAGTTTTTTGACTTATTCTTAGGAGTCAGCTGGATGTTTTCCGCCCACGTCGGCATTCTATTGTTGTGTAACGTTTGTCGTCCTGGATTTTCGCTTTTTTGCGTGACAGGTGAGGCGGCAGAGACTTGGGGGAAGTTGTATGTACAGCAGTATCGAAATGATTTGTAAAATCTGTCACGCGTCTGGCCGATAAAAGAATTATAAATGAAATTTCTCGTTTTGCAGGATGGTTTAAGGGATTTTTATTTTGTGAAATCGAAAAGCGTAAAAGTGGGTGTTGTTACCTTTTTCAATCCGAAAACGGAGGTACTATATTTTTAATGTTGCCAATAAATGCAAAATAACAAATAAATTAATGTAGCTTTTGTTAATAGCTTGTACTTTTTACATTTATTGTGAAAGGTCGGAAAATATATCCTATCAGTTCGTTTAAAAATTGGTAAAGGAAAATAAAAAAAAGATACTGTAACCCTCAATTAAGGATTTTCTTCCCTTAATAAGATAAGCTTTTTAGAAGAGAAATTATTGCCTTAAAATCCAGGCGTTTCATTACTGCTTCAAAAAGAACAGTGCAATTCTAATTCTTTTTAATCAGTATGCACACATTGTTACTTTTAAATAAATGAAACCTATCGGATGGGATGGATGTCCGCTTGACAATCGCGATATGCGCAGCCACAATTGACGATCGGGTACAGTTTTTCAACTCACAATCAGTCTGGTTCCAAAAGAATTGAATTACGAAGTTTCCTATTTCACAAATATCGAGTAACTTCAACATCATGTAATACTCTTTCATTTAACTTGCCAGACAAAAAAAAATCATCTCGATATCTCCAAAATTGATGAAGTTATTCAATTTTTTATACGTTCAATTTTTATTACTACGCGCGAGGCTTGTGTCGACTCGTGACGTCATAATACATAACACTGTCGCCGGGCAAGCTGCCTGCAGGCCGCTGCTGTCGCGTGTTTACTTTACATTTAGGTATTATTTTAGTATGCTCATGTTCATTGTGATGTTCATTGAGTGAGGTCTACATTTCCCGTACATAATATTGTGAAAATGGAAGATGGGTTTGTTCATGGGGTCTCAACAAACCTACCCAAAGTTGATATTGATATGACAATGGATTTTTTTTGCAAATAATCTGTCAGTGCCGGGATCCGAGGAGCCAAGCTTTTAAAGTATATATGACCTAGGTTGTAGCCGTTCTTAAACCCTCTTTTGACACGCATTAATTATTAATTTTATCAATTTATTAATTCATTTTGTTTGTTATTGCTAGCTGTGGTTGTAAATAATGAATAATGACCCTTATAAACACTTTTCACTAAACTTTTATAAATATTTGTAGGTGTACATGTATGTATGGAGCATTGAGCTGGCTAGTTTTTTTGTTCTCATTGGCGTAGGGCTTGAGGGTTTTTAGAACTGTCAAATGTTGAAAAATATTCTCAAAATTTAAAAAACCGTTCAATTTTCAGTAAACTTTTAGAAATATTTGTCAGGGTACATGTCTGTCTGTAATTAGTTTTTGGTTCTCATTGCCGTACAGCTTTAAATTTTTAGGGGATCTAATTTTGAAAATGCTCTAAAAATCAAAAAACAGTTCTATTGTATTAAAATTTTGTTTGAGAGTTTTTGTGCGTTTACCATTTATAAAAACATTACGCTCTTTAAAACATTTAAAATGGCGGGTTGAATATTGCAACTGAATATAAAAGTCTTTTATATTAATCCGTTGAAATTTAGAATGTCTGAATTTATTCGCAAATGTGAAGTCTGTTTTAAATTGCTAAAAATGCAGTTAATACACTTCGGGACAAAATTAACGGATATCTGAAAAATTTGCCATTACTTTAATGTAAAAACCTGTTGCTATAAATTGATGTATATCCTTCAAAATAGACATAGAAGAACCAACTAAAAAGTAGACCGTTAAGAAAGGATAAGACTAAAATTCTGTTTAAGTTTTATATTGCTGTTGCAGCTAATACTCTCCACAGGGTGTTTTTAATTTTCGGGACAATATTTAAAATCTTAAAACGTTCAGAATTATGTTAAAGTAAAATTTTAACTGGGGGCTCTTTAATATTCCTAAACAATCTAAAGAAAACTACTGGGAAAACTAAAGACTTTTAATTAGAAGAAAATTTTAATCTAACCTAATACAGATTATTTTAAGATTTTCCGGAAAATTAGAGACACGCTTTGGAGTGTATCAGCTGCCACAGAACTTTAAGACTAAAACAGAATTTTAGTCTTCTCCTTTCTTACCAGTCTACTTTTTAATTGGTTTTTCTACATCTATTTTTGGAGGATACACATCATTTTATAGAAACATGTTTTGCTATAAAGTAATGGCAAATTTTTCAGATATTCGTTAATTTTGTAGGAGCGTAAATTGATATATAAAATCATCACCAGTATCTACTTAGGTAAAGATTCGAATTTGTGAGAGTAGGCACTTGATATCAATAAAATAGTATATTTTTTAAGAATGCGTATGTGTGTGCGATTAAGTTTTATGGCTCTGGTTTAAACCTACGGACCAGCATCTTTTTTGAAGAATAACAGAGGTTTAATTCTTTATAAAAATATTTCAAAAAATAAGTTACTTCTTCAGCGCACCCCGTACATTCGTACATCGTGTAACCCATAGATAAAGTACATAATACAAAATTAGATGTTATGATACGCTTTTTGTAGTGCATATCTAATAAACCAAACAAATTCTCACGTTTAATTATATTCGAAAATATATGAAATTTATTAATCCCGTATATTTACTAATGTTAAATCCATAAAGAATAGCATAACAATATATAGTCATACTTACGTCAGAATGATCTTCATAACAATACGTAGACATAAAAGAAAGTGGTATTGTATCATCCCGTCTCATTGCAGTGCAACATTTCTTTCTTTAACTTGTCATCTTTTGACACAGCGAAAAATGTTTATTGGGACTAGTTACACTGGTATTGGTGCATTTTGGAACAATGCAGTCATTATACGAACCTGTTATTTAGGCCTAACTTCGTTGTTCAAACGACTAAAATGCTAAACAAGCAAAAACTGTCCGGTAACACTAAACATTAAACGGGCGTCTAATCCGCTGTTGACGAAGTCATGTATTCTAACGTCATCGACCCTCAGTCAACGTGAGCGTGGCATCTCAAACTTTGAAGGACGATAACATTTTTATTTCTACAGATAATAAAAAACAAAAAATACAGATTTTTTTACATTTTTAGGACTATTTATTAACAGAAAATGAGAAAAATGAAACTTCCTAATTGATTTGCATTTGATGGAAAGAAGTTTTCGTATGAGAAATACTGTGATTAAAGAAATTAGGACTGAGATGACATTTAACACCAACAGCTTATTGCAAGCTACATGATTACTAAAAAAAAAAGGTGCACGTGGGATTTCTTTCTTGTTTAATACCTTTCCACTTTGGAAGACTTAAAAGATATATATATATATATATATATATATATATATATATATATATATATATATATATATATATATATATATATATATATATATATATATATATATATATATAAGCGACAATGTGGAACACTTTCTTTTTTTGGTTACTTAATTGTTTGAAACAAGTTTTATTTTGCTTCAAACTCGAGCAATAATTTACACATAGTTTGTATAAAAAATTGCACAAAATTGTGATTTCTAATGAACTAACTAATGAAACTAATTCGTAGATTCTGTTTGATGCTCTCAGCACTGTGCTACGAACTGGATAAACTGACTCTGTGCCTTTTAACAATGTTTGTATGTACCGGCCAGAAATCAAAAAAAATTGTGTAAAATAATGTTTCGAATTTTGAAAATTTTTTATAAATTAATTTTTACATTTCAAATGTATTGGGTTTGAACTTCCGTCTATGCAAAGTTTTAAGCCTTCCCCTCAAAAAATAGGAAAAACACAGATGTATCACCTGACAATGCGCCTTTGCCGAGCGGCAAAATGATCCAGACGGCGTTCGTGATCGTTTCTGTATCTAATCAAGTGCCAAAAAGGAGACTTGCGTGGTCAGATTTGAATGAATAGAAATTTTGCAACCCTTATTTTATTCTATGGTTCCAGTAATTCTAATTCTGGACAAGCATATCATTGTTAGTGTTGCACTCGTGCATATACAATATTGAATTTGCGATTTGGCGAAACAACAAATCGCCCAGCACCACACTGTAAAATGATGTGGGAAATTTAGTACAATTATCTTGATAAAAATCCTAAATTATTACAGTATGGTGTTTGTAATAGTTTAGATTTGATGTAAAATTTAAGGATCTTTCGCGTAAAATGTAATTTCCTTGTGAAAATACTCAGCATGTAGTAAAATTACTAACTATTTACACGACATACTGGAAAAGTTACACTAAAAATACAGTTAATTCTGAAAATCACAGCGAAAATAGAAATGTTTGTAATTTCACAACATTAATTGATGTAAATTCACATTGAAAAATTTTGGCTCCTTCCGAGACGTGCATGCTCGCATTAGAGCTGATGCAGTCATTTGTTTACGGGCCTCGACCTCGAGCGCTTTGGCTGTGTGTGTAATATTTGTGACGTATTTGTGGTGGATTTATTTGACAGTATTTAAGACCGTACTAAATTTAAACCCCTTTAGTGAATTAGGCTGTACATGTCTAAGTCGGCGTTTTTTGTTCTTATAAAATAAATATTTGTGTTCCTATAGAGTTATGATTATTTTATTTCGTAATGCCTTCGTATTAAACTGACTTCTTCACAGGTTCTATAGACTTTCAGGACGTAAATAAAAAGGTATAACATTCCATAATCAAAAAGGACGTCGCTGCTGGTTATACCTTAAAATAGTCTTAAAATTACGACAAACATAATGATTTTTTTACAATAATCTACTGTAAAAAGCATATTATATTACCGGCAGATATTTAAATTTACAATAATTATTTCAACACATTTCATACAATTTTACATCATCTTACTGTATCCAAAATGTAGAAATACATCATTTTTATTATAATTGTGGTATTTTTATATATATTTTACACTGATTTCACAGCGATTTTTTAGGGGAATTTACAAATGGTATATTAAAACATATTTACCTAATAAGTGTCAAATTACAATTAGAATGTAAATTCGCGGTGATATTTGGTGGCCAAAAATAACCAAACATATTTATTGTAATTTTACCATATTTTCGTTTACAGTGCAGTTTTGAATAGCTTTGCAGGGGCGGATTTAGAAGTTCGTCTAGGGGGATGGGGGGATGCGCAACCTCACTTCGAGTTACACAAAAGTATATACCAAAAAGAACGAACAAGTTCGCGTGCGACATTATATTTTTATTGCTTAGGGTTCTACGAAATGGACACTATTTCATAATGGACGAAAAATCTAAACCTGTTCTTGCGAAAACAGAACGATTTGTCATCATAACTTACCACAGTTCTAGCATTTTTTTTATTTATAATTTTAAAACTTTTTGAAAGCACGTTCATTCAAAAATAGGAATGTTTTTAAACTTTTTTTTCGGAAACCAACTTTTCGAATTTTTTTTAACCACTTTTCGAAGTTACATTTTCTTAAGAAAACATGTTTTTAGAAAGTACATTTTTTCAAACATTGTTTCGAAAAAGACTTCATTCATATTTAAAGTTAGAAAGTAATTTACTACAGATTAACTTAGCAGACACAAGGAAACGTACCTAAACCTGACCGAAGGCGAACACAAACGGTTCATTTAGGTTAGTTCAGGATCATTTTGTCATTTTTTGATTTTGACAAATCAGTAGACTTCATAATTTAAATTTAGAAAAACTATGTTTTCTAATAAAATATTTCCCAAAAAAGCATCTTTTCAAGAAGCTGAAAAAATGTACTTAATTTAACATCAAAAAAGATGTTTGGTAAAAAAAAACAGAACAGGTGCTTACACGCGATAGGACATTGGATAGGAATTAGAATAGGAATTGTTTGATTAATATGAAAGTGTAAATATTGTAGCATTTTTTATTCATGCCAGTTTCTCATTTGGGGCGAGTACTTACGAGTACTTACGAGTACATTTTTTATAAAACCAATTTTTGAATTTTTTTTTAAAGTACTTTTCAAAAATACATTTTTTCAGAGAACATCTATTTCGAAATTAAATTTTTTCGGTTATTAATTTTTTCAGGCAACGCCTTTTTGAAAAAGTAATTTACGAGAAAGTAACATACCAAACCTAAGGATACCTGATCAAACCCAAAAAGGTGCTTCTAGGTTTGTTCCGGATCATTTTTCGTCTTTTTTTCATTATTATTTTCCAAGTTACTAGAGTTCATAATTTAATTTTCTAAATACTGTTTTCGCAAAAATATATTTTCCGCAAATTTACCTATTTTTTAAATTATTTTTTGAAGATATTTTTAAAAAAATGTACATTCGAAATACGTGTTTCGACAAAATATTTCATAAATCCGTTTACAAAAAAGCATCTTTTAAAAAGCTGTCAGGACATTTTTGAAAAAATGTACGTTAAAAATATGTATATTTAAGAAAATATTTGTTGATAAATTTCGTTAATCCGTTTTCGAAAAAGCTGTTTTTCGAAGAAATTTACTTTCAAAAAAATGTTTTTTAAAAAAAAACTATTTGTTTATTTGTTTTCTTCAGAAGTCAAAACGACCCGGCGCAAATTTTAATAAAATCGCACTGAGATGTGTAAGGAATGTTTTCAGGACCAATCAAAGACCATGTAAATTAAAAATACCAAAAAGGGCTCGCACTTTTTATAGAACATATTAGTATTGATCTAAATTCATATTTTTGTGGTATAATTCAGTTCAAAAACCTTACATTAACACAATTGCAATTGTTTGTTTTTGTATATAATATTTTTTAGAATATGTAGGAATGGTTAGTGTTTATGTTTCAATATTTATTCTTATAAAATTGGCTATTGAAATCGTCTTTGTACATGGCTGCCTCCTGTAGCATTGTATTTTAAATCGTTGACATAAGAAAACCACATAGTTTATTTTTTATTATGTACCGGTTTCTATCATTCGATTTTAGTACCTTTAAACTATTAAACTATGTAGTTCGTGGCAACAATAAAATACAGAAAAAATACAATAGTCATAACGATATATTTTGTTAGTTCTCAGTAAATAACGCATCTCGTTAATATAGGCGTCATTACCATCCTTGAATACGACGCATGCTCGGAATAACGCTAACCTTAAACATATTCTAAAATAAGGTTTCATAATACCTGTGATAACGTTAATAAATGAATCATCACCATACTGTAGAACTGCGCATGTCGCGAATAGCGATAAGCATAAAAGCAGGCTAAAATAAGGGTTCCAAAATCTCTATTCACACTAAAAAAGACACTTTATCCATCCTTAAAAATAATCAATTAACAATACAGCGTTGTTGGGGTAATTTCACTGAAATAGAACACCAGAATGGCCATTTTCAATTAAATTTTATTGATTTCGTTTACACATTCTAATTACAGTTAAAATAAATTTTATTTTGAAAACGTTTCCATCACAAATATGTTTGGATTTAATTTAAAGTAAACAAATAATGGGTCGTTCTTAGAAACAGGGCAAATTTTGTATTGCAGCCACACGCCCAAATATGAAATAATTTATATGCACAGACACGTATCGTTTTCAGGATACAATAATTTTTTTTTTAAGACAAATGTGGCTGCGGAAATAGCATGTCAAATAGGGCTTATAGTTAAAGAAGAGTTCTAGATTGATTTTCTAGTAGTAAAAAGATACTGTGAGCTCAGATAGTTATTAATAATAATCTAAGTTATCGTTGATTTATAAAAGTAAACAATTAAATTAGGAGTGAAATTACATATACCCACAAATCTTAATTGTGGTAAAAATTTTTATAATAAAATAAACCATTTATATTTACTTGGCTCAGATCTTTAAGAACGACAAAAATTCGTTGATATGGGGAAAAACAAAAATTTTAATAATAATTAAATTTAAACAATATAAACAAATAAATATTACATAAATACAAGTTGTTATCGGGACAAATTACATTTTGAAACATAAAATAATGGGCATAAAAACCCATGACACAATATTTTTGTAGTAAAATACATATATTACCAGAAATGTAACAGACTGGCAAAATATCAATACAACGTTTCATACATAAGTTAAAGAAAAACCTAATTTGCAGATTTTAGAATTAACTCTGCAATTATCTGAGTGTGCGTAATCTAAAATAGACTTAAATGTAGCAACTCTTGCCCAATATTTTATATTACAAATAGCAATTTAAATATTTAACAATGAACAGATAAACACATTTAAGAGACTTACTATATCTATGAATACATCTATTTTTGGCCATCACTTTGAAGTATACGTTTGGGCTAAAAGTTGGTGGGAAAAAATTTCATTGGTGGCAACAAACAATACCTTATGATTTTAATTGTTTTTTAACAAACAATATGCGTACCAAACAAATACAATAACTATTATACAGAATATCGAAAATATTTTATTTTCGTGAATATAATAACTCAGTAACAAATAATTGTACTTATTTAAATAAATTTTTATTTTGACATATTAGGTTGGGGACATTATTTATAAAAGATTGCAGTATTTTAGATACAGGTTTTAAAGACGGTACAACGATGTAACGGTAGATATCTAAGCAATGTAATTTTTCTTTAAATAATTGTCCAACTTTATACATTAAAATGATACAATATTTAAAGATACGACACTGAATCATTCTGTTTTAAAACAGCGAAATATTCCCAAACCCACTGTATTAGACTTTCTTATGACCTTAAAAAAAGATAGCCCACAATTGATAACTTTGAAAGCAACTTTTTTTAAAGATAATTTTTAAACTAGACTTCTGCGGATTTGTTTTTGAAATATACATATGTTTAAAGCAAATGTTCACGTTCAACCCTAATAATAGTGACCTAAAAAGTAATACTTCCTACGCATCTTAAACAAAATACTTTACAAATAAACAGCGTACTATATTTACCAACAATGATTTTTAGCGTCTTATTATTATGTACAAACGCACAGTATTTACTTAGGAAGTCGTTCTCGTAAGCTTAGCGTCTACAGTATACAATTTGTACTTTATTTTTACAATTATTTATACTTCGGATGAATTCTGTTTTCCTTTTTCTTAATCTTATGTATGAGTTTAGCGCTTATGCCTAGACTTTAGATATTTTACGTGTTTATGATAAATTCACAATATTTACAAAGTTGCGAAATTTAGGAACAAAAATACAGAGTAATTAATTTTTAAATTGTTTTTCATGTAAGGTAGTTAAACTATCTCTGGATGTGACAGAAAAAAGATTCAAATACACATTTAGTATTACCACTATGGTTTGAAGAGATTTGTCGCAACAGCAATATTTATGACCGTCATTTCATTTGTGAATCTTATGTTTTCACAACGATAAAGACAATGACATACGCTTATTTGCAATAGTAATAGAAATATTCCAAAAAAAATATTAGCTAAAAATCAAAAAGGCATAAGTATTATTCTAAAAGGGGTCTCATACCAATATGTTTAAATTTCTAGTCATAAAAATGAAACTACTCCAAGCGATATCAGCAATTTTTATTTTAATCCACTTTAGTATGTAATCTCTTTTTATTAAAACTTTGTTTAAAAAATGAGTCTTGAGGTCACATTTAAAATAATTAGTAAGTAGAAGTAATACTACTAAAAAACCACATGCACTTTCACTGGGAATAGATGATCAGTATCAAAAATTTAACACCAGATATCTCAGAAATATTTAACATGGAAAAATTGAGCTTTAAGTAAATACGTAATGTTCTACAGAATTGAAATAGTCAAAAAATCCATATTTTTTCTTTAGATATTTCAGATGGGTAGATTTCTTACTTATATTTCCATCTACAAATCTGTATAAATATCTGTCACAGGTGAAAATATTGCATTACTTTACTAGTGTTATTACCCTTTCAGTTTCTTGATGGCAAACAACACCAGAGCCTTATAATAGTACCCGAATTTACTAAAAGATTTAAGATTTAGTACTTGATTCTTTTTACCTTTTAACAGCCCATGAAGGCCGAAGCCTAACTACCATGTCATTGTACCGTGGGTGTACCGGGGAAAGTCCGACTCACACTTCCAGAGCTAAAATATTCGTAGGAATTTTACCAGCCCTTCTAAGTGGATGTGTGAGGTGGTACCTCCTCGATCAAGGAAGAGCTCCTCTACCACATCTAGTTAATGAGTTAGGGTTTGGCAAGTTTTTGTCCAGTTGCTGTTGATAAGTCGTCATTAAAAACCTGTGAGTTATTCTAAAAATAAATTTTTAAATTGTCCTTTTCTTTATTAATTTGCAAGTAAAATTAGAAATAAAGTAATAGTACAAAACTCAGTTGTCTTGTTTTTTTATACTTGCCAGTTGGGACTAATGATTGTATATACATTTTATATTGTACAAGTCCCATATTTTTCTTGTCGCTTTTTGGTATACGAAATTTCTATTTGTTTGTATATTGCTTTAAATCCCGTTCAAATTCAGTGCAAGTGGCTTTAGGAAACTTATAAGAAAAATCAGCAAAAATATGTTTTTAATTCCGGCAGACAGACATAGAAACTGCGCCATATTGACATGAATCCTTACACAAGATTAGAGAAAAAATTATCGAAATTCCTCCTGATATTTTACACTATGTACAAAAATGTTTACCTAAAATCAGTCTCAGCATCGTCGATATGTTACACAACTAAAAAGCAGTACGCTGGTGTAAAATCTTTTGCAATAGGTGACAATTATACGTATGTACAATTCATATACCTTTCCAAATAACTAATTAAAAAATAAATCAAAAAATATATTTTAACGAAAAGCAACTAGGAATTCAATTTATAGCAAATGTATAGGTATATCTCAAAGTTTTAGAAGACAGTAATTTTTCTGTTACTTTAAATCTATTACAACTTGATTACAATAATTTACACACGCTTACATATTCAATTTCTCTTTCTAAAAGAGTTTAGTCTGTTTCACATCCATTATTAAATATAATTCGGCATTTTTTTTTATTACACCGTTAAAAACAGTTAGGTATATTTAAACAATTTTTCAAACTGTAAATTATTAATTTAAAAAAAAAACATTAAAACAGCTGCCATTAGAAAACCTTATGACCAAAGCATTCTCGAAAATGACAACTACAAAGGAATAGGAAATATCTAAATTTTTACAACAACCCTTGGACTTTTATGGGCGTCATCGCTCGACCAACTGACAAAAAATGACGGATCTACTCTGATAACGGTGCCTAGGCGTATAATAAAATAAAAGGCAATGACCTTTTACATGATTTGATGGAGCTAGTATATCAGCGTCATTTGAGAAACCTAAAACCTTTTGTCGTATTATTATACAGAGGTAACGTTTCAGAGGACGACATAATAGGACAAAAGAACACAAGGTTAATTAAACCCTAGCGTCATAAACCATTATATAGTTTTTACAGGCAAGCATTAGAGGACAACGATTGCCAGAAACTTAATATTTAAATTTACTAAACCTAACAAATGGAGACCATTTGAGATTGTTGTTAAGTTAACCATCATAAGTTAAATAATTTAGTAAACATGATGTTAATTGAAATTAAAGTTATTTAAGTGTAAATAAATAGTACATAATTTAAACCTGTTTATTTTAATTAATATTGCGTGTTGCCAATATACCGACGTCTTTACTTGATGGAACTAATCTAAGGTACAGTTTTATTTAACCGAAATAAAAGAGCTTTATGGTAAAGACTTTTAAGAGGCATCTAGTAAAAATAAGAAGTAAACGTCATGGAGGAATAATAGAGGCTAGTTTTTCTAACCACAAGCTGTAAAAAGATTTTTTCGTCTTTGGACAGCCCACGAAGGTCTTAACTTAAGTAATATATGTAACGTGGGTGTACTAGGAGTGTCCGACTCACACATTCAAAGCTAGAAACATCCGTATGGATTTCACCAGCCCATTAAGCAGACTTTTTTATCTGAGACAGCCCACGTATACTTAAAGCCCAAGCACTAACATACCATGGGGGTCTGACGAGAAGCGAAATGTAATCTATTGGCACGGGATTTAAAGTATTGGAGGTTGGGAGGGGAAGGGAAAACATCTGCAGGCAATTCGTTCCATAATCTAGAGACCCTAGGAATGAATGAGCAAGGGAAGTGGGATGTTCTAGGTTTTTGTTGTTGGACACTAAAGGGATGCAAACATAATGCGCCACTTGATTTGTTAAGAACAGTCAAGGAGGGAATTATAGCGGCTAGTTCTTTGGAGCAAAATCTGTGGAAGTATCGGTAGAAAAGGGGTTAAAAATAGGCGATGGGAGAGAGAAGGGAGTTTTCTTGAGAGGACTGTGTCATTTAATGAGTCGAATGGCTCTCTTTTGGATGAAATCTAGGATGCTCAGTGTCGAAGGAGATGCCGCTTCCCAGATGTGGGAACAGTACCTACTCTAGGTTAGGGTTTATTTGAGATTATGTAAGTTGGAGGGGGAGAAGTATTTGCTGAACCGAAAGAGAAAACCAAGCATTTTAGCTACTGATGTGGCTATTAAAGTAATGTGTTTGTGCCAGCTGAGATCATGTTCGAAAGAGATGCCAACAAGATTGAACGTTTCATTGTTTCGTATGGCTTGGTTACTCATATGGATGGGGTAAGTGTTGCGGGACTTTTTGCGTGTCAGGGAGCAAGAATTGGTTTTGGAGGCGTTGAACTGAACAAGGTTCAAGACACCCCAGTCTAAGATTAACTGAAAATCTTGGGAAAGAGATAGGTGCATAGATATGCGTCAATGATCTAGCTCTCGATTCAAGGCTTGTCTGGAAAAATGAATGTTGGAGTAAAGAGTGCTATCATCAGCATATCTGTGAATGGGATTGGTAGTTGAAGAGAGCAGGTCGTTAATGTGAAGAAGAAATAGGGATGGTTCCAGGACTGACCATTGGGGTACGCCAGCATTGACAGGGTGGAAGTCGGATGAGTGGCCATCTACCACGACAAACATGCGCCGATTAGACAGGAAGCTACCTATCTAGTACAAAATTTGGGAGGAAGACCGTAAGAAGGTAGTTTGTTAAGGAGTGCGGCATGCTAGCTATACTTGGTCAAAGGCCTTGGAAATATCAAGAGCAACAATCTGGAATTTGCCATAAAATTCGAGAAACTTAATCCAGTTATGTGTGATAAAGGCAAGGAGATCAGCTGTGGATCAGTGGTCACGAAATCCACACTGTCTGTCATGGATGATTTTGTGTTTTTCTAGATATTTTAGAACTGGCAGGTTGTTGACTTTGTCCATAACTTTGATGACACCAGAGAGAAGAGAGATAGGTCTGTAATCGGATGGAAGGGCATTGGAACCTTTCTTCGGGACAGGCTGCGTACGAGCGGTCTTCCAGCTATCTGGGAAGATACCCTTGTCATAAGAGATCTGAAAAAGACGAGTTAAAATGAGTGTAAGTTTTGGAGCGCATTATTTTAGAACAATTGGTGGTATGCCATCCAGAGCGGAGGACTTTTTGGTGTCAAGGGATAGAAGACTTTTTAAACTTGTTTGACTTTATGAATTATGTGCCTCCTCGAACGAGGACGAAATCCTCTACCACCTTACTAGTTTAGTGCGAGACACGACATTATCGGGCGGTCAAACATCCAAGTAATAACCATGCCGGACATCGCTTAAATTCGATGATCGAATGGAAGTGGTTCGACCACCGAAGTTAAGCATCGCTTAAATGATCTATACTAAATGAGAGATAGACAACCCACAGTCAGTTAGTGAGAGAGAAGGAATATTAAATGGGTCATTGATGGGCTGGATGGATCTCCTTTAAAGAGAATTAAGGATGCTGACTATCGAAGGCAATGCCGCTCCTCAGATTTGAGAGCAATACTCTAGTTTGTATGATATTCGAGCATAAAAACTGGTATTTTTAAGCTTCAGAAATCAAAGCAATCCTTCAGATGACGAGGTTAGTGCAGTACTGTGTTTGGGCCAGCTGAGATTACGTTCGACAGAGATCCCAGCAAGATTGAATAGTTTTTTTAGAAGAGTGCAGTTCAAACTTGAGGATAGGTTTAGGAAAAATAATATTGGAGTAGAGGATAACGTCGTCAGCATATTATGGATGGGATTGGTAGTAAAAGGGAGAAGGTTTGAATGTTAAGGAGAGACGTTGGTGCCAGGCCTGATCCATGGGATATGCTGGCAATATTTGAATGGAAGCTAGATAAATGACCGTCTACCAAAATAGTTATGGGAAAAGAAAGTTGTTGATCCTTGGGAGAAAGACAGTATGAAGTAAGATTATTGACAACTTGCATGCCATGCCTGATTAAATGCCTTTGTTACATCAATATATGATATGGGTGTGACAAAATTGAGATCTGCAATGGTTCTTTAATAACTATAGCTGTACTGGCTGTCGTGAATACATTTTTTTTATATTTTTATTCCATGCAGTTTAAGCTTCTTGAATGGTACCTAAAGTTTTATAATTTAAGCACAAAGCATTTCTAAATCCCATCGTTTGCTATTTGTCATGTTACAATAAACAATTCCTCTCCGACCCAATTTTTTAAATTAAGCAATAAGAAAAAGAAATTTTAATTTCAAATGTGCAAACAAAGCGAAGAGAATAAGAATTCAGAGCTGCAATCTGTAAATGTAAATCCTTATTTAAGCTTAAAATTAACAGGTACTTCTCGTTATCTTAATGTAAATGCCTTAAAAGCTCTAGCATTGTAAATTTGGTATTTTTGTGATAATTAGAAATATAATTGCCATTTTCATGGTTTTATGGGTTGGCTAAACTTAACATTTTTCATCATGAAGAGCATTTTGCAAAGACTAATTTTAAAGCAATTTATTTTAATTTTTATGATGATTTACTTTATTAATTATTAATTTCCTGCTTTGATTGCCACAAATACAAATAAATCAGATGAACTTTATATTTTATATTGACAAGGTACCATTCACATTAGATAATTGATTTCCTAGAAGACAAACATTTTTTTCTCGGAAATACACTAGCAGACGTTAAATTATAATGCTTGCTATAGTGTACAAAGCAAGATTTAATTTAATCTAAGATAAAGGAGATCAGGGAGCGTAGAAGATCACGATTTCAGACTAATTCTGTATCGGTATCGAGTTTCAAAATCGCTTATTATAAAATTATTTTAAAATTCCTAGAAATATTTGCTATTCCGAATTTAACCCTTAAATGCCCGCGTGGGGTCCTTCAACGCCCTCAGCGGTACAATATTGCAAATATCTTTGTTTTTTATACATATTGGCAACACTGCCGTTAGGTATTTATCGGTTAATATCGGGTTGACATAACTTCAGTGCGCTGAGAGGTTTCGGAGTCGTTTAGTAGGGTCCTTCCAATACCGCTGTTGGGCATTGACGCTACAAAATATTTGTTTTGATAATCGTCTTTTTGTTTGTACTTTTTATTAAAAATGGACCAATTCAACCCAAACAAGCCGTTAACTCAAAAACAACTCAAAGAAATTGTCGAGAGGTTGGATGTAGATTCAGAGGATGACGATAATGAAGCTTCAGATAATGAAGGAGACGACATCAGTTTTATCATGGAGAATGTTTCGGAAACGGAAGACAATCTCAAAATTCAAAGCGACGAGGAATCGGATGTGGAACCTACAGAGGTTGAGGATACTAATGAACTTCGAGGTCCTACTTACATTGCAAAATCTGATTTGGAGTGGCGAAGTCAGCCTTTTACTAAGACCAGAAAACTTCAAAGAAATTTTGTAAATGCTCGTCCTGGTATTGCACCATACAGTGAAAAATCTAACACCATTTTTGAAATTTTGAACCGGTTTTTGACAGCAGAAGTAAAGATTACATGACTTTATATAAATCAAGAAGCTGCTAGATATTGTGAAGCCTGCAATGTTAAAAATCCAACCAATCGGAAGGAAGGAAGTGTTGTGTACCAATTATTGCTGGTCAGCCTAATGAACATATCCAACATATCCATTTCGATTAAAGCTTTTCAATTTGTTTTATAGTAGTTTACTGTGATTGTAACCTATAAATTATTTTTAAAGCCTGGTAGAAATTATCGTTTTGTTGCTTTTTTTGTTTAATATAAGAATAAAGACGACAGGTAAACTAAACGAACATCCTACTTAAATGATTAACACTAAAATTTGTCAAAATCAATGGGGTACAGGACCCTGCATGGGTATTTACGTTGATTATAATAGCACGGGTATTTAAGGGTTAAACGAAAAATAAGAACCGTGTTGATATCTTAAGTAGCTTATACGCTATAATTCCCTAAAAAATTATTACTAATTATAAAAGTTCACTACACTCTAGTTCCATGATTTAAGAAGTTAAAACAAAACAATTCTAAAAATTTGCAGAAATTAGAAAATATTAATAATAATAATAAGTTTTTATTTATTCTTAATTTTGAAGAGAAAAATAACCAGAGCCTAAAAAATAATGCAATAATAATGCATCTTAGATACATTATCTTATTTACATAAATACTTATTAATACAATTAAATATTACTTTTTTAAGTAACAACTGTCTAGTAAACGAATTTAAACAACTTATTTGACCAACTAACTATTCTAACAACAGTGGTCATAATATGATTGTTGAGTCTTTACCAATGATATGGAAAAATAAAATAAAACCTACATATTATTTGACTCTTCTTGTTAAAAACAGTTATAAAATGGTAAAAAACGTATAAAATAAAACAAAGGTAATTATGTAAGGGAATTTACACCAGCATACTTTGTACCATCCGCAACATTACACTTTTGCCACTTTCAGTTAAATGTACAATTTTTATATTATTTTAAACGGAA
The DNA here is from genome assembly GCA_963971165.1 of Philopedon plagiatum. NCBI lineage: Eukaryota > Metazoa > Arthropoda > Insecta > Coleoptera > Curculionidae > Philopedon > Philopedon plagiatum. Next base: position 29,337,326 of record OZ020198.1, on the reverse strand, counting down.
CACCTATGAAGTCATCTTATTTATCTTACAAAAACATCTAAAATTTGGAAATTGCAAATTTGTGGTTTCTATCCCGTTTAATACAGTTTTTAAAGAATTAGGTGGCTTACAACAATTATCATCCAACACTTTTTTTTATTCAAAATGAAGAGAATATTTTTTCTTGCTGAAAAGTATTCAAAATACGCAACCAACCTTTTTTTCTAAGGAAAAGTTACATTTCCTTGGACATAATAGATTTTCACTGGCTTTCACTGTAAAAAAGAGTTATTCGACTAGAATAAACGGATTTTAGGGGTTGGTCTTTCATGAATTAGACCCACTGAACTTCACAGTATTTAATACAGTGAAAGTTGCAGTGGTAAATGTTAGGTTTGCTCTATTACACTTGCTGCATCAATTATATTTAAAAAAAAAATTTGAATTCAAGTCAGTTACAGAGAAAAGGATGTTTTATTGGCAGAGCTGGGTCACTGATGGGATGGCTTTGTTTTCAATAGAATGCTTTTATGATAAAATTCTTTAACTGTACCTGCTTTGGTAATTTTGAGTTAAAAGATTAAACAAGAGGACCTATAAATGACGTTTAAAGACAAGAGTATTCAAGATTTTAGATATTTTTGAAAAGAAAAAATATGCACACACAATTATTTTTTGGGTTTTAACAGTGTTACATTAGAATTAGTTTCTGATGTCGTTGCAACGATTTAGAAGGTCATTATTCTATAAGCTTGAGAAAACTAAACTGATGAGCTCTATAAGATTAGAGGAAGTCGAACCATTAACACGTCCATTAAGTGATTACTTTATTTAAAGCCTTGTTGCTAAATCCATTTATTAAAATTTGACAGTTTTGAAGGTACAACTTTTTACATAACATCAAAATTTTAAACAGGTTCATGTTAGGCTTTAAAAAAATAATGAATTAATTTTTTTCTAAAAATAAACGATTCTGTTACATTAATGTTGCTGATATAATTGCAGTTACATTAAAAATATATAGAATTTGATATCAAAAAACTTGAATACTTGATTATTATTGACTAATTTAGATTCACCTCAGAACGATCTTAAAAATATAGGAACATATGCAACATAAGAAATTTACACAAATAAGCATACCGATGTTATTTCTCGTATATGTCGAAGATGATCCAGTGACTGGTGGTTCCTTTATAGGTGGGGGACCATTGGAGGGTAGGGTATATTCCCCTTCATAATCATATTCTGGAAAAAAATACAATGTTAGAAACGTCATTTATTAGTATATCTTTAACACAAGTCAGTATATTTTCATGCAAAGGTAAATCAAGAATATGGTTATTATTGAGAACGTCGTTACATTTTTTATGAATCTTTCTTTTGTAAATTTACATTAATTTTAATTGCCTGCGATCTTCATCATACATCACATTATTTTGGTAAACTTAAAACAGAATTTAGAGCCATAAATGGTTTAAATTAAAATATACGGCAAAAACAAGTGTGGCACAAGTAAAACCACAATAATTATATTCAACGTTATTTGAATTATTGCAACAAAAGAACATGAATCACATTTAAGAATTACACTAGCTAGAAACATAATCGTGGTAGTTATAATAGAACGTGTTTCCGGAATATTGGAAGGTATCGCGAGTTACCCCCATACCAAAAAAAATGTCATTTCAGATTATAAAGATCTGCGACCTATAAGCATTCTTCCAAGTCTTTCAAAAGTTCTAGAAAGAATTATATATTCTCAAATTTCCGAACATCTGAAAAGGTACAATATACTTCCATCGTGCCAATCAGGGTTCCGTCCGGGTTTCAGTTGTACTACTCTATTGTTGAGCTTGACAGATGACATTGTTAGGGCCGCGGATGAGGGTGAGTGTACAGTTCGAGTCCTGCTAGATTACACAAAGGCGTTCGATACAATAAACCATGAACTTCTGCTGTCAATATTGAATTATATAGGATTGTCAAATCATGCTGTAGACTTCATGAAAAAATATCTCTTTGGCCGATGTCAGTTTGTTGAAACTTCGGCGGAGAGATCGGAGGGGCAGAGTGTACGCTGTGGTGTCCCTCAGGGCTCTATTTTAGGCCCCTAACTATTTAGTATTTATACCTTCAACATGACATCTTGCGTACAGCATTGTAAGGTGCATCAATATACAGACGACACCCAGCTTTATTACTCCCTCCCTCCGTCAGACTGGATTAGTGCTAAACAGGTCTTGGAAGAAGATATAAAAAATCTAACACTCATTTCAGAGAGACACATTTTAAAAGTTAACCCGTTGAAGTCATCGATAATGGTGTTTGGTAAAAACAAGGAGTACGTACAGTCTGTCTTGCAGATACGAGTGAGAGACGATACACTGGGATGTGTGCGGGTGGCAAGGAACCTGGGGCTGCATTTGGATACGGACTTACGTTTTAAAACTCATGTAAATAGCTGCGTACAAAGAGCATATGCCTCTTTAAAAATGCTGTATCCGCATCGGAATATTTTAAGTCCAAATTTAAAAATAAAACGGAAACTTTTGTTCTGAATCACTTTAATTATTGTGAGGTTGTTTACTCGCCCTGCTTGGATCTGTTCAATAGGCAAAGAATTTAACGCGTTCAAAACTCTTGTCTCAGATACATTTATGGTATTAGGAAGTTTGAACCAGTATCATATAGGTTAAATGATACAAAATGGTATAATATGGAGAGAAGGCGTAAGCATCATTCATTGGTCTTGTTTCACAAAATCATTACAACTCAATTGCCTCCATATCTAGTCAATAAAATTACTTATCGGACTGACATTCGTAACCTAAATTTAAGGTTTAGAAGCCTAATTTCACCGCCAGTTCATGGAACAGCTATGTTTCATCGTTGCTTCTCTTATAACGTTTATCTGCTTTATAATGAAATTCCCTATGAAACCAAACAACTACCTTTATCAATGTTTAAAAAGAAACTTAAAATGAGTCTAATGAATGTCTTATAAGTATTGCGTGTGTGGTGCCTGGGCGAGTGTCTGTGCTTTCCTTCCCTCTCCGAAGAGCGACAGAGAGTTACGTTTGCATTGTACTGGGGCTGAACTTTGAGCTTTTTTAAATTCGTTTCAGCCCCATTTTGCATTTGTTTTTCATTTAAACATCATGTGTATCTAGTTGTTACTGATATGGAATGCAAATAAATCATTTATTATTATCATTATTCTTATTATTATTATTATTATTATTATTATTATTATTATTATTATTATTATTATTATTATTATTATTATTATTATTATTTGTTCTCAAAAAGTTTAGGATGGTCTCCTTAATATTTTCTGCAGAACCCGTAGATGGTGTAACATGACCTAAATATTGTGATCCTGGTTCTTCTATCAACGACAGATGTTCTTCTAACTATAATACGACGATGGTGCTTGCCTTCATTCACTTCCATGCCAAACGTCTTTTCTACCGGCAAAAAAAAACCGCACAAATTAGCATGGGCTCATTTTTTTTTTTCAATTTATCACGAACTCTTATTCTCTCCCTTTGTATTTTACGTTTATCAATTACTTTTGATGTGTCTTCTTTGATAATTATACCAATGTCTTGTAAAACGACAGATGCAATGGCAGCAGCTGCTCTATTAGAAACTCCAAATCTGTCACCCGTTTTGGCAAATGTAGGTAATTTAATTCTCATTTGAAGTTAATGTAGTTTAGATGTGGGAGTACTCTCTTTGGTTGAAGTTCCGGGCTAATTAAAGATTCATCAATATCAATTCGCTTACGTTTTGGTGTTGGCTCAGATACATTTATTTGATCCGTGATTTGATCCGATTCATTGTCATTGTCCGATGATGATTCCCGATTCAAATTGAAATCATCCGGTGATTTTGCCTTGCTTTTTGAAAACAGTTCTGATCCTCCAGCTTCACAACGTACTGTAACTGTAGTATTATCTTCAAGCTTCCTTTCCTCTCGTAGAGATAATTTTTTGCGCATCACAAAATCAACGATCCCAATAAACATTTTTCTATGAGCTCTTTGATCTGTGAGAAAAGTGCGTTCAGTTATGGGTACCTACTTTTCGTATTTTCTCACACTTCCACGAAATAAATTCGCACTTGCCAGCGGCAATATGAAATAACTGGATTGTAGAATTTTCTCGTAATTTTCTTAAATTTTCCTTGTATGCGTCACTGTTCAACTTGGCTTTCTGTTGCTTCATTAAACGCATATAATTACTATGATATTTTTGAATTAGCAACTTGATACGAGGGTCAGAAAGTGTTGCTATTGAAGCTTTTTGCCATATTCTCTTCAATTTTAATGTTAAAGCGTTTGATACTTCGAAAACCGTCGGTTCCTTTTTTGAATTATGCTTGAGTTCATGCCTCAACCACAAGTAATACTTAAGAACATCTTTGTGAGTCTGTAATACATTACCACTGAAGCCTTTTGGCACACTAATGATTGGATCAATTATTTATTTGACGTCTAGCAGTATGTACTGACATCGTTTTTATGTGCGGAAATAAGTTCTCAGATTACTAACACATACTATAATATTAAGATAAAAATTTACCTAGTGTTGAAAATCACTAAGCAACGTTACTATTTAACAAGACGCATAATTTCAACTTCTAAATCTCACTTAGTGTCAAAAATCACTGCGGTACATGAACTGTTGCTGACAGGACGCAAGATTAACTAAAGATTGAATCAAAGAGAGAATCTAAGATACATGTTGAGGTTAACTAAGAAAGCTACAGGTACGTACTATACCATCTGTCGTTTTATTTTATGGAAATGATTAATGTTTCACAATGTATCCTCTAGATGGCGCAAGAAATCGATATTTGAATTCAGAGAAAAGAGAGGGTAGTAGAACGCGCTTGGACAAGTGCGCATCCAATTTTATTGGAACGCAACGGGGGCTGCCATTTTGACACAGAACTGTCACTTCCCCTACAAATTTGACGTTTGAAGATTCCAAATAAATAAAGTTAAATGTCCTTTATATGTAAATAACTAATTCTAGACTTCTTGTAATTTATATTGAAAATGTTAACAAATCACGAATTCTGATAATTACTGTGATTCTGGTTTAGTGGAGGAATATGATAATGTTACATGCTTAGAATTAAGTAGTATCGTGATAGAAGCACACGCAGACTTATCGAGTCCATTGTGCCCTGCAGTATAATAAGTAATATTAATTATGAATTCTATCTCCAAAGTTTGTGATACTATGTGTGGGTGGTGCAATTCCAATAAACTGATACTAAACAAGGAAAAGACGGTGATGGTACACTTTTACAAAAACAAACCTAGGATTGACATCAACAACAGCTCTGCTATGGTAAAGTTTCTGGGGACATACGTGAAACTTAAACAGACAATCCCCCAACATACGTTACTGATAATATAATACTCTGGGGTCAAGCAACGAAAATCGACAGAGTTGTCATTACACAGAAACGAATAATCAGACTACTGTTTGGGCTCAAGCCCATAGAATTATGTAGACCAATATTTAAACAGTCAAGATACTATACTGAAATGTGCCATGTATGTTTTCAACAACAGAAGCAGTTTCAAGACGAATCAACACAACCACAGCTACCCAACAAGAAATGCTTCCGCTCTGCTAACCAGACTGTCCACTATGAAGGATCTCCACAATTTGCATGCGTTCAGATCTTTAATAAACTGCCAGACAAAATCAGATCAGTAGATAACATGAATGCCTATAAGAAGAGGCTGAAGGAATTACTACAAGACAGGGTGTTTTATAGCTTATCGGAATTTATAAATGTTGCCTCGTAATATAATTTTCTTGATGTGAACTGCCCGTTATATCTATTTGTGCTTGTACTTGACTTTGTATAGTGTTTATCTATTTGTTAATTCTTTGTATGTTAAATTTTATGTTATACCATTTTACTCATCAGATTTGTAGGTACTGACGAAGCTTATATCATAACAATATATTATGCATGATCTTAAAGCAAATAAATAAATGAAATAAAGCAAATTTTTTAATTTAAAATTACCAGTATAAAAAGTTTAAATTTTTTTAATTACCTACCACACAATAAGATTATTATGATTTAAAATCTTAACTCCACCAAAGCCTAATCCTGAACTACTATTGTTGGATATTTTATATTCACCAAAACAACATGATGGTTTCTCAAAATACACTACAATAGTATGTGTGTACTAAAATAATTCCAGTTAGGTAGGTACTTTTAGACATTAATTTAGTTTAAGGTACGGTGTAAGCAAAGCTTGAAAAAAAAAACAAGTTTAGTATAAAACGCAGCCCAGTAGGTATTTTTGGGTTTTTTAAATCGATTTTTGGTTTAATTGGGTTTTGGTATTAAATGACTAAAAATTCACAACGAGAATTTGAACAAACAAATTACAATAATTGTTATTGGCTCGTACCAAAAAAGACGTTTATTGTAGGTTTATATTCAGCCCAGGCATACATATATACCTATTGTTTTTCTTTCTAATAATCAGTTAAACCAGATAAACAACTACAAAATTATTACAAATGCTGTAGATTTGCACGGTAGAAATACCATTTTAAATTTGCCGCTTTGCAATTAACGTTCGTGTGTAAAAATTCCCGCCCAACAAATCTCTCCATACGCGCAGAGGGGAAGCGATTTCTATATCCCCTCCTATTTCTATGTTTGAATCCAATGCAGCCAATGCTATAATATAAAAATTTGGAACGGAATGTATAATTCAAGGTCAAGTTGGAGGCAGAAGATGATGTTCGAAAAATCTGAAAAAAATTGTGGTTAACCACTATCTCCAAAGACAAGTTTTGGAAGGTAATGCAATTTGAAATTTCGAATTGTAGCGATTAATATAAACAACATACCACTATGTAACTAATTAAAACACAATGCTTAAAAGAACCCAAGGTATTTATTTATTAATCAACACAACTCTTCTTGCCACTGACATTATAGGCATGTCACTGACTCTTAACAAAAGACAGGCAACCCAAAAAAATACTACAAATAGTAATGGTTGCATAAGAGTAAAATCTCTGGTCTTGGTTTATTCCAAAGTACTCTGCTACATAGGCCACAATACAAATACGCGTTATATTTTAAATTTTCGCGAAAAATCAGCGCCAGCTACTTCATCAAGACACTAAGACAGGAAGTGACAAAGAGACATGATACATGTATCATGACAAAGAGAGATCGAAAAAGGAGCATTCCGAATATATCGCGCCGTGCGCCATATTTAAGTTTTTATTTACCGTCCATTTAACCTTTAACAATAGCATAAACACCAAACAATGAATGTTATTAACATTTTTTCTTTTGAAATTAGTTTGAAATAATAATGTAATTTCTTTTCACTACCTAGAAAATGGTCTTCGTCGATTCGTTGTTAAACAATATTTTGCTCAGATTTATCTAGTTTGTGCTTTGAGTGTTTCTTAAAGTTGCCTAATAGGGTTGAAAACTAAATTAAATTTAAAACACTAATAATAATTACGTACTATGGAACGTTTGCTGGTGCAAAATTCATTAAGGGGATCTTTTCAAAAAATCGGTAATTTACGATAATTTTCTTAACAAACGGATGAACAACAACTTTCTAAACGTGATGCGTGAAACAGAATAATGTGTGTTTTTACAAATATGCAGTAATGAAAGAATTTTGGTTATACTTTTAAAATGCTATGTACCTAGTTGTGCTCAATTAGTATTTTTCGTTTTGATTTTTAACTTTTTCTTAGCAGAAAGTTTAAAGCTAGTAGGAATATCGCTTATCTCATTAATAACGTAATATAGGGTGTCATAAATATTAGTTGAAACTAAGGCTACTGACAAAAAGGATAGATTTCTCTTTTTACTATTTTTTTTTTGTTTTTTCTTAGGAAAAGGTTTATATTTCTTTTAACTTTGTCTTAAATTACGCTTAAAAACAGAAAATAAATTCTCCTTAAATATTTACATGTCTTGCAACGTTTCAACAAATGAAATTGTTTTAAGTTTTCCGCGCCCAATTTTCTGTCAAGCGCTATGTTGGGACATGTTCTCGCTCAGCCAGGTGCGTCGAACATGGACGAATTTTAGGGTATTTTTGAAAATTTTGAAAATGTTAGATTTAAGCCAAAAAAAGTATTGGGTATGTCTGTAGACTATCCCAGGAGTCACCCATTCCAATATATGTTACCATTTCCATAACACCCTGTATAGGTAAATAGGTTTCTCCTACTTGTCTATGAAAATGGGTTTCCAAATTTGTATAAAAATTTTCCTCTTTATCATTTTGTGACTTTGCCTCACAGGTGTTTAATCTACTAGAGTTCTGATCAAGAACTTGTATTTGGTTTCCCAATTTACTTAATTTCATTTGTAATTCAACTGCATATTTGCTTTTTAATTTCAGCCAATGTATTACTACTTTTTTGTTTATTACTTGTATTTTTTTCGGCTATCTTGTTCATTTCTTCAGCCTTTTTCTTTGTTTCTCTAGCCTGTTTAACTGCATCTTTCGCCTGTTTGCTTACTTCTTCATCTTTATCATTTTCAGTTTTTATTCTTTTATTGAAAAAATTATGATAATCTGTCATCTCTCAAAAAAGTACCAGAAAGGTCAACAACATTAAAGAAAACATATCAACAAAATAAAAACCAATAGCATTCCTCACTCTGCATAGCGTAGCATTACATCTTGCTAAACATCCACATGGATAAATCGATCTTTGATACCAAGTGTCAATACTGAGTAAGTAAGCTACATCGCACCATGAGAATAAGTTTAACTGGAGAACGCTTTCTTGACCAAATCTAATTATAGGTGAACCGTTCTTGGAATTAAACGTTGTATTGACTGGCCACTTTACGCGTTTCATGTCATCAAAATTGATGATCCCATAACACTTTTTGTCGCTAAATTGGACATTCTTGTAGCAACTTACCGTCCAAATTAAAATCTGTCTGCGAAACTTGCTTACCTATTTCATCAAGGAGGAAGCATCTTGTAGCTAATTATCTACTCAGTAGCTATGTATGTACTATCGTCTTCGCATTTTGCTTAAACTAATAAAGACCTGCTAAAGCAGCAATGATTCTAGATGCTTAGGTCCAAGGATCATTTTAGTAAATGTTTTATTTGCTTGTCCACCGATATCCTTGTTTTTCTGGATCTTGTTTATTTTTGTACATTTGGGTAAGTACTACGATGTTCTTTCTCGTTACAATATGAAATAATTTTCGACAAATGTCGAGTAAAACAAACAGTTTTTAAATGGCCAATTACTGCCAAATTATATTTTACAGATACTTTTTACTTTTTGCTTCTCGTACCTATATTTTTATAATTTCACTTTGCGATACAAGTTCTTTGGAAAGGCTTTTACAGATATTTTCTATCAAAAAAGCAACCGCACAATCATCACGTTTCTGTCTTTAATAAGAATTTTTTTCTCTTCTTATCGAAAAATATATATTTATAAAACAGCTATTTGTATTTTCTCACTCGAAGTAGCACACAAAACAAACCAATACTGGCGGTTCTCCCAAATAAGAAACATAAAAATAGCTATTGCGGATGCAGTAAATATGCCGTATATAAAAATTGTCTTGTCTATGCTTTCAAGTCGAATTCACTTCTGGAATAGACAAGAAAGAAAAGATAAAGTGAAGCCAATTGATTTGAGAAGCGCAGAAACTATAATGTTTAAAATATGTCTTCGAAAATTTAAATACCGAAAACCAAGAAGTTTCTTTTATCAGTAGGGCTCCCAGTTTTCCTTACGACCAGCGGCGTCGTTTACATATTTACATTAGATATTGGCAATGATGGGCAAATAAGTTTTTAAGCGCATTTCGGCTTTACAAACATAAAAGCTTTTCTTTCACAAGTAAATTTTTTTAGTCAGAGGCGTAGTATGAATGTTTTCAAATAAAATTTTTCGGGTAGATATATCTAATAATAAGTGGCAAAATGGCTTTGAGAACTTAAAAATCCTGCTTTAACTACGCTTATATGTGTAAAAAGGAAGTAAAGTTACTAAACGTTTAAATGCAAACACATTACGTGTACAAAATATTATACTTTGACCTTAAGCATCGCATCTCACATATGTTTTTCATTATTACGACTGATCACTTAAAATATTTGATAAGATTCTACGGTTTGCTCCTTTAGTGAAGTTCGCCGTGGCGAATATACAAAGAAAACAACTGTGCTGCATCTAATGATGCAAGGTTAACAGGAAACTTTTCTGGCAACCGTTTAAGGCTTCATTTTTCTGATACTGAACGTAAATGTCCTGTAATATCGCTTAATCGGTATTTTTTTTCTAAAATATGTGTAAATCTTTTGCAAATTTTTATGTCAGTGCTGTCTCTTAGCGCTTGTAGCCTAGAATGTACCTAGCCACAATATGTTGAGATTCGGCTAAAGACAAGTCTTCCTTCTATAGTGTATTGAATGCTTGTACTACGACCGCGTAGTTTGTGTTAATAATAGATACTTAAATCAGGGTCTACTTGACTAGTACTAACCCATTCGCCGCGTGTTAAAAATTATCTGTAATCTCCAGGAGCGGATTTTGTTTTTCGATAATTTTCAATGAAGATAATATTTTATAAGGTAATATAAGTTGTTGGTTATATTATGGCCAAAATATACCTGAAAAACATAATTTACCTTTATACGCCAATTGGCGTCATGCGCACCTTTCGAAATTTTTTTATGAAATAATGGGGAATAGTCTAAATAAAATATTTTTTTATTACTTAATTTTGAAATAAACAAAAACTAACACTAGCAACTAACAAATTATTTATAAAACTAAATAAAAAAAAGTCAAAATACTGATCTATAAAGATAAACTTTTAGGTTCATATCGGAATCAGGTTCATATTCTTCGTCACTTTCTGATTTGTAAAGAAATTGCGCCATTTCATCCTCGGTCAGTCTCTATTCTATCAGGGTCTTTGGGCTCTATTTTGTACCTTTTTATGCCCGAAGGACCAGGTTGATTATCTTCCATTTTTAAACGTTTAAAACTCACCACAAAACACAATAAACTGCTGCAAATCACACTTTTATTTATCCTTTAAATATGTGCGGAACATAGCACGTGCAGTATTCAAACGCAAGTGGCAAGAGTTTGCCACTTGCGATTTGAATACTGGCTAATGATACTATAACCAGCCGATGACGCCAAATGGCGTCACCTGCAATTGGGAAGGAATAGGTTTGCGCCCAATGGCGTCATCCGCAGTGAATGGGTTAAACTGGGCCTGACTCGAGGGAATAGCTTGAAAGTCTTTCGGATTAATCTTTAAACCAACAGTCTTCATTTGCTTAAAATATTTATAATAATACATTGCCGCCTTAAGCCATGTTCTCCATTGTGTTAAAATAGGCCCAGGTGGTTCTGCAAGGCTAGGACAACTTCTGCGGAATTCTAAGGTGCGTATTCGCAATTAATTCATTGGCATTCTTGTAATTTGCCCTGATAGTTTCTGCAACAAGATGGAGACCATACAGTATACAGGTAACGTGTAATGCGCCAGGAAACAAAGACTTAAGCGAGCGCCCTAGTTTTAATATTGTATTATTTCTATCTGTTACCAGCATGTAAACTTGACTATGGGAATTTTAAATTGTTTGTAGTGTTTCTACCATTAGTTGATTTCCATTCTAAGATATCCGCACTACGCTGTTGTAGTCTTCTACTTGCTATCAGATATGGAGCCCATGATTTAAAGGCGCGGCCCGTAAAATTTTAAAGTTGTTCTGTTGCTACTTATGGGACCCATGCCAAGTTCAGGTTTTTTCATAGTGAGCCTACTAGGAATGTATTAGTAAAGAAAAAAATATTTTGTAATTTGCGAAAAAAAGTTGAATTTTTGATTGACCCACCTGGGAACAAAATTAACACGCTTATATAGTATTTATTAGTTTTTCTAAACAAATTTTGCATCATTTTGCCGAAAATTCTTAAATTTTAAGAGAAAAAATGTATTAGTAGAAAGTTATAGTTATTTGAATTTTTTCAAACGTAAAATATAATTTAAAAAAAAATTCAAATGACTATAACTTCCTACTAACACATTTTTTTCTCTTAAAATTTAAGAATTGTCGACCAAATGATGTAAAATTTGTTTAGAAAATATAATAAATAAAATACCTAAGCGTGTTAATTTTTTCCCCGCATTAATAAGAATACTTCATTTTACGACCCTCTTTTTTATTTTCAACATTTTAAAAACTTCCCCTATTGTACACCGTTCTTATTAATTTAAGACACATCACAACCATCTTTCTGAATGCATAAGAAAAAACTTAATAACTTCCAACTGCTCTTTTGTGACTAAGTTCCCCCAATCTTAATTCCTTACATGAAATATGCATAGGTGACTGTACAAGACGAAGACAAAGTTTGCGATTTTTTAAAACCCATACGAACACTTAAGCTATAATCGAAAACTAGCAACCATCATGAGAATTGTAAAATTCAAAGTTTCGTTTTTGTGTTGTGATATTTACTATGAAAACCTTTAGTTTTCTTATATTTCGAGATACATATATAGAACAAGAATGCGATTTCCCGCCTTTCGACTTTAATCGAAATATCCACGTTAAGCTCATCGTACCCACCCTTTCGGGATGAACATTATTTCTAACCTTTGTTAATTGTATTTCACTCTGTCCCTCTTTAGTATTTACAGGCTGTCCATGTCCTGTCCATTTTGTTTCAGTTTCTCATGTTGGTGCGTCAGTTATCATCAGTACTTGGCCGTCCCCGTTTGCTTGGGCGTGCGTAAGTTTATCAAAGTAGTTTGGGTCTATCTGTTGTCAGACCACCATGTCGCTTACCTGCTCGCAATTTTCTTGGTAAGTTGCCTGGAACCAACCCTGTATTACTAATAGACACAGGGTTGGTTTCAAACTAAATCCTGATGAGCATCACTTGATCAATTCTTAGATGTTTAGTCAGTGTGCCCAGTCCATCACGTAAGAAATCATTTCACAGCTTCCTGAGCTGTTGCCCAACTTCCGCCACTTTCAATTCGTGGCTTATGTAGGGCTCTCAGGCGCTGTTGAAAGCGTTTCTTAGGTCCAGTTCTACTATTCTGGTAAATTTCTTTTGTCAGTGTGTCTAATGCGTCAATTGTTCCGATTCACCTATCCTATCACACCATGTTTCATTAGCACGGCGTTAAGTATCTTCTTCGTATTCTTTCCTTCTGCGGATCTTAGCATTGCCAATGAGCTATATCGCTCCATTTTGGAGATTATTTTAGTTATATCTGGTCGGGGATAAACGACGTCTTGACCGCTGTCTAGCTATGACTCCTGTAATTGTGACGGCAGTTATACGTCTTTATAGCTGATTTTCGCTATCTTTTCAGCCTACAAAGTGTAGAGGCCTAAGGCAGATGACAACAGGTAAGCTTTGTGTATGGTAAAAATCTCGTCAGAGTTGCAATTTATTTTATCTCACCGTCTTATTCCGCTGGTACAACGTTAAGTACTGTCTTCGTTTGCTTTCCTTTCTAAACAAGAAATCGGTGACACGATGCACCAAAGCAACTCCAACGAACAGTTAACAGTCTTTTTGGTATTATTTGTGTGCATCACAAGGGTGAAATTTGAGTTAAATAAGTGGAAACACGACCGTTACACTACTAGTAGTCCACCCTACCACTACGTGGCACTGTAGGATAATTCCTATGCAAGTAGGCTACCACCATTTCACTCGTTCTTTGAACTTTTGACAGTTGACGTAAACGCTTTTCAAATTTTGCCGCGATTTGTGACAGGCTGATGCAATAATTATTTTATATTTTTAAACAATAATTATTCATTCCCTATTTTTGCATTTTTTGCAACTGTTGCAAATTTTTAGGATGGATTTAGGATTTCATCACACAAGTATGCATGTACTTTACGTATGTTTTTCTAAATATCCGGCATTTATGCCAGATAGATTTTCTTTGTCTGAAAGTTTTATATGAACCAAGTTATACATTTTTTAAAATAATATTTTCTGTACTGATGAAGTTATTGATTTTTAATGTGCATAATGATAATAGGTAGGGTGAATACGAATTTCTGTAGTCGAGAAAGTAGCATATGTGCTTTTTTATAGATTTTGTTTTATTATGGGGGGTTTTGCTTTTTAGGACAATGCTTTTAAAAACCTATTTTGACGGCCTGTCCATGGACACATAGATTGGAACATTAGGAAACAACGAAGAAAAAGTTGAAAGTCATTTTAATGCCGTAAGTTTTTGTTTTTATCACTCATCTCCCTTGGACCAAATATTGCCAAACGTGACCATAGGATTTCAAATGTGACCAGTAATACCATAATGTGACCTGCAATAGCCTATTATGACCTGTGATACCCTAGTATGACCTATGATACAAGAACTCACTGTTACAACGGATACCGTTAGACTCCTTTACTTTTGGCGGATTCAGTCGGTGATAAACCGTGGGATATGCTTTTGGGGTTCCTCGAGAAGAGCTCCAGAGATCTTCAAGATCCAGAAGCGTATTCTCCGATGCATGATGGGGCTCCATCCAAGAACATCCTGCAGACCCATATTTAACCAACCGGGTGTGCTTACTGTTCCATCGCTCTACTTTTTCGCCTTGTCAATGTTTGTCAAGAAAAATCGTCACCTGTTTCGCGAAAATCATGCTTTGTATGGGGCAGGTATGATAATGCAGACCAGACATAGGGCTGACCTGAGTATTCCCCAACATAACTCTACCTTTTTTAAAAAAGGACCATAGACCAGGTTGCTACCTGCCAACATCCAAGGTATAGAAAACATCAACACATTTAAAAAACAATTAAATCAGTGGTTGCATCAAAAACGTTTCTATTCTTTTAAATTTCAATTTTAATTTGTTACTGTCACTGTCCCATACAATTTTTAAATCTGCTATATATCTGCTTATATTGTGTCATATTAAGCTATTGTTTTAATATTGTTCTTTTATATTATTATCTTAGTTTCTTTTGAGCATATTGGCTTGATCCGCTTGTTGACGTTGCTTTGTCGTTCTTACGATTGTGTTGGCAAATAGAGGAATTTATTTATTTATTTAACTCGGAGGAAATAGAATATAAAGACTATAGCCACTTGTTCCTTGACATTTTATAATTAAAAGGAACATAACACAAGGTTTACATATATAAATTTAGTGAGCAAACGTGGTATAAAAATTGCACTATTATTATTTCTGTTTACTAATGCAGATTACGTTTAATTTCTTAAAATACCTTTTTATATCTACCCTGTCGGTTCGCTGACCTTTGCAATTCTTTTTTGTAATGCCAAATAACCCCTGAAAGATGGATTTAATGTCATTACTCAAGATACCTAAACCTACCAGTTAGATAAGCCTCGGTGTCTTCACACCGTCAGCTTAAATCGGCGTACGAGGTACCCCACTAAATAAAAAGAAATCCAAGTTCTTCAAAGAATTATTAATGAGATGAAACTATATTTTAAAGCAGATTCATGGATTTACTTTCGTTATCAAAGATACCTAAACCCACCAGTTAGATAAGCCTCGGCGTTTTCACACCGTCAGCTTAAATCGGCGTACGAGGTACCCCACTAAATAAAAAGAAATCCAAGTTCTTCAAAGAATTATTAATGAGATGAAACTATATTTTAAAGCAGATTCATGGATTTACTTTCGTTATCAAAGATACCTAAACCCACCAGTTAGATAAGCCTCGGCGTTTTCACACCGTCAGCTTAAATCGGCGTACGAGGTACCCCACTAAATAAATAGAAATCCAAGTTCTTCAAAGAATTATTAATGAGAAGAAACTATATTTTAAAGCAGATTCATGGATTTACTTTCGTTATCAAAGATACCTAAACCCACCAGTTAGATAAGCCTCGGCATTTTCACACCGTCAGCTTAAATCGGCATACGAGGTACCCCACTTAGTAAAAGAAATCCAATTTTGTTCCTTACTTAATAATACAAAAACAAATTGACATAAATATATTTTGGACCAAGAGCAGAGGACTTACTGGCAGTTTCACAACACAATTGGAATATCACTAAAAGGAGAAACACCACTGGGAGCGAAACGAGAAAAATTTGAATGTCTATCTGAGATCTGAACCTGAGTATGAATCTGAATACCTTTCTATGGTTGCGTCAAGCGCTTAAGTATACGCGCCTCCCATCGGTGGGGGAAAGGTTAGCGTGACCTGGTGGTGCGACAGCGTCGCTTGGTCATCTGTTTTTACGTTATCTAAAGATCTTGACCTGGAAGACTCTTTCTATGAAAACTTGACGTTTTTAGACAATTTTAGAGTAGAGGTTTTTGCAAGTATTATTAAAAATTCATATTTTAGAATATACATTTTCTTTAGAGACCTTGCGAAAATGTCAACTGATATAACGATCCGGGTACATATCAGTAAATATTCTGGCGTTGAGAGCACAAGTTTGGGTCATATTTGAACCATCCTTTATATCCTCAACCAAAATTGACTTTATGTGACATGGCTCTACATCCCTTCTCACGTCTTTTTACGGCCGCACAGTCACGCGAATTTGGCTCCTTTTAAGAGTAATGTCTTTGTTGTGATTCTTTTGTCCTGTGTAATAAATATTAGCGTGTCTTATTTTAGTCGCGTCACGTACAAACACTGTAAGTTTAATAAACCAATAACTTAGTTCCAGATTTAAAACTAATAAAAAACTTTTTGTAAGGGGAACAGCTAACAAAAGAAAAACTCTCTGACCTGATATCCTCGATTCGTCGAACTTCTTCTCGGAGTTGGAGTTGGAGTCCTCTCCTCGCACTGCTGTACCTGCACAGACATAATTTGTTTTCAATTGTCGAAGAAAACGAAATTTCATTGTAAAAAATTTGCACTTCTTTTAAAGTTACTTTTAGACGTGTGAAGTATTTTTAAGTTTTGCGTAAACTTATGAACTGAGATTTATTTAATAAAATGTTATTTTAAATATCCTACGAATAGGACATGGCGCTCTTATAAAGGGTGCTAGAAACTGAAAAACTTTGCGTGTTGGTGTTGAGTATAAAAAACTAAATATTTTTACCACAGCATTTCAAACTTTTCAGATCAGAGCAAATCAAAAACTAAACCATGTCATTTTTTTACATGTCTTTTATCAAATATTTTTGATAATATTTTCTTTTTTATATTTTCTATTTTGGTGACTGCTTTTATAAATATACCACACTCAGAATTCACATACACTTCTTTCTTTAAGATCCTACTGATATCTAAACATGATAAAAATTATACACCTACGTGCATAGAAATTGACCCACCTCACACTTCTAAAATATAATGTATTTTTTTAAACCTGTCATCAGTTTACCTATAAAATTCCTCTATCCGTCTGTGGCCTCTAGTGGCCTAAGGTAGATGGCAGCAGGTATGCTTGGTGTATGGTTGAAAATCACACCAAATATGCAATTTATTGTATCTCACTGTTTCATTACGCGGGTACAAGCTCTTTTTTCGTTTGCTTTCCTTCTGCGGTTCTAGGGTTAGGTACCGATAAGCCGTGATACAGCGAAATCCGTCCACATGATCCCAGATATTATATACCAAACGGATACGGTATACTTATGTACTATATACTTATATACTTATATATTATTATCAACAATTAGGACATCTTGAAATACCAGTAAAAAAGATAGAGTAAAAATAGAAAATAATTTTGCTTCTACTACAATTTTAAATCCTAGAGAAAATCCTAGAGAAATTAAATTTCTTGAAACTTTCGAAGTCGAACCTATAGACTTAAATGAACTTTATCGATCACCCCGTATATCTAGAAAAATATGAAAAAAATATTGAAGGCTAGCTGAAGCAGAAGCTGAAGGCTAATTTAAACAATATGATACTAGATCATTGTAATTATGAAGAAAAACAAGAACTACGTAAACTCTGTTATGAATTTCGGGATATTTTTCATAGCGAAGAAATTCCTTTAAGCTTTACAAACACGATAAAACATGACATTAAACTTACGGACGAAACACCGATTAATACAAAAAGTTATAGATACCCGGAAATGCACCCTGAAGAAGTAAATAGTCAAATTTCAAAATTATTAGCTCAAAATATTATTAGAGACTCAAATTGACTTTGGTCATCTCCCATAAAACTTGAAGGTGGAAGGATAGCAATATTAAACGTGTTCAATTTTGAAGATTGTACTAGTTATATCGAGTCTGGGTTATACGACTTCTTTAGCGCTGCCTAGCTATGACTCTTGTAATTGTAGCGACTCTCTTGTATGTGATTTCCTCTATCTTTCTGTGACATATTGGGGCCTAGGGCAGATGATAGCAGGTATGCTCTGCGTATGGTTAAAAATCATATCAGAGATTCAATTTATTGTATCTCACTGTTGCATTCCGCGGGTGCAGCGTTAAGCTCTTTTTCGTTTGCTCTCCTTCTGCAGATCCTAGCGTTGCCGCTAGGCAGTGATACAGCGAAATCCGTCCACAGATGGAACCCTGGAAGGATAACCATACTGAACTTTATTCAAGTTTGAAGATTATACTAGTTGTACCGTGGAAGAAAAGTAATATATACCCTCCAAAAATTGCCTTCGGTCAATTTTGTATATTTTTCTAGTTACACCGAGTCCAAACCGATCTAATTTTACAAATAATCAACAAAGTTTTCCGAAACCTCAATTTAATAATCAGAATTTTATGCAACAAAGACCACAATTTAATAACCAAAATTTCGGACAAATGTCGGGAAGAACTAAACTAGAACCCATGGACACAAGCTCACGAAATACAATTCTAAACAATACCACAGGTTACTCCTACCAGATGCGAATCTTACGCTTTCGACGGTGACCCGATTTAGAGAACTTGTTAGGTGCCTACCGCCGCCGTATTTAATCTGTTGCCAAACGTTGAATTTGTCGATGCGAGCGTGTGCGAACGGCTTGGTGGAATAGAGAGCAGGCAAATGTTATTACATCAGTTTTCTTGCGTTGATTTTATGGTTTAAATTGTGGTTGTACTAGGTTGTAGTGTAATTTTAATAAACAATATACGTTTTTGTATTTGTTAATGATATAATTTTTATATAAAATGCCACACAATATCATGTTTTAATATTTTAAAATATAATCCATAATTTCTCTGAATTAAAAACCTACCCAATGCGTGGAAAATTCCATTCTCGGCATCGACGCGACGCTCGAAGCGACTGGCCGCACTGTCCGTATCGCCAAGACCCCGGAATCTTGATATAGGAAATTTATTAAGAGATTCGCATCTGGTAGGCGTAATCTGTGACAATACTTGAAATAATCAAAATAAACTATTTACTACACAACAACCAGATATTCAATGGTTTTGCAGAAACCACCTGATCAATCGAACCAATCTAATGATTTTTCTTCTGAAAATATCTATAATTATGAAAATACTGATTACACCGAATATTATGATTATAATGATACCGAACCTGACTATAATCAATTTCAAGATCAAAATGATTACGATATAAATTTAAGTTATTCCGCTAACTCAGACAATTTGCCAAATAATTTGCAAGAAAACCAAAATTTTACCCTAACGAGCCATATAACGGATATGACGTAATATTTTTAAATAACTATACCATTCAATTACCATTTATTCTAATACCCGAACTAAATGCAAAATTTTTATTAGATACAGGTAGTACAAGAAGTTTCATAAGTCACAAAACTGCTTACGAAAATTTTCCAAACTTAATCGAAGAAGACATTTTCCAAGTACAAACAGCACAAGCAACCTCATTTCATAACGAAGTAGCAACTTTACCAATTTTCCCAACGTTCAATACATCCGGTATACATAAATTTTATCTTTTTCTGATAAGTTTGATGGATTAATAGGTTTAGACCTTATGCAACAATTAAATGCTAATATAAAATTCAGTACATCTGCGTTAAAATTACCAAATACGCAGATAGCAATACGGAATGAAAATAACTTGCAATCAAACTCAAAAAATATTGAAATAATCTAGCTTATCTTATTCATGCAAGAACTATTCAAAAAACACAACTTCCAGTAAATATACCAATCGGATACGGTATACTCCCTTATCAACAATTAGGACATCTTGAAATACCAGAATGTCTTGTAAAAATAGAAAATAATTTTGCTTGTACTACAATTTTAAATCCTAGAGAAAATCCTATAGAAATTAAATTTCTTGAAACTTTCGAAGTCGAATCTATAGACTCGAACGAAATGAACTTTATCGATCACCCCGTATATCTAGAAAAATATGAAAAAAAATTGATAATAAGCTGAAGACTAATTTAAAAAATATAAGACTAGATCATTGCAATTATGAAGAAAAACGTAAACTCTGTTATGAATTTCGTGATATTTTGCATAGCGAAGAAATTCCTTTAATATACGATAAAATATTATGAAATTGAACTTACGGACGAAACACCAATTTATACAAAAAGTTATAGATACCCGGAAATACACCGTGAAGAATTAAAAAGTCAAATTTTAAAATTATTAGCTCAAAATATTATTAGAGACTCAAACTCACATTGGTCATCTCCAATATGGATAGCACCTAAAAAATTAGACCAATCAGGTAAACAGAAATGGGGCATGTACGTAGATTATCGAAATATTAATAAAGCCACAGTCGATGACAAGTTCCCATTGCCGAATATTACCGAAATTTTAGATAAATTAGGTAAAGCACGATATTTTACGACTCTAGATCTTGCAAACGGCTTTTATCAAATACAAATGCATGAATAAGACATCCCTAAAACATCTTTTAGTACTAATACAGCAAAAATGCTCCAGCAACTTTTCAACGTGTTATGAATAATATTTTACGCGGATTACAAGATGAAATATATTTTATTTAGACGACGTTGTTATTTTTAATAAAAGTCTTCAAGAGCATCTTGATCTTGAAAAACTAAGAAAAGTATTTACTAGATTACGCAACTCAAAATTTAAAATACAACTTGACAAATCTGAGTTTTTGAGAAAAGCGGTCCAATATTTTTGACACATAGTAAGTAAAGAAGGTGTAAAACCAAACCCAGACAAAATACACGCAGTAAAAAATGTTACAATACCTAAAACTACTAAGGAAATTAAATCATTTTTAGGATAAGTAGGCTATTATAGACGTTTTATAAAAGATTTTGCAAAAATCACAAAGCCTATGACTCGATGTTTAGAAAAGGACGTAAAAATAGAACGTGCCCCTGAATTTATAAAAGCATTTAAAAATTGTAAACAACTTTTAATTAACGCTCCAATTTTACAGTACTCATATTTTTCTAAACCTTTTTAATTCACTACTGACACAATATACTATTCCTAATGATAGACCTATAGCTTATGCATCTCGTACCCTTAATGAATCAGAAACAAAATACTCAACTATATAAAAAGAATTATTAGCTATAGTTTGGGCATGAAAATATCTTCGCCCATATTTATTTGGACGTAAATTTTATATTTATACTGACCATAGACCACTGATGTGGCTTTTCAACTTAAAAGATCTGAATTCAAAAGTAGTTAGGTGGAGATTACGCTTAGAAGAATTCGACTATCAAATTCTCTATAAAAAAAAGGTTCACTAAATACTAACGCAGACGCATTGTCACGCATTCAATTAAATATATGCGAAAATGAATCAATAATAAATAATCCAGGTGCTTCTAACCACAATATTATCGAATATTTAGAAGAACTTGCTAAAAATCCAATTCAAGACACAGAAAAGGCTGAAACAATAAATCCTTTGTTTAAAAAACCAAGTACAAGTAAGCAAAAGATAACAGTTATCTCTGACATTCAACTTGTTACGCCTCAACCTCAGACCTCTGACTCAACAATGAACAGTAATCAAGCTGACATAGATAATATTAACCATAACATTTTAGATGAGATTATTAACAATAAAACCTTACAATATTTAATTAAAAAATCAGCACATCCTGAAATATAAATACAAACCGAAAACTCTGAAAAATTTTAAATTAACTATGTAGAATCACAAAATAGTCCTGATGTAACAAAAATATTTATTAAAGAATATTGGACCCTGTTACGTATATTTTCACGGTAAAGACTTGATTCCAATTTTTCTGATGTTTATCTGAAGAATTTTCAAGAGCCGAAAATTAGTCGTTATACAAAATTAGTTAATACTATTGCTGACAAAGAAGAAAAAATTATGCCTATAATGCATCAACATCAAGGAAAAACAAATTTTAATCATAGAGGTATTTTAGAAACCTGTAACCGTCTTAAAGAACTTTATTATTGGCCGAAAATGAAAAATGATACCCAATCAATCAATTTATAAATGACTGTAAATATGTCAAACATTAAAATATAGTAGATTCAAATCTTATGTCCCTCTCACAAAAACGGACACACCCTGTAAACCTTTTCAAATGTTACATATAGGTGCTTTTATTTTTGAAAATCAGAACTTTTTAACAGTTTTTGACAAATTTTCTAAATTTGGACAAGCTTACCCGTATAATAAAAATGCAAAATCAGTTTGTGATAAATTAATTAATTTTTTCTCATTTTACGGATGCCCCGAAAACTTTACATGTGACAACGCTGGAGAATTTAGTAACGAACTTTTAAAAGAGTTACTTAAAGCCGAAAAATTATAATACATTTTACTACCCCTAAATACCACGAATTCACCTGTAGAACATTTTCGTTATCAACCTTATTGAACATTTAAGAATTTTAAGAAAATGATAAAAATAAATCTGTTAATGACTTAATGCCATACGCAATAATTGCTTATAATAGCACTGTTCATAGCGTTACAAAGTACACACCTCATGAACTTGTCCGGGGTCATACAAATTCCAGAGATCCTTTAGATCTTATTCCTACGACATTTTACTCTGATTACTTATCATCGCATAAAGATAAAGTAGACGCAGTTTATAAAAACGTCATAATAAAAACTGACCTTACTAAAGAAACAGTTTCAGCAAAGACAAACATTAATGTAAATGAAGCTCCTGATTTGAAGTTAAATCAAAAAGTTTACAAATCTCTCTTAGAGAAATAAAAATACGCCTAAATTTAACGATCCTTACGTAATAACCGAAATGCTTGAACATAATCGTGTTAAAAATAACCCTTAAAAATCCCAATAAAATCGAAATCGTTCACATTAAAGAACTAAAAAAGCCACTTGTTACCGGTGGTCCTTCGTCGACAGAGACAACCGAAAACTAAATACTTTTCACAATGCAATAATTAATACAAAAGAATTTTTAAATGAATTACAGATCCTTGACAAAAAATTAAATTTTGAAAAATTGCCATTTGAGCCTATAACAGAAAATATTGTAAATATAGAAAACACTTTGGAAATAAGAAGTTATGTAAAAGTCAATGAAGTAGTTTTCGTAATTGATATTCCTTTAGTCGAAAAAGAAAATTAGGATTTATTTCAATTATTTCCCCTACCTATTAAGTTCGAAAACCATTATAAAATAATTGTACCTACCTCACTTTGAACATTTACTTATAAACCAAAGAAATTTTGGATATTCAAATCAACCATGAAAACGCATAATATCTAATAATTAATATTTATGTACTCATATACATTCCGAAAATATTTATAAAAGCATCCCTTGTGAGGTACAGTTATTAAGATATGAACATAATATCTCTTATTGTAACATCCTTTATGTTGATATTGATAATATACAACTTCAAAATATTGACACAACTAAATGGATTTTAGTTATAAATAACGATATGGTAGGAATTGAAATGTGCGAAAATTCGCAAAATAATGTTGTATTTAATGGAACATATTCATTAGAATTAAGCTTTCCATGTAGCCTAAAACTAGGAGATATTATTAGAACCTATAAAAATGTAAAACATACTTTTCAAAATATTGCTTTGCCAAATATTAATAATAATTTAACAAATAAAATACTGTATAAAAAGGTAAAACTGCTCAATCTCAATAATATAATATCAATTCCAATAAATTAAATAATTTACAAGAAAATATTAATTTGCAAAAAATTTAAAATTCAAGATTATTAAATACACCCCTATATTTTAATAAAACAAGTATTTGGACAAATTTACTGTGTGATATTCTTTGTATAATAATGTTTTTAATTAACAAGTATCTATGGCCTGTTTATTTGAAAACTAATAAAGTTAAAGATGATTCAATTATTATTTAGGTCATAGAAAATTTCAAAGTTTCTATGTCCCTCTAAGGGTGGCGGAGTTACATATTGTAAACTGCTTAGCTAAGCTCCTTTTGACCACTCCTAGAATTAGCGATAAGAAATATTATAAATACGTGCGGGATAGATTTTATTGTGACTTCTATTGTTATAGTTGCTTACTAATTGTTAAACTCCCAAACATCAAATAAATTCGTTATACTTGTTTTTTAAAAACCGGAACCCCTCGGTCCGACGTATAACTGGCGATGAGCCGTAATACTGCGAAACGCGTCCAAGGATGGACCCATGGGAGGAAAGCAATATATACCTTCCAAAAATAATTGTACTTGTTCAATTTTAGAGATTGTTTTATAAAAAGTATATTGTTTAAAGACAATTAAAAAGAAAGACCTTTTAAAATAAGCGGAAATCAATCAAGATGACCTTTTTTATTACAAGCTTTTATTTACCTTCACCTGTTAGTTTGTTTAGGACAAATGCAATCAAAATTTCGACTAGTTCTAATTAAGCTAGAGCGTTGAAATTTTGCACACGTGTACAAGTCCGGTGACAATGCAATATAGTATACTTAATATTGTTCTAAATCCAATATAGCGGACGCCCCAAGATGGCGGATTAAGTACCTTTTTCTTTACACTCTCCCTGACATGGGTACCAAATGAATGGCTTTGGCGAGTAGAATACGATAGGCTATATGACGTCATTCGTAACCCAATATGGCGGACGCCACAACATGGCGGATTACCTTTTTCTTCGCAACCCCCTTGATATGGGCATCAAATGAAAGGGTTTGAGGAGTACACGGAAAAAAATCAAAAATCAAAAATGTCAACAATTATGGTGCTTTTCATTTTGTACTAGTTGTAACATTTTCTCAGACAATTGTAAAAATATTTATTCAGAAGATGCAAAAAAGTTTATTTGCCAGTTGTAATTTGTACCATTAAGTTGTGTTTGAGTCTTTGTAGTACAATTTTACACTAATACTTGTAAATATAATTCGGATTCTATAAAAAGAAATTATATGTATAGTATTGTTAATACTAAAATTTTATTGCAGAAAATAGACAGTATTATCATAAATTCTTTCACAATTTGTTACACTAATTGAAACATGATATTGGCAACAAATTGTAGACAAAAACTTGAATTATTTCTCTACTTTTTGTAAAGTAAATAACCTTTAAAATTATACAATTTATAACAAACTGAATACATTTTTAAAACACAAAACTTTAATACGTAACAACTGCAAATATTACTAAGCACAATTTTTTTAAAAATAAAATACACGGAAAAGTGTAGAATAAAAAACAATTCATACTGACTTTAACGGTAGGTTAATATAAATAAATACAAATATACTATTTTATTAATTGATTATTTTGTTTAAGCAAGCACAAGTTTTAGTGTAAATTTTACAACAATTTGTAGTAAATGACACAACATATTAAGTTAAAGCAATAGTAGCTAAATGTAGCAGTAATTTGGAATTTTGATGAAAGAAAACTCTTTATAATATTTAAAATTTACTACGATTTGTGAACAATTTTATAGGTTGCACCGATAAGCCAGGCGGCGATGCCGATGCTGCGATATTTTAGCGGTTTACAATACAGGTTACTGTTTATTATTTATTAGTATCACTTCGTTACGAAACCATTATTCATTGTTGTCCTGCTTGATGATTGTATTTAAAATGCTTGAAGATAATGTCTAAATAATAATAAATACTGTGTGGTTTCTAATTACGAAGTTCAAAGATTTATTTAAGTAAATTTTCTGACGAAGGAAGTCGACACTCGGCTATATGAAAATGCGCTTTAGTGTGACTTCATTATGCTGATTTATTTTTTAATTCTTTATTTGCATCTCACCATGCATGTTATGAAGCAAATTTTATTCCAGTGCCACGTTTTAAAAGACAATACATTTTTTTTACCAAACAGGTCAAATATATTTTTTAAAACTACAGTGGCAACACTGCATTCTCTTTCGGGAAAACTCGGCTGATATCGGCAATGACTCGACTGCATTAGTACGGCATGCAAAAATTTTGCAGGTTTCAACCCTTTCTTTTTCTATCACTTCTAGCAGGCACAGGTTTTATGACTTGCTGGATTATGTTAGATACTAAGTAAATTTCGCGCTTTTGTTTCCTTTTCGCTGCAATTATTTTCTGAGAAGTTACAGGTAAGTTTTACCAGTAGATAATGTACTAATATTGGTTGTTTTGGGTCCTCATTTACATCTTATTTGCAGTGTTTAGGAATCGGCGAAAAACTTTGCATGGGCACGGGATAAAATGGCCGACACAACTGTTAACCGAATGAGGATTTGTACACTTCATTGATGTATTTAAGGGTAAGAATAATATAGTTTTTAAAACTATTAATAAATATTTAACTTTTGACAATATGTTTTGTTGAGACAATATTAACTTCAATATATCTAATGTGACAGTGGTCAAGAATAATACTATTATTGAAAATAGCATAGCAGTTTTTTCCGTGCATCAACGACGATATTCTACAAATATATTTTTACTTAAAAATCAAAATTTTTTTAAAATTTAAAACCTTTGGCAATATACCTAGGTAGGTACGTGACCCTACACAGGGATATCCTGCTTCCTGCATCCAAAGTGGCGGTTACAAAACAGTTTTATTATATTGCCTTTATTTGTCTTAAAGACAAAAAAGTCATACCTGTTAAATGACCCTAAAGTCGACTAGTTTTCGAAATATTTGCCATTTTGGCATGCAGCATATTTTTTATAGTGGTTTGAGAGCTATTTTATCATACTGAGTATATTTCAGGAGATATTCGAAGGAACCTGAAACAATATGGATTAATTTCTTTAAATAACAATGATTTGAAACTACAAGTAATTTAAACGCAGATACAGGTAAGTGTAATGTTTTCTTTTTTTTTGAAAAGTTTTAAGTTATAAATAAATCAGTTAAATGTCTACGAATAAAAAATGCCTAGCTACAGGACAAAAAATGAGACCTGCACAGTGCACATTATTGCTGTAAATTTTTTCTCTTATAATTGTTATATAATTTGTAAAACAAAGCTTAAAAGATACATTCAGATTATAAGATACTCATAACGAGGTGTGGAGCTTTTACATTTTAACTTTAATAAATGTTTTATTTCAGAAGGTACCGTCAGTGAAAAAAATTTTTTAGCTGAAAAATAACAGTCGTTCATTTGGACAAGTCCAAGAATATTAGAATAGTACATCAGTTCATGCAAGAAAGTTTTCCAAATTAATGAAAAGGTATTATGTTTCAACTAGATATTATGCTTTATAGAAAGCTGTCATGTTGCCACATTAAACAGTTTAATAAAAAAAAAGATTTTATTTCTAAAGTAATTTGTTTTATTTAGGTAATTATAATAAATTAATATAACAAAATGAAAGGGTCAAAACAGCAGCCGATCCATGAATTTTAGAATTTCTAAATCTTATAAGATTTAGAAATTCTAATATTGTGTAGTTTCTAGCTTCTCCAGAAGTTTCAGCACCCTGAAATCTCTGTTATGGCACATGGGGCCCACATCAAATTTGGTAGTAGTTAATAAATCCATAAAATTAATCTGAAAAATAAATTTAATTTAATATTCTTTTATTTTAATTTTTTTCACAGCAATAAGTCCTTTTTTAACCTCTCAAATCTGATTAGGGTCCCGTATGCTATAATTATAATTATAGCATACGGGACCCTAATCAGATTTGAGAGGTTAAAAAAGGACTTATTGCTGTGAAAAAAATTAAAATAAAAGAATATTATATTAAATTTATTTTTCAGATTAATTTTATGGATTTATTAACTACTACCAAATTTGATGTGGGTCCCATGTGCCATAACAGAGATTTTAGGGTGCTAAAACTTCTGCAGAAGCTAGAAACTACACAATATTGTATTAACTAATTTACTACAAAGACGTGTTAATTTTTAAAACAATTTTGTATTTTAATATGACGCAATCAGGTAAAAATATAGCAACAGCAGTGGAAAATCCGGTGCAATAATTTTAAAAGTTTTTACAACAGCGCTGTACCAAAATGTAACACAATAGTTGCAAAATAGTCATAGCTTTGTAGTAAAGTATTTCAGACAAATTGTGTAAAAAATATTATCAAGAATTTAAAACTCATTTAATATAAATAACAGGAAGAAGAAAAATTACTGTAGTAAATTATACAACAAATTATTAAAACTACTCGAACAATATATTTGATTTTTTACTCCTATGTTTAAATTATTTGCACCTAAAAATTGAACTCCATTTACAAAGCATTATTTTAACGACTTTACTACAACACTCTTTTAGATTTTAAACTTCCTTGTCTACTTTTCTGTTGTAACTTTTGTTAGATACTCGTACAATTAATTCAAAAGGAAACGAACAATATCATGAAGCAATTCACAACAAATTGCTCTTGTCCCTATTTTTCAAACAATTTGGAGCAAAAGTCTCTACATTTGTATTAAAACCTACAACATTTTTTTTTCCGTGTAGAATACGATAATCTATGCGACATCATTCTAAACCCAATATGGCGGATTACCTTTTTCTTCACAACTCCCTTAACATTTGTATCAAATGAAAGGGTTTGACGAGTAGAATGCGATAATGTGACGTCATTCTGAACCCAATATGGCGGACGCCACAAGATGGCAGATTTCCGTTTTCTTCACAATCCCCTTGATATGGATATCAAATGAAAGGGTTTGACGAGTAGAATATGATAACAGGTAAAATGTCTTATAATAATGATGTCTTATAATAATGATAGTATATATTTTTTAAAAACAACCTTTTATTACTTATATGTACTAAAACGAAAAAAATAAGTATGATTTTTTCATTGTGGCATAGGTGGATCCTAATAAAATTAGTATCAAAGTTATCACTGAAACAGATATAATATAATATGTTAAATTTATTGTCTTAAAAGCTTGTCGCGTGAATAGAGAAGAAAAAATAGATACTTAGGTATCTACTTACAATTCCTGCCAAACAAAATTAATGCCTGTATGAACTTTTCGAGCGCGGCGAACTTGAAGGGCAATAAATTTATCATAATTTATTATATCTGTTTTAGTGATAACTTTGATACTACTTTTATTAGGTTCCACCCATGCGTCAATGAAAAAATCATACTTATTTTTTTCGTTTTAGTACATCTAAATAATAAAAGGTTGTTTTTGAAAAGTATTTTTTACAACATTTTATTATTAGACTGATGACTCGTTGCTAAAGGAAATAAAATTTTCCAGTTCCAATTTCAAGTGCGAGGTGGGTCGATTTCTATGCACGTAAGTGTATTTAAGAAAACACGAAACAATTTTTTTTTAAAGAAAAATAAACTTACCTTTCTTAATTTGCGAAGACGTCGCATGATGTGTGATAATTCTTATTGTCGTGGGTGCCGGAATTTCTGAAACAAAAGTATGTGTATTTAAGCTGAGGATATTATTGTTATTGTAAAATTAATATTATACAGAGCAGAAGCTATGTATAACGGTAAAAAAGATACGTCACATTATTACAAAGTACCTATGTAGTAACAAAAACATTTATTAAAATATGTTTAAAAGGACTATACAAAGTTTAAGCTTTCGACTCATAAGCTTTTTTTTACTGGGAGAGCTCAGGTAGTCCTTAAAGTATTAACGTACCGTAGGCGTCTCAAGGGAAGGAAAATGTAATCTAGTCATAAGGGATTTAAAGGATTGGTGGCTAGGAGAAGGGAAAACCTCTGCAGCAGTTTATTCCATTATCTGGTGGCCTTAAGTATGAATGTGCGAGGAAAGTATCGTATTCTGGGTTATACTGTAACACGCTTCTTGCTGTTCTGTTAAGTAAGGTTAAAAAAAGAGCTTTTCTAAGCAGAATCAGTGAAAATATTTTATCTCCAATAGTGCGGCAACGAGCGAGAGGAGAAAATTCTCTTATGGGAACTGGGTCATTCCTAAGTCGAATGGCTCTCTTTCGGATAAAATCATGGATGTTGAGCGTTGCAGATAATGCCACTCCCCAGATACTTGTAAACGAAAAAAATTGTCTGGCTTGGAAGAGAACCAATCTTTTTAGATGCTGATGTGGCTATCGAAGTATGCTTTTGTGGCAGCTGAGACCATGTTCAAAGATAATGTCAACAAAATCGGGCGCTTCATTATTTTATAGGGTTTGGCCATTCATATGGATGGGATAAGTTTAGCCGAATTTTTTGCCTGATAGGGTGCAAGACTGGGCATTGAAGGCGTTGAACTGTAGAAGGTATTTGGTGCCACAGTCTAAGATTAATTGGAGGACTTGCGAAAGGGATTGGTGAATAGATCGGTGCCTATTATTCAGTAGTAGACTTGGGACCTATTTTGGAAGCTAATGGAGTGAAGTGGAGTGAGAAGTACTCAGCAAGACTGGCGCAACATTGACGACTACTGGTAAAAGTTTGGTTAGTTTCACGTGTTACATCAAAGTGAAATGTCGATATATGATTTTCTGGTGTTTTTATTCCAATATTTGTTGCCAGCAAAAGTAAAGGTAGGTTTGTTGTTTGTGTTAAGTTATTAGGTATTTATACTGTTTTAGTGGCAATATATCCATGTTGGAACGTGGACGACTTAATAATCTCTTACATTTATTGAGGTGGTTTTGAAAAAATAATGTTTATGTTTAATGGCTTTAATTCGGGTAATGATAAGCAGAGAGCGCATCATTACCCGACACTGAATAGAACGTTCATTTATCTTAAAAGCAATTTCATTTCAGATGCCAAGCAAGTACACAAGGAAAACAAACATTGCCTCGTTCGAAGAAGAAGGCCTGCAAAATGCTGTCAAAGCAGTGGAATCTGGAAAAAAAATTAGGGAAGGTGCAAGATCGTTGGGACTTCCCGAATCCACATTAAGGCTAAGACGAAAACAGTCGGTCAAGTGCAAGCTGTACTTTCACAATTAGTGTTCCGTGCCATCAGCCCCCTCTTAACCTGAGCAAACCTCGGTCACCCGATCTCCGTCCATCAGCCACGCTTCCCGCCGCCGACGGTACCAACGTCGTATCACAGGAGGAAAAGGAAGAAAAAAGGACTAAAAGCGTGCAGCGCAAGAAACGAAGAAAGACGAAAACACGTGTAAAGTAGCATCAGGAAACCGAGAAACCAGAGAAAAATGAACTTTGATTCTGAGACTTCCGAAGACGATGAAATTGATGAAAAGGATTTTGTTGAGGATGATGATGATGATGATGATGATGATGAAATGGATGCCCTAGAGACGGATTTAAAACAAAATGAACAACGTACGATTTGTGGAAAATTTGGAAGAGATAAGGAAATTTGGTATAGATGTATCCGGTGTGGACGCTGGACACATTCCGAATGTAGTGGACAGGCCACTCCCGATGGTCATGAATGCTATTTTTGTCGTAAGAAAAGTTCTTACGAAAAGAAATATTACTTCAGACCTTTAATTTTTTGATATTTACTTAGTGTAGTCTTATAAGGACCTTAATAAATGTTTAAAAGAGTCAGATTTAGACTATTTTAACTTTTAATTAAAATGTCTAGTTGTTAATTTCAAGTATTTGTTTGTTGCTCTTACAATAAAAATAATTCTATTGTATTTTAACTTAATAAAAGAGGATTATAAATAGACTAGCTGCCCAAAATTTAAATGGATTCGGTGAATGCCATCAAAGCGAGTCAAAGTTGGAAAATTAAAAGTGGAAAAATGTAGTCGTCTCTTTTAATTATTCCCGATTCATTTGCTATTAACCTGCTTTTATTCGACCAGTCTCAGTTCAATGATTCGTTTTTTTTAACTTTTTCGCGAACTTGAGCGCGCAGTGTGATTTCTTAATCGCGCGGCTGTTGCGATTTATATTCGCCCAAAACAGGTTTACTTAAATAAGCTCACTTATTACTAGGGCTACTCAGTTTTCCTTGCGTCCAGCGGCGTCGTTTACACATTTACATCAGATGTTGGCAATAATGGGTAAATAAGTTTTTAAACGCATTTCGGCTTTACAAACATAAAAGCTTTTCTTTCACTGTATATCTAATAATAAGGGGCAAAATGGCATTGAGACTTTAAAAATTCTGCCTTAACTACGCTTGTATCTGTAAAGTGTAAGTAAAGCTTATAAAAGTTTGAATGCAAACATATATTACGTGTACAAAATAATATACTTTTACCTTAAACATCGCATCTCACATATATTTTTATTATTCCGACTGAACACTTGTCATATTTGATAAGTTTCTACGGTTTGCTCTTTTAGTGAAGTTGGCCGTAGCAAATAGATCTTTTAATACAAAGAAAACGACCGTTCTGCATCTAATGAAGTAAGGTTAGCAAACAGGAAACTTGTCTGACAATCGTTTCATTTTTCTGGATAGAAGAGTTTTTTGAACTTGTTTGACCTTAAGTATTATATCGGGCATTTTGTGGGGTACAGACTTAGCGGTTGGAAGAACGAAATTGGGGGGAGCCATCAGGGTGGAATTGTTTGGCGGATAGTTCTGCTTTTCCTTTAGAGGTGGAGATAACATCGTTGTCAGAGGTCAGGGGAGGAAAAGTGCTTCTACAGAAGTTCTGACTAATGTTTTTGGCAAGTAACCAGAAAGATTTGCCACCGTTGGCACAGGAAATCACTTTATCTCTTATGCGGTTGTTAAAAGCATTTTTGGACTCTAAGATAGTTTGGTTGTATTGATTTCTGGCCTCGGTGAAAATTTTACGATTTTCGGGTGTAGGATTTTTAAGATACCTTTTGTGGGCCTGGGCTTTTTTGAGCCGGGCGTTGTCACAGACCTTGGAGAACCATCGCTTTTGATGGTGGAGTTTAGGTTTCTTGCGGGTATGTGGAATGGAACCTTCAATACCTGCTTGAATAAGGTCTGTGATATGAGAGCAAATTTCGGAGGGATCGGAAGTGGAAAAACAGACAGGGTTCCAAGGGAAAGCAGAGAAGAAGTTTCGAAGACCATCCCAGTCGGCAGAATTGTAGTGCCAGATCGTGCGTTCTGGCATGATTTCAGCAAACTCGGGATCTATGGGACAAGAGACAGTAATGAGGCCATGATCTGAACGACCAAGGGGAGCGCATACACTGTAAAAAAAAATGATTAAATTTTAAATCAAATTTAACCCAATTTTGACTAAATCCAGGTCCACGCCAGATTGATTGAAAAAATTAACACTGCATATTGATTAAATCGAAGGATCTGTGATTAAATTTTCTTATTCAAAATTGATTAACCTAACAATTAATTCTGATTACATCTAAATCAATTTTTATTAAAATTTTCTTCCATAATGATTAAATTTCCATAATACTCTAATCATTTTTTATTAAATCTTAAATCCAATGTGATTGATATGCAATCATCAGTAGCACCGCCCTTCCCCTCTCCGCCCTATAAAGTACCTGATTAGGGCGTCGATTTTATTTATTAAATGACAATACTATAATACATAAGAAAAGGGAACACATTAAAGAACAAACAGATGAAATTATATAAAAGATAGGTAATGCAAATTCCCAAAGCATGGGAATTGTTTGTCCCATATCATAAACAAAAATCTGGGGAGGTGAGGCGTGGACCTGGATTTAGTCAAAATTGGGTTGAATTTGATTTAAAATTTAATAATTTTTTTTTACAGTGTAAAAGTTGAAAATAATTATATGAAGTAAAAACACGAAAATTATTTACTCATCTGTAAATAAATACATAAAACACTAATGAAGACCTGGCATGACAAATCTTTTCTTTGAAAATACATGGAAAATAACTTACATTGGTGCATGAGTTCCTCCAAGGGATTGGATTCAAGATCTGAGATTTTTGCGTATTTCTTTTGTTTTTGAAACATAATTTCACCAACATGATGTAACAAAGTTTTTAAAAGAATATTCGTAAAATTTTAGAACAGGTTGACCACTTCATTCGTTATAACCTCACATTGCACATTGCACTACCACAGAAACCGCCATACCTACTGCCGATTAAATGGAATTTTTGCAGATTGCAGCGGGGTGGATGGATATCGGTACTCCCTTGTGATTAAAAGGTTGCGTACTGCGCATGTGTTGGCGGCTTGGTTTAGAAGTTTGAGTATTTTTTAGTCAGTAGGTGATTGATACTGATTATTGTGATTATTTTAACAAGGAAATATGATTTAAAATGTTTGTCTTTTTTATGCATTTGATCAGTATCGATTTAAAGTAATCGAGAATGAGTAATTTGTTTGAATCATAACGAAGATTATGAAACTGATTTAGAAAATAATTACAAATTAAATCAAAAAATTTAATCCGGCCAATAAAATCAGACATCTCTTGTGGTTAATCAA
The DNA here is from genome assembly GCA_963971165.1 of Philopedon plagiatum. Lineage (NCBI taxonomy): Eukaryota > Metazoa > Arthropoda > Insecta > Coleoptera > Curculionidae > Philopedon > Philopedon plagiatum. The sequence goes on along the minus strand of OZ020198.1, from coordinate 29,302,661 downwards.
CTGGATTTTTTACTGTGTACAGATGTTAAGTAAGGCTCAGGATGGGTGGTAAGGAAAAGATCTAGTGGATTTGCATTATGGGTAGAAAGGCGAGGAAAGTATGTTGGTTCTCAGATCAAATTGGTGGGCGAGTTGCTGATTGCGAAGTTTTCTGCTGCTCTGCCTTCTGGGTCAGTTTTTTGTGGATCCTAACCGTTCCTTGCTATGGACGTTGAAGTCGCCTAGAACGATAACTTCAGCGGAGGGAAATTCGGAGATGAGATGGTCGATTTTTGCCGAGAGAGAGTCAAAGAACTCATTGTAGGATTTGTCTGATGGGGAGCGATAGATGAAACAGATAAATTTAGCAGAAGATTTAAGGGTAGGTTTTAGACAGAGAGTATCGGGTTGGCCTGATTCCAGGTTCGGGAGTCTGGTACAAGAAAGACTGCTGCGAACGTAGTCACATACCCCACCATGAAGATGAAAAGATGACAGAAGTTCATAGCCTGGAAACAGGAGATGATTGGTTGTACGAATGTACGATATTCACAATATTTAGAGATTTGGCTAAAGACAAGAGTTCTTTTTGTAGTGTGTTAAGTAGTTGAGCGCTTCCACTACAACAGCGTAATTTGTGGTAATAATACTTAAATCAGGATATACTTGAATAGTATTAAACTGGGCCTGACTAGCGGCAATAGACTGAGAGTTTTTAGGATTAAACTTTAAAACAACAGTCTTTATTTGCTTAAAATGTTTATACTAATACACTGTCGCCTCAAGCTATGTTCCCCATCGTGCTAAAATAGGCTCAGGTGGTTCTGCAAGGCCAGGACAACTTCTACGGAATTCTAAGTTACGTTTGGGCGATTTATGAGAGACAGGTTTTGTATTTGCAATTAATTCATTGACATCCTTGTAATTTGCCCTGATAGCTTCCGCAACAGGATGGAGCCCATGAAGTATATAGGTAACGTCACAACGTGCACAGAAAAAACTGCTATGATATTTTCAATAATAATATTATTTTTGACCACTGTCACATTAGTTATATTAAAGTTAATATTGTCTCAATAAAACATTATTGAAATAATCAAAAAAAAATCTTGGAATAGCCTTATTATTGGAGTTTAAAAGCATTTCTACTTCTTTAAAAACTATATTACCGTTTTTTCAATGGCCAAAATATTATTAGGAACCAATAAATTTCTATTATTCCTTAGAGCCTAGAATTGTTAGAGCCAAAAAATTAAACTATTTGATGAGAATGCCTAAATATAATTGGGCGAAAAATAGCTATTTGTAGGCGGTGTGATTCAAATTACAATATATTTTATTAAACGAACAAGAACTACAATGTAAATAGAAAATTTAAAAATTAAGCCAATAATCATTGTATCACGTTAATTAAAATAAACACTTCAATAAAACATATAAGGTATTAAAGAAATAATACAAAATATTAATTCAGTGAGTTCTATTGTTGACTGAAATATTACTTCTATTGCTCGCGGACACCCTTTGAAGAGGTTAAATTGTGCTGTTGCTATTAAATTTGTCCGTTGAATAGTCGTTTAAGCGTCCAGCTTGTTTGTTTATTACGTTAAAGGTGCGCCAAAACTAACAGATCTTTTGCAATTCTGGGGAGTGGAGCAACTCATTTCAGTGTTTTATTATATGTAAGTAAAAAAATCCAAAAATCATTGCAATAATAATAAGTATTTCGATTAAATAAGATGTATATTCTTACAAAGAAACGTTTATTGATACCAATGATATATTTTGTATTAAATTTAGAATAGGGTATTACTGCATCAAATAAGTGTTATATTTAAACGACCCATTAAAAACCAATGAAAGCTTATATTTCAAGCAGTCTTATCTTATAACTTATTGGTTAACAATGATAAACTTGTCATTGAAAGAAACCGAATTTGCATTGTGCAATACGGAATAGAGTGTGTCATTAATTGAACTGGTGTCTAATTCAATATACGATACTGTTTTTTTCTGTACTGCGTTATGAAATAGAAACTTAAGAGAGCGCCCTAGTTTTAACATTGTTTTATTTCCATCTGTTACCAGCATGTAAACTTGATTACGAGAAATTTTAAATTTTTTGAGTGTTTCCATCATTACTTCTAAGATATCCGCAGTACACTGTCCATGATTTATTTAAAGACAGCTTACGGACAAGAATATTACAAATACTGTGTATTTTCAAGTCCGTAGTTTAGTCAGTTTTTATCTATATTTTTTGGTTATGGAGTGCGTCCTTAATATCCTTTTAAAAAAAATCGCCTTAATTTCATTTCGGATGGTAATTTCCACTGTAGTACATATTTGTTTCAAAAACTACGAAAATGATCTTTTTGAAACACGAAAAAGGATACATTGCAAGCACTTAACACAATCAGTAAGTCAAATAAAAAGTGAGTATAGGAAATTTGATTTTGTCGATTTCTGATGTGCTAAGCGTTTGTTACATCTTTTGCTATCTTGGAAATGCCACGACTAAAGTCGCTTTTGGCATACAACGCACTTAAGAGCAGTTCCATCATATTTTAAATCCGAAAACTGCGATAGGGTTTTCCGAATGTTGACATAAAATAATGAACATCTACGAGACATTTTGCATACCCTACCGCCCACAAGCGCTTGCAAAATTAACTACATCGCGTTGCGAGGCCGATATTTCGGTATATCATTGCTTGGTTTTTCGCCCGGCCCGCGTGCTGCGCTCAGTGAGGGCAGGAAATTTGGGGAGCTCTACTTATTAGCCTTTAGAACTATTTGGTCGAATATAAATTGCATCACGCACGCATGAAAAAATCGCAGTGCCTGCTTGGCCTAATGCTGTTCCAGCTCTAGGATACAATAATTAATAAACTCGTTTAAAGTGTTTTTTTTTAAATTACATGCTTGCAATAAAAATCAGATTTAGGAAATTTTGTTAATAGCTGCATCTCTCTCTTTCTTTCATTTTTCTTTCTTTCTTCCTTTCTTTCTCTCTTTCTTTCATTAAGGTTATTATTGTCTTTCGATCTACATGGTGAGGCAGCCCTGTGGGTATATACATACCTATTTGTTAGTGTGGTTATCTGGAAGCGACCTTTTCTTTACTTACAAACTAAATGTGTTTATAATATTGAGATATAGGAATTACTGTTATAGTGTAGCAAATATACTCTTAAACGAGTACTCAGCTCTTATATTGACTATTTTGGGTTTTAACATTGTTTTTGCTTAGTTATTTGCTATAAGAAACATACACTTCCTGGTGTAAACACTTGACAGAGAGATATAATTATCACAGAATTTTTTTTTGCATGTTTCCGTTAAAAACGCGCTCTGCGAAAATTCGATACCTCTATCGATTTTTGCAGGGCAAGAAAAAGTAAGTAAAATGTTAATTTCTTTCTGCCTTTCTGCCTATATACAGTGACGGGCAAAATTAAAGCAACTTTTTTATTTTTCGTTACATTGGACACCTTATTTTTGTATTACCTGGTGTAAAAAAGAACTAAAATAAAATAGATTGGCAACAATGAATGGTATATTATTGTCACATTTTCTATTTAAACAAAAAAATAAATAATAATGTAATCTTCCTCGCGACAAAATTAAAGCAACTTCGTATAATTTTAATGGAAAACTGAACAAAAACCAAATTAATTTAATATTTAGTCCAATAGCCATTATTTTTTAGGACTTCTTCGCATCTTCTGGGCATTGAGTTAATTAGGTTCGCGATGGCTTTCTCGTCTATAGACTTCCAAGCACTTTCAATCTCTGTAAATAGTTATTCGCTATTTATAATATTTTGAGCTCTAATTTTTTTGCCAACAATATCCCATAGATTTTCGATGGAATTTAAGCCGGACGATTGGGGTAACCACTTCAAAACACGAATATTTTTCTTTAAAAACTACTGTTTGATTTATTTTCGCTGTACGCTTGAGGTCATTATCATGTTGGAAAATGAACCTTAGCGGCATTTTCCATTCGGCATAAGGAAGCATATTGTATTCTAGTATATTATGATACTCATATCGATCCATTTTCCCATGTGATAGGACCAATACCAAAAGCTGAGAAAGATCCCCATGCCGCCCCCATGTTTGACTCATGGACTGATGTACTTCTGATGTAGCATTCTCCCTTTAGGACGACGATCCATCTCCTCCCATCGGTGCCAAAAATGCAGATTCGTCAGAAAAAATACTTTTCGGCAATCCCTGGCAGTCCACTATCGGTGGTGGGTAGCGAACAACAACTGCGCATCCCTAGTTTTTCTTAGAGAGGAGAGGTTTCGCACAGGATTTTTTCCCTTTAAGCCTGCCTCGACCAGAGGATGTTGAATGGCTCTTGTAGATAGATAAACGTTGTCTAACGAGGCTAAAGTTTGATGTGCAGACATCCTCGAATCACTCTCACTCGTGCGTTTCATGGATCGATTTCATTTTTTTGTGGTTTTTCTATGTCGACCACCTCTTCTTAGGTGTACTACACGGCCACAAATGAGAACTTTTTTATAGTTTTAGAAACAATGTCTTTTGTCACACTAAATCTTTTACTAATATAAACTTGTGGCATTCCGGCTTTATACGCGTCAATGTTTATTTGTTTTTGAGTCCGTAGAATAGTGTACACCATGATTCATCTTTATATGAAAACGCAGTTTTTACTTTAAATTAAAGTATAACTAAACTGAATTTTTAAATAAAGTTGCTCTAATTTTGTCAGATATTTGATGCAAATTTTTTTGGAATTAGAAAAAATGAGATAAGAAGTTAAAAATAACATGCAAAAACATAAATAGGCAATATTTTTGTACAATAAAATCATTTAAATTCGAAATTTAACCAGCGCGCACTTACGCACAATACGACAAAAAGCAAGAAAAAATGTTACGATTTTATGAAATTAGTACTCATTGTAACATCTACTATATCTGAACTTCCAAAAAGTATAAACTAAATGCACTCTACTTTTTACCATCATGCCCATTTCGTCATCAAAAGTGTAAAGGTCCATCGTGTGCTACGACCGTGTTATCAGGGACTCGCGCTATTGCTACCTGTTTTGTTGCCGAGTCCCGGAAACATACTATTTTTGTCAATTATTTTTGTTATGGACTTCCAAGCCCAAGGTATGCACATCATTATATAGTATTTTTTAAATTTTAATATTGATTCATATTGCTGCAGTTTGACAGCTACGCCAAGAAGGTATTTTTACACATATGTTTAGTTTATATTCGAATACTTCTTGCATTTTAAGACTTTCTCGATGGTCCTCGAGTCCAATTTTTTTTTGAAAAACTAGATATGCCCTTCTTTTTAGTGAATCCACTTGGTTCACGTTGATCCACAATTTTCAGTAATTGGGGGGCTATGCCAAAATGTTTTTTTCGTAGCTAAACACGTGATACTTAAGGTTGTGACATATTTTTGGATTCGATCGATTATTTTTGTGTTTATTCACCAGTTAAATCCTTTTTATTGCAGGTTCGAACCGGCAATGTGTGTTTACATGCATGTTTGTCTTCGATATTTAGGTCAAATATTTTTATGTACTTATCTTCACAGTGCGGCTGCCCAAATCAAAAACCATGTAACTGACATTTTTGACGAATTGAGTATTTTACCATATTTGAAGTTACCGTGTTTTTACACACATTTTGATCCAAGAATGCCTTAAATCGGTTAACAAATAACAAAGTTATGAGACCCTACAAACACAGAAACTGCAGGCTCTCTTATACATTTACAACGTAAAAGCACAGTAAGTGTACTTCACTACAAAAAACACAGCAACTGCACTACAGTTACTGTTTTTTTTTTGTGGGTATTTTAGTTACTGTGTTTTTATTTAGTTTTTAATTTTTTCCTTACTAATATATATATATATATATATATATATATATATATATATATATATATATATATATATATATATATATATATATATATATATATATATATATATCACAGCAATGGCAAGTTACAACTTAAAAAGGCAGTAACTGCAAAACGGCTGAAGTTACTGCGTTTTGGTATATTATCGCAAATAATATTAACTGCAAAAGCCTGTGGAAAAAAGGCAGTAAGTACATTGCAGTTACTGTCTTTTTATCTTGGTTTTACAGTTACTGGGTTTTTAAACCATTTTTTAACTCCAATGCGACCCCCTCTTAAGTCAAAAACATTGCGATATTACAGGATGAAGACGTGTCAAAAGCTCTATAGTTCGCGCACGAAGTGTATCGTAAAGCATGCTCTAGAGGAGGCAGAAAAGTACGTTGTACGGAATACACCCCAAGCCTCATTTTAAAATCGAAAGGGCTCCAGTTGAAAATCATATAAATTCATTTCACCCTTGCGTTAGCCATTACCGGCGTAAAAATGCCCCCAACGTTAAATATTTGCCTCGAGAATTAACGTGCAAATATATATGTACGATGATTTTAAAATAAAAAATACAAACAACAAATGCTCAATCGAGGTCTATAGGCAAACTTAAAAATATATGAACATTAGTTTACATATGCCAAAATCGGACAAATGAAGACTATGCAGTTTTCGAAATCAGAATTAAAGATTTTAAAGACAATAACGCAGATGTAATAGCAGAATTGGAAAACCACAAAAAAAGCAAAGCGATCAGAACAAGAGTACAAGAAAGATTCAGAAGGCTCCGCTAGGAACAATCCCGGAATTAGATACTTTTCAATGGATTTACAAAAAGTCATTATCTTGCCTATAATGCCTCAATGTAAGACAAGCTTTTTTACGAGTAGGCTGATTGTATTTAATGAAACGTTTGCTAGGATAAATAAAGATACAAAAAACATTAGTTACAGCGTAGTATGGCATGAAGATATAGGAAACAGAAAAGCGGAAGCCATAGTTGACGCTATACTAACAGTTATAAAAAAAGAAAGAGATATCAATGAATTTATATTTTGGGCAGATAATTGTGCGGGCCAAAATAAAAATTACGTACTATATTCAACATTAGTATATATAGCAACAGTAAACTCATTAACAGGCCCAAAGAAAATTACTCTTCGCTACCTTACCAAAGGCCATACGCACATGTCTGCTGACAGTATTCATGGTAATATTGAACAGAAGGGCCCTAGCTCCCTGAAGAAGCGTTTCCGGACCCATGTTCACATGAACTTTTTTTCTTATTTTCGTGTGTTTTATCTACCCTAGAAGTTTGTAACATGATCACCGGAACACCCTGTATTGAAAAAACGTAACGTTTACGATTTTGAAGATTTAATTAATACGATTGAACAATGTAGAAAAAATTTGTCAGTTCTTCGCCTTGAATCCTTTCATTTGTTTTTAAATAAGAAACGATCATCCAGGAAGGGTGAAGACCTCCGTAAAAATTTTGTTTTAAATAATGTCGTTGAAGCATCATTTGAGAAAGGATGCTATAACGTTACCTTTAAATGCGATTTTAACGAAGATCCTAAAGAAATTGATCTTTTTCAAAACAAAATATATTTCTCAGGTAATTGTAGCAAATTTTCCTACTGCAATAGTTTTACCAGAAAGGGGAATAAATCCTTCAAAAAAAACCAAAATCTTAAAAGACCTCGTACCCCTTATGCCCTCAAACAGAAGGATTTTTTGGCAAAATTTACCAGAATCCGATTCTTCCGTTGACCTAACAAACCACGAGCAGTATCCAGTTCAAGACGATGACGAATAAGCACTTTTTGAACATTTTAGTATTTTCTACTTTTTCTATTGCCTGTATTACTATACCTAGCACTTTTGTAAAATGTGTTTATACCTCTTAATAGCATATAGAAAATAAACATAATGTTTGGAAATAGGTTCTTTTTTTCTTATGCATTGCATCACTTTATATAATATAAAAAATAAAAAAAACCAAAGCAACAGCTTAATATGTTTTTTTTAGGATATTGTTAGTAGATAAAAATTAAAATTACCAAAAGGGAATGACCCTTACTGCGTTTTTTCAATACACATTCAATGTAAGAACATAAAAATCAAAAATAAAAACAGGTTAATAGTAGTTACTGTGTTTTTATCTATAGTTTTAGGATATCATATGCATAAGAAAACTAAATAAAAACCGTTTAAGCTTTGCCCAACTTCTCCTATTGGTTGTACTTAAACAAAAATACTTTGGAACGATACCTTACAATGCTACTTTCAACTTTTGACCAAAAATGTTTAACTGTATCTAAAAATTTCGAGCGGCAGGACCAATAATTAGTTACAAAGCAATTTTTCTCCGTTTTACGAAAAATACAGTTACATGGTTTTTGATTTGTGCAGCCGAGTGGCGCACTTAGGATTTTGTATTGGGGGGGGGGGGGGGGGGGGGGGTGGTTGAATAATGCAATTTGGTTGATTTTTTCAATTAGTAGTGCACTTTTTAATTTCGGTGTTTTAAGCATGTTGGTTTGGAGAACGGGCTGTAGCCCCCCCCCCCCCCCCCCGGGTGCGCCACTGTACCTTCACTATTTCTGTTAATAAATGTTTTATACACGGGACTGAAGTTGTTTAAGTCATAAAACCCACAAAATAGGGATTTTTTTATTTTTGTCGCACCTTAGTACAGTCGTGGAACTAGTGTGCAGCGGTTAGCTTAATAAAACTATTCGTTTTTCAAAATTGCTTTAATTTTGTGTGTTGTACCAAAAAGTGAAAGATACGAAAAAAGGTCATTCTTTATAAAAGTTTTTGTTGGCTTTAAAAATAAGATCCGTGATGCCAAAACTTTGTTTTTTTTTGTGCAGGGTCTGAAAAAAATTCAAAATCTAAAAATTTGGCTATGAGTAAAGTTGCCTTTTTTAAATTTTAATGCAAAATGTTAAGTAAAAAAGTTAATTTAAATTTTAAAAGAATTCTTATTCCAGATTTTCAAATAAAAATTTATAAATTACGCTTTTAAAATCACATTGTTACCTTTTTTATTTGATTACACATTTGATATCTGTGACGTATTTTTCAAAATGATAAAGAGATTGTCACGGGATCTTTATTAAAACACTGGTTTCATCATTAATTACTGCAGCACTATTTATTAAATTAAAAGGAATATTTATATTTTACACATTTTTACAATAACCCAAAATGAGTCCTACCTGCTAACTCCAAATATTGTCGTCGAGGCGGGAAAGTGGTCGCTTGGCTCGAGGTATCGACTGACGTCTACGGCTGTTCCCTCCGTCCAAGTCGACCCTTTCCGCCCTACTCTCCGCCTGATACATCGACGTGCGTCGAACGGCACGTATTAAGAGCAGGAAGGGGCAAACCGGGAATGAGCGAAAAACAACTTGGTGACACTATTGTCTTTAGAGCAAAAAATGTTTATAATCCAAAATTACAGACGCATATAGGTTAAAGAAAATCACGAATAGAATATTAAGTAATAAATTGTAATATTGGAGAAATATTTCTTATTTTATTAAACTTTAAAAAAATTAAGGGCACATCAAATGTATTGTTCAGAAACTTCTCCTCCATATTCTACGCATTTTTCTAACTGACGTAAACAATTCCTAAAGCATCTTCTTATTTCTTTTCATTTTATCTTCTGACAGCACACGAGGATCGAAGCCCAAGTACTACATATGTATGGGTGTACTGGTGAAGTCAGACTCACACATCCAGAGCTGGAAACATCCGCAGGGATTTCATCAGCCCTTTAAGAGGGTGGAATCACCTCGGCTGAGGAAGAATTCCTCTACCATGTTCATTGTTTAAAGCGGTGAGACACGGCGTTCCCAAGCGGTCACCCATCCAAGTACTAACCGTGCCAAGCGTCGTCGTTTAACTTCACTGATTAAGCCGATCGATTCTATCGCTCTTAAAATTATCTACTTGAAAACTTTTTCGTCCTTTTCAATTGATCTTGCATATGTCTTTTTATGTTCTGACAGCCCACGAAGACCGAAGTCTAAGTACTATGTACCTTGGGTGTACTGGGGATATCCGACTCACACATCCTGAGCTGGAAACATCCATACGGACTTCACCAGCCCTTTAAGAGGATGTGTGGGGTGGTACCACCTCGGTCGAGGAAGAAATCCTCTACCCTTCCTTAGTTGTTTAATGCGCCCCCAGAGAAACATATCACACATTGTCAAATCGGGACTACTAGGGGGTCACAAAATTGGACCATTTCGGACCATCCATCGATTTCCAAATTTGCAATTGAGCCAATCTCTTACTCCTGCAGCATAATGTGCAGGATACTCATCGTGCTGAAAATACATATTTCGGCGATATTGAAGAGGCAATTCTTCTACCTTGCCTGACGAAAATGACTTCAGCATATGTAAATTATCAAAAAAATTTGTTATACTCCCATAATAGGAAATGGCGCATCAAACATTTATTTTTTTAAACACTGACGGCGGTTCGCAATATCGCAATTCTAAACTCTGGATTTTCCCTACCCCAGTATCTCACATTCTGAGAAGCTACAGTGCCATTTGTACGGAAGGTTGATTCATCTGAGAACATTATCAGCTTATGAAAGTTCAAGCTGTTACTTAGAATTTCTTTACCGATCCACAAACAAAAATTCAAGCGTTTGTAACTGTCCCCGCCTTCCAAAATTAAGTTAAAAATGACGAATTTTATTTTCCTTAAACACATTTTGAATATGGCTTTTTTTACACAATTGTAAACTTTGTGCTCGTTGTCTTAAAGACATAATAGGATTTTCATCAACAGATTACAAAATTAATACAGTAGAAGCATAGTTTTGTCGTATCTTTTCTTGGTGTTCTTTAAATCACTAACGGATCCAGTGTTTTTTTTACGTTTGATTACTAACTTATGCACTGAACTTTTGCATAATTGTACATTTGGAAACTTTTCTTGAAACTTCTTAACAACGAAGCGAAATCAGATCTTGCTATTTCTGTAATTTTGGATTACAAATATTCTTTGCTCTAAAGACAACATATTTATTATTTTAACAAATAAGTCACAGTTATCAAAGGTGTAATCAAATAAAGAACGTGACAATGTGATAGAAAAATTTTGATTTTTAAAGCGAGATTTCAAATTTTTACTTGAAAATCTGTTAGTGCTGTTGAAAAATAAGCTTGCATGTCAGAAATCTCTCTTTTACTCTGATTAAATATTTAGTGTCTTTTTTATGGCGGGTATTCAATATTTTTTCATGTCTAATGGAACAATAGTCTTCTTTATTAAATATACATGTGCTTATCCTGTCACACTTAATTTTGATCTTTCGAGGATGGTAGGTATATTTGTAGAATTAAGTGGTGTATGATTAATGTCAAATATAAATAAATAATCATACAAATGGTAAAAGTGAAGCATGTATAGTATTGCCTGTTATAAGAAAATTTTGGGTGGATTTTTGGAGGCTTTGGTTGGAAGTTTAATTTGAAATGAAAAATGAAAAAAAAATCGATCAAGTGCAAACTATATTTGCACAATTAGTGTTCCGTGCCATCAGTCCCTCACTTCACCTGAGCAAACCTCGGCCGCCCGATCTCCGCCCATCTGCTGCGCTACCCGCCGCCGCCGACGGCACCAACGCCGTATCACATCGCGTATGCGCGGAGCATTGAAAAAGTGTAAGGATGAAAGTTGTTCCTTACATCGTGAAAAATATTTTTTGTCTAAAACCCGTTTCTCTATGACTAAATGGTTCAGCAGTTATAAGAAAATAAACAATTAAATTGTTTATAACAATTGATCGCGCTAAAATTTTTCAATCCTGATAATTTTGGTTCAACCTACATCTAATTTTGCAGGTTCAAGATTTTTTGAGATTTTTCTAAGCGGTCCTTTTGGTGATAAGGATGGGGGACAGAAGATTCTAAGCGCTTTTTCCCGAAAAATGTTTAAAAAACGCATAAAAATACATCATATATATTGTTGTGAAACCTAATTGACACCCTATACGATTCCACTAAAAAATTTGTTTCTTCCATTTCTTAATTTACCCCCTGTAATTAACCCCCAGAATCAAAATTCAACTTTTTATACTCCACGTCTATAATTGGGCCACCACACTCTATCTTTGTGCTAAATTTTAAATTTTTACGTCGAATAGTTTTAGAGAAAATCGCCTGTGACAGACGGACGGAGGGACGGACGGACGGGCGGACGGACAAACAGACGGACGGACACCGAAGTGATTCCATAAGTGTTCTGTTTCACGGAACACTTAAAATGATATGAAAATTTACTGATTATATTGAAATCGGTGACTCCTACACAGTAAAAAATCCAGTTGATTAACCACAAGAGATGTCTGATTTTATTGGCCGGATTAAATTTTTTGATTTAATTTGTAATTATTTTCTAAATCAGTTTCATAATCTTCGTTACGATTCAAACAAATTACTCATTCTCGATTACTTTAAATCGATACTGATCAAATGCATAAAAAAGACAAACATTTTAAATCATATTTCCTTGTTAAAATAATCACAATAATCAGTATCAATCACCTACTGACTAAAAAATACTCAAACTTCTAAACCAAGCCGCCAACACATGCGCAGTACGCAACCTTTTAATCACAAGGGAGTACCGATATCCATCCACCCCGCTGCAATCTGCAAAAATTCCATTTAATCGGCAGTAGGTATGGCGGTTTCTGTGGTAGTGCAATGTGCAATGTGAGGTTATAACGAATGAAGTGGTCAACCTGTTCTAAAATTTTACGAATATTCTTTTAAAAACTTTGTTGTTACATCATGTTGGTGAAATTATGTTTCAAAAACAAAAGAAATACGCAAAAATCTCAGATCTTGAATCCAATCCCTTGGAGGAACTCATGCACCAATGTAAGTTATTTTCCATGTATTTTCAAAGAAAAGATTTGTCATGCCAGGTCTTCATTAGTGTTTTATGTATTTATTTACAGATGAGTAAATAATTTTCGTGTTTTTACTTCATATAATTATTTTCAACTTTTACACTGTAAAAAAAAATTATTAAATTTTAAATCAAATTCAACCCAATTTTGACTAAATCCAGGTCCACGCCTCACCTCCCCGGACTTTTGTTTATGATATGGGACAAACAATTCCCATGCTTTGGGAATTTGCATTACCTATCTTTTATATAATTCATCTGTTTGTTCTTTAATGTGTTCCCTTTTCTTATGTATTATAGTATTGTCATTTAATAAATAAAATCGACGCCCTAATCAGGTACTTTATAGGGCGGAGAGGGGAAGGGCGGTGCTACTGATGATTGCATATCAATCACATTGGATTTAAGATTTAATAAAAAATGATTAGAGTATTATGGAAATTTATTCATTATGGAAGAAAATCTTAATAAAAATTGATTTAGATGTAATCAGAATTAATTGTTAGGTTAATCAATTTTGAATAAGGAAATTTAATCACAGATCCTTCGATTTAATCAATATGCAGTGTTAATTTTTTCAATCAATCTGGCGTGGACCTGGATTTAGTCAAAATTGGGTTGAATTTGATTTAAAATTTAATCATTTTTTTTTACAGTGTAAGGTAGTCTAGAGACACACGCAATACTTTTTTTTTAGTTTAATCGAACCACTGTAAAATTTTCTCTAACACCTAAAAACCAGACCAAACGCGCGTCCGCTGCTGCGACATTGCCAAAATTGTATTTTTAAGGGGAGAATTTTTTCTACTAAAAAAATTAATAAATTACGCTAGAACTGTCCAACAACAACCTATTGATAATAATTTATATTTTCCAAAAACGCATTCTGCTTAAAAAATTACTTATATTGAATACGATTTTACCTTCCTACGTATTTACAAATGTATCTATTAGGCACAGGATGTATTTTTGCAACAAAACATAATTTCTATATTTTTTAGAGTTGAAAAACAGACAGGTTTCCAAGGGAAAGCAGAGAAGTTTCGAAGACCATCCCAGTCGGCAGAATAGTAGTGCTAGGTCGTACGTTCCAGCATGATTTCAGCGAACTCGGGATGCATGGTACTAAAGACTGTATTTTTTAATGGCCTTCACCTTATAACATTTTTTAAAAAACTAAATCCAAATCAGAGTTCAAAACATAAACTTCGTAAAAGGTTTGCCAGCGAAAATTTGACCGCATCACATAAAAATAGTAAAAGCACCGGGCACTGATTTATTAGTGCGAAATGAAACCATTGGAAAATAGGAAGATACATGATATCTCGCTCTTGCTTCCCTGTCCTTGTCCCCCGTCTCTTTTTTCTTGTCGTTTTGGTGGGATTTAGCAGGCACATGATCAGTCGAACTGTTTACAATAATAGGTCATGTGCCTCTCAAAGATGCCGATCTCAAGACAAGGGAGATTTTGCAAAAAGAAATTGAAGGCACATTGTTGCCAATAACAACAAGAGGCGCGTTACATCCCTTTACTGTCCAGTTACAAAAGCCTAGAACATCCCGCTCTCTCGCTCATTCATACCTAGGGTCTGCAGATTATGAAACAAATTGCTTTCCTTTTTTTCCTTCCCCTCCCAACTGTTTTTTCCTTTCTTCTTCCAACTGTTATTCTTTCTCTTCTCTCTTCTTTCTCTGTCACTTCTAATCCTACTGTCTTCTAACTATTCACTTCTTCCAAAAAAAAAAATGAAAAAGATGATGGCACTCTCAGGGGCAAAAAACTCCGAAGGTAAACTAACCCTCCATTCGGATCTCCATGCGACGGGTACTCAGGGGTGCCCACCATCGAAGAATTACAAAAGTATAATAACCTTTGCCAACATCTGCGGGCTTAATTCCAATTTAGACTCTGTCCACCACCTCCAGTCATGCAAACCTCACATTCTTTTCTGACCGAAACCTAAATCGGTCCCTCAATCAATTATCACCTGTTTTCAGGCTATGAACTTCTGTCATCTTTTCGTTCTCATGGTGGGTTATGCGGCTACGTTCGCAGCAGTCTTTCTTCTACCAGACTTCCGAACCTGGAATTAGGCAAGCCCGATGTTCTCTGGATAAAACTTACCCTTAAGTATTCTACTAAATATATCTGTTGCATCTGTCGCCCCCCATCAGACAACTCCTACAATGAGTTCTTTGACTTTCTCTCCGCAAAAATTGACGACTATCTCTGAATTTCCCTCCGCTGAAGTTATCGTCCTACGTGACTTCAACGTCCATAGCAATGGCTATCCACAAAAACCGACCCAGAAGGCAGAGCGGCAGAAAACTTCGCAATTAGCAACTCGCACACCAATTTAATCAGAGAGCCAACATACTCTCCCCGCGTTCCTACCTATAATCCAAACCCACTAGGTCTTTTTCTTACCACCCATCCTGAGCCATACTAAACATCTGTATGCTCTCCCCTTGGTCGTTCAGATCACGGCCTCATTACCGTCTTTAGTCCCATGGATCCCGAGTTCGCTGAAATCATGCTGGAACGTACGATCTGGCACTACAATTCTGCCGACTGGGATGGTCTTCGAAACTTCTTCTCTGCTTTCCCTTGGAACCCTGGCTGTTTTTCCACTCTCGATCCCTCCGAAATTTGCTCTCATATTACAGACTAGCTTGCGCCAGCGCCTTCGTCCGCGGTAAAACAATTTTACTCCATTACAAACTTTGAACCCCCGTTCCACCCCCTAGGGGATGATTTATTTTTTTATTTTTTATAGTACTTCTATGAAGTTTCGAGTTAAAAGGACCATCTATTTTTTGTCCATACAAAGTTTGAACCCCTGTTTCACCCTCTTAGGGGTTGAATTTTGAAAAAACGTTCCTTAGTGCACGCCTACGTTATATAAGAAAACCGCGTTATGTAAGAAAATTAACAGTTTCTAGACCCAGCAGTGTGGGCTGTGCATTGACTCTGTCAGGCAATTAGTCAGGCATTTTCTTGTTTTATATATAGGTAGAGATATCATTCAAGTAGGTATTGAAAGTTTTATTCCACACACCCGCAAGAAACCTAAGCTCCGCCATCAAAAGCGCTGGTTCTCCAAGGTTTGTGATAAAGCCAGGCTAAAAAAAAACAGGCGCACAAAAGGTTTCTTCAAAATCCTACGCCCGAAAATCGTCAAATTTACACTGAGGCAAGAAATCAGCCCTATCAAACTATCCCAGAGTCCAAAAATGAATATTTTTTAAACAAAAACTTTCTTTGTAGGATGTATAGTTTGGATGAAATTAAAGTAGAATATTGAAAACCCCCAGATCTGATCGGTTTTTGCGAAATTTATACCTAAGTTTATCATAAACTATTCACATCATGCTCATTTTCTATAGCTTTTGATTTGGATTGTTCGCGAAATTTTCATTTTCAAAGTTGCTGCTATCATTAACTTCAAATTTTAATAACGCCAGAAACGTATTTTATACATACAGAAAATTTGATCAAAAATAGAATTTTTGCTTCCAACGGCAGCAAATCTTTCTGATCACTTGCCAAAAACATTAGTCAAAACTTCTGTAGAAGCATTTTCCTCCCCTGACCTCTGAGAACGACATTATCTTCACATCTAAAGGAAGAGCTGAACTATTTGCTAAACAATTCGCTGCCAATTCCACCCTCATTCCTCCTGCCAATTTCGCTCTTCCAACCAGCCGCTACGTCTGTACCCCACAAAATGACCTATATAATACTAAACTATACTAAAACAAGTTCAAAAAATTCTTGTATACCTTGACACCAAAATGTCTTCCGGTCTGGATGGCATCCCAGCAATTTGTTCTAAAAATATGCGTTCCAGAGCGCCCACCCACCTTTTCCAGATCCCCTGTGACAAGGATATCTTCCTAGACAGCTGGCAGACTACTCGTGTGCATCCAATTATAGAGCTATCCCTCTTCTCTCTGTTGTCAGCAAAGTTATGGAGAAAGCGATCAATTTGCAAATTCTAAAATATCTAGAAATCACAAAATCATCCATGACAGACAGTACGGATTTCGTTACCAAAAATCGACAGCTGATCTCCTTAGCTTTGCCACATATAGCTGAAACAAGTCCCTCGAATTTCATGGCGAATCTCAGATTGTTGGTCTTGATATTTCCAAGGCCTTTGACCAAGTATGGCATGCCGCACTCCTCAACAAACTACCTCCTTATGGTCTTCCTCCCAAACTATCTATCTGGATCTGGAGTTTCCTCTCTAATCGGCGCATATCTGTCGTGGTCGCCGGTCACTCAACTAACTTCCATCCTATCAACGCTGGCGTACCGCAAGGTTCAATCCTATTTCATCTTCACGTAAATGACCTGCGCTCTTCAGCTATCAATCCCACCCACAGTTACGCTGACAATAATAATAGTCTTTTCTCCAACATTCATTTTTCCAGACAAGTCTCGAATCAAGAACTGAATAAAAGACGCATATCGATGCACCTTTGCCAAGGTCTTCAATTAATCCTAGACTGGGGTGCCAAGAACCTTGTTCAGTTCAACGCTTTCAAAACTCAGTCTCGCTCCATGTCACGCAAAAAATCCGAAAACACGCACCCTATCCACTTGAATAACCAAGCCCTACAGAACACTAAAAAGTTCGATCTGTTGGCATCGCTCTTGAACGCGATGTCAGCTGGCACAAAGACATTACTTCAATAGCCCCATCAGCAGCTAAAAATGTTGGTTTTCTTTTTCGAACCAGAAAATACTTCTCCCCTTCCAACTTACGCTATGTTTTCCAAATAAGACCTAACCTAGAGTATTGTTCCTATATCTGGGGAGCGGCATCACCTTCGAGACTTAGTATCCTTGATTCTATCCAAAAGAGCTTCAATGATATAGTCCTCACAAGAAAACTCCTCACGCTCATCGCAGCGCTATTGGAGATTTATTCCTTTTTTACTGATGGTCCTACAGATTCTGTTCCGAAGAACTAGCCGGTATAATTCCTTCCTTAACTGTTCCTAACAAAACAACAAGGGGCACGTTACGTGTGCATCCCATTACTGTCCAGCTACAAAAGCTCAGAAAATCCCACTGCTCTCGCTCATTCCTACCTAGGATCTCCAGATTATGGAACGGACTGCCTGCAGATGTTCCCCCCTCCCCAAACTCCAATCCTTTAAATCCCGTGTCAATTTTTCATTCATTCTTTCATTCATTCGACATTTCCCTACCCTTCAAACGCCCACGGTACATTAGTACTTGGGCTTGAAGTCTCCGTGGGTTGTCTCAGATAAAAAAATCGTTAAAGTGCAGGCTATACTTGCATACTTAGTGTTCCGTGCCATTAACCTCCCACTTAATCCAAACCTCGGTCGCCCGATCTCCGCCCATCATTGAAAAGTTGTAAGGACAAAAGTTCTTCCTTACATTAACCCCCAGAATCAAAATTCAACTTTTTATACTTCACGTCTACAATTAGGCCACCTATCTCTGTGCTAAATTTCAAATTTTTACGTCGAATAGTTTCAGAGAAAATCGCCTGGGATAGACACACGGGCGGACACCGAAGAGATTCCATAAATATTCAGTTTCACGGAACACCAAAAAAAGATTATGTCCAACGGTAACAGATATACGTACAAACGGAATACTAACTTATATTTCTGCGTTTGCAAAAAAGTAAGGAGCACATAAAAATCCTTATAAATAATCTTACAATTCACCAAAAATTTCATTAAAGTCGGTTAAGTTTTATAAAAGTTGTAATACATCAAACTTTATTACATTTTTCTTTGTCCGTTTTTTGAGTATACTTTAATACTGACACCTTTTTAAATTTCGTTACATAAAAGAGCTACAATTTCTAATATAAGTAAATCCCTTTTGAAAAAAAATAATACGTATAAATATTGGCTTTATTAAAAATTAAATATTAACGCTAGAAATACGAGTCAATACGACTATTCAAATAATTAAGACCTCATTTCAAACAAATTTACCCCATATAAATAGTGATAATGGAAACCTCGTGTATAATTGTATAACTTTGTATCTGTATTTGTAAATAAATATATGTATATTTACGCAACTTACAGAGCAAATAATTCGTTAGTAAATTAGAGGGTAAAGCTTTTTACCAATATTTGGAACGTACTAGCATATAAGTTTTTACACAAAATAGAAGGTATTTATTAGTCTGCCCCAGTGCCGGACACCTAAGCTTTAAGCACTTTTGGCAATAATTTTGAATATTACGAAAAAAGTAAAAACTCTTTTTAATAGATGATTGTTATCAGGCGCGGCTCGTGAAATTTTAAAGTTGTATATCTCTGTTGCTACTTATGGGATCCATGCCAGGTTCAGGTTTTTTAATAATGAGCCTATTAGGAATGATTTGGTAAAGAAAAAAAATATTTTGTAATTTATGAAAAAAAAGTTGGATTTTTGAATTGACCCACCTGGGGAAAAAATTAACACGCTAAGATATTTTATTTATTATTTTTTCTAAACAAATTTTACATAGTTTTATCGACAATTCTTAAATTTTAAGCGAAAAAATGCGTTAGTTGAAAGTTATAGTCAATTGAATTTTTTAAGAATTATATTTTAGGGTTAGAAAAATTCAAATGACTATAGCTTTCTAAAAACACATTTTTCTCTCTTAAAATTTAAGAACTGTCGACAAACTGATGTAAAATTTATTTAGAAAAAATAATAAAAAAATACCTAAGCGTGTTAATTTTTTTCCGGTGTGTCAATCCAAAAATTCAACTTTTTACTTTTACTTCTTTACCAAAACATTCCTAGTTGGCTCACTATTAAAAACCCTGAACTTGGCATGGGTCCCATAAGTAGCAACAGAGATATACAACTTGAAAATTTCACGGGCCGCGCCTGGACAGTATAATATATAAAAAAGTAGTAAACATAACAGGCGATTTACTTTTGACCTAGTGGGGCAATTTTGAATTTACGGAAGAATTGCAATTGAAATCTCTTAAACAACTGTTCCCAGTAACTAGCAGCTATCTATACTAATATATAAAAGAGTAAATTGACTTACTGACTCACTCATTCATCAACGCCCAGCTAAAAGTTGAAGTTTTGCACACAGCTTTCTTTTACGCCGTAGACGTCCACTAAGAAAGGATATTGCAAAACTCGCCCCCCAAAGGGGTAGAAGCAACCCCCAAAAATTAAGATATTTTTTATTTTGAAAACTACTAAGTTTTAAGAAAAACGCCTAAACATGTCAATTTTATTTTATTTTTTTACATAAGACTACTTTTTTTCGTGTTGGAATTTTACCCTCAGAGGGTAAAAACACACTTCTACCACTGGTTTATCAAGGCCCAGCCCCAAGTACCAAAGATAGAAAGCTGAAATTTTACATACAACTTTAGTTTAGACCCCATATGTCCACTAAGAAAGGATATTGCAGAAGGGGATAAACTCAACCCCTAAAAATCAAATTGTTTTTTATTTTAAAAACTACTAAGTTCTAAGGAAAACGTCAAAACATGTCAGTTTTATTTTATTTTTTTACATAAGACTACTTATGTTCGTGTTGGAAGTTTACCCCTATGGGGGTAAAAACATACATCTACCACTGATTGACCAAGGCACGGTCCTAATTACCAAAAAGAGAAAGCTGAAATTTTACATATAGTTTTAGTTTAGGCCCCAGACGTTCACTAAGAAAGGAATTGTAAAACTCACCGTCTAAAGGGGTAAAATCAACCCCTAAAAATTAAATTATTTTTTATTTTAAAAACTACTAAGTAAGTTCTAAGGAAAACGCCAAAACATGTCAATTTTATTTTATTTTTTACATAAGACTACTTTTTCGTGTTGGAATTTTACCCCTAGGGGGTAAAATACACTTCTACCACTGATTTATCAAGGCCCAGCCCTAACTATCAAAGATAGAAAGCTAAACTTTTGCATACAGCTTTAGTTTAGGCCCCAGACGTCCATTAAGAAAGGACATTGCAAAACTCACGCTCTAAAGGAATAAAATCAACCCCTACAAATTAAATTATTTGTTATTTTAAAAACTGCTAAGTTCTAAGGAGAACACCAAAACATGTCAATTTTATTTTATTGTTTTACATAAGACTACTTTTTAACTAATGGGTTTTAAGAAAAAGGGCGAAATAAATCGATTGTATTTAATTTTTGTGTTGGAATACCTATAAGGGGTAAAAACACCCCCCTCACCAGATCTACTGAACCCTACGTCGCATCCCGTCGTGAAATTTTCAAATTTGGCATGCAGATTTGTTTTGCGGTATTGGTGCAAAATAGTAGCGGGTGTTATGAAAGTCTCTTGCTAAGGGGGTAAAGTCATTCCCAAAAAATTAAAATGTTTTTTATTCTTAAACGACAGATTGTATTGACAAACGCCGAACGATGAAAAAAAAATTTTTAGATAACAACCAATTTTTTTGTGTTGTAATTTAATCCCTAGGGGTAACACCATGTGCAAACATTTTTAGTTTATACTTAAATAAATCTGGCAAACGTGCTTTCAGATGTTCGGGCCGCATGACCTAGCGTGATCTAGCCATCATTTTTTATTTTCCGCATACTTTATTGTTATACAGAGAAGCTAGAGTTTAAAAAAATTGCGCATACTGTATAGATGTACTTAACTGGCCAACAGCTTGGCAAATTTGCAACCTCTACGAAAAATATCCAATGTCGTTTACAAGGAAGTGCTAATTTCCAAATATGTATTCTAAGAATATATTTCATGATTACAACATGCTGGCGAAGCCCGCGGGTACCAGCTAGTTTAATAATAAAACTAAATTATTTTATGCAAATCTATTATTTAAGCAATAGAAATGAACATGGAAGGGGAATAATGGTTACTCTACACGCATCGCCCTCGTAATTTGGGATTTCAGACGTGGACCTCGCAAGTGTTGCGAGGAAATACATTCGGCTGCTGCTGGTAATGCTTTTATCTTAGAACATCAAAGTGCCGCGCAGGAGTGAACCTTCTATGTGTTATATGTTCGGAGGTTTCTTTAGCAAATAAAATTACCGTTATGAGAACTTTGACCGTCCAAGATTAAAAAAACAGGACTTTTCTCCGTGAGGTTAACTCGCTCCAGAAATGATTTTAACCATTTTAAAAATCCTGAAAGTGTTATTCACCCACTTGGTTGGGCATCGAAAGTGCTTCTGATTGGAGCGCTTTTTTGTGAGTTTTATATCCATTCGTTCCCTAGGAAATACAAAAAGGGGGAATAAACTGGTCTCCAAAGCATTATTGTAATGTTTTTTCCTCGTTTGACCGTCGCCAGCTTGCTGACCTGCCTCTTTCCCTTTATTGACAAAACCTTTAATATAGTAGATTGAACTACAGAAACAACAGTTTCGTCACTCTTAAAAATTCTACTCGGTGGAAACAAATACTTTTCCATCAGCACTTCAAGTTTATTGAAAAAGCGTCCACTTGTGGCTTGTTGAAACCTTGTGCTTTCTGAAGACTAGTTGATTGAACAGAACGCAAAAAAAATACGGATGTCGCTTGAAGAATCCCCGATAAACCTTGTTTCCAGGTGGTTTTTTTGTTTTATTAAACTGATGTGGTAATTTGAAATGCTCAGCAAGATCAAATGCTAACGACAAGAACTCCTTTTTATTTACTGGCAAGAAACAATCGTCCAACTTTTTGAGATGCTTTACAAGTTCATTTTCTAACTCACGACTGAAAGTGGTCTGAAATCTGCCCACGATAAGTAGGTACCATTTTAACGGCCTTTCCTTGTCGAAGAGCTGTAACGCGGTCCCCCAAAGAACGTTTGGGAACAGAAAAGTGAGAAGGGACTTTTCTAACACTAAACTTCCCAGACATCACGCCGTCAACAGCATTTAACATACTGGCCTCATTCCATTTTCCTTTTTCCCTACTTGGCATGTTTAATATTTGTAAAAAGATAATATGTAATTGTAACAATATAAGCTGTATTATACATAAAAAAGCTATTATTTTCGGTTCGGTACTGGGAACAGTGACAGTGCCCGATACTGGGGCACGGTGACGTGTTAGCAAAAAACATTACTCATTAAATCACACAAATATCGTTCGTTGGGTGGTACTGAGAGAGAGAGAGAATCCTTCCTTGTATTGCCTATTTATTCTAACCTTAGATTCTAACACATTACGAATAATCATACTTTTAGTACAAGCCGCCACCTCTATTGAGGAGACGTATCAAAACGGGAAGCCGCTAACAATCTTAGGCTAAGACATATAGAAAAGCAGTACTAAAAGTCATAAACATCTATATTAGCAATGTTCAATATATTACAGTACTTATTTCATGTTTTTTGCGGTGTTTATTTGTAGATAAATAATATATTGGCAAAACTTGGCACATTATTACAAAACCTTCCTTACTTAAAAACGTGTACTTGCTTGTTGCGTTGATATCAAGTTGCCCACAAATATTTTTACCCACCTGTAAAAAAAACTCACGGGCCGCGCCTGTTGATCACCTTTGATGTTGTAAGGGTTTCCGCAACAGCTCTTTAATTTTGGCCCACTTTAGGCATTCCACCTGCTGGTAACTGGTCTTTAGATTTGCATCTTTTAAACTATCAACTGAATAAAATTAAATAAGAAATCCTTATTTTGTACTTCTGTACTTAACTGATAAAGAGTTGTGCAATATTGAAACAATTTTTTTTTCGTATTTTTATGTTTATCAATTATTCATAAAAAAAACTCGTGTGTAACTAACAACACAAAACAACATCTACACAAATTTTTTAAAAGATACCTGAAAATTTAAATTAAGTTAAATTTTTGTTCCCTAGATTTTTTTGATATGTATATACAGGGTGTTACAAAAAGATGTAAACAAATTTTAAGGGCAGATTCTACATCTAAAAATATGAAAATAAGTTTATATAAACATGGATCCGTAAACGCTTCTTTTTCGGGATACAGGGTGTTTAATATTTTCTTTTTTAAATGTTTCTTTTTAATTTCTCGAAAATGCGTTAAGATATTGACATGAATTTTGGTACCCGCCAGTATGTAATCAAAGGGTACCTTTACGAGCAAAAATTTATTTTCTAAAGGATTGAATCAGTGCGGGTAATTGTTTTAGCGAAAAAAATAGCACGCCACTGATTTTTTGCAAAATTGATATCGTTTTCTTTAAGCCCAATTAATCCTGCGTGAAAAGTGTCGCTTGAGCTTTTTTGTTCTGACGCACCGTTTTCGAGATAAAAATTAATTTATTTCATACAATAAAGACAAATAATATAAAAATGAATTTTTTTTAAATATTTTTTGTTCAGAAAACGGTGCTTTTGGATTCAAGTTTATAGTAGATGCTGGAAATGGCTTCTCCGTGCTTCAATACATACTCTAAATAGTCTTCGCATATTTCTCCTAACTCTTCGGAATACTTGAGGTGTGAAAATATTAAACACCCTGTATCTCGAAAAAGAAGCGTTTGAGGATCCATGTTTATACAGGGTGTCCGGGAAAATGTGGGAAATCTCCCGGATATGAAAAAACCACGTGAAAAGAATACTACAATTTCATATAAACTTTTTTCGTATAGGCCTCATCTTCGGAGATATGGGCTCCCAAAGAGCTCCAATGGAGTCAAGTTTTTGACACATAATTATTGAACAACCGGGTATATTCCAATTTTTTGTAATATGATGTATACCAGGTAAGACCCTTCAAATTACTATCCAAGAAAGTATTGTGAAGTACTCACAGCTGCAGAGACGACTAGCTGTGACACTCATGACCCCATTGTTTTTACGCCCTGTGTGATAAGAACTTTGGACGACGTTTTTTACATACCTTTAACTATTGACTAAAAATTAAGTATTCTTCATTCATGTCGTTAATCCTAACCGTTTTCGAAAAAATGTCATTTTATTTAGGTACATCATGTATTTGTCGTATTTCGATAAAAGATACGTCTAATTCTGTGAATTGCAGTTCGACCTAGGTTCGCAAAAAATGTGCGTTTTATTTTATCGGCAACAAAAACACAGTATTGTTGTTGCAAACGTTGCTAGGTACGAAAGAAATAAATATCCTGCATTTTAGCACTTGTCAACTTTCACATCGCTGACGCATTGATTCTTTATTCTGATATTAATTTACTGATTTTTGGATTTCGTGGTGAAATTAGTTGTGAAATAATTCGAAATATGGAATACACGTTTATTGAGTATGCGGATATGCATCTGATGTATGGTCTTGCATCTTGCAATGCTTTGGAAGCCAGGAGGTTATATCACGACAGATATCCTAATCGTACTCTTCCAGATCAGAAAACATTTCAACGAGTTGACCAACGTCTAAGGGACAATGGTAGGCGATTGCATTTACTGAGGTAATATTATCAAATTTCTTCATAATTTCAGGAAATTTTGGGAAAAGAAGTACTGCACTGAAAAAATCATTTGGACTTTATTTCACACAAAATTGTTGCAAAGTCTTTGTAGAGCAATTTACTCTAATTGGATTGTTAGTAACAACAGTTTTTATACATTTTCATACATTTGTAGCAAATACAAGTACAACAATACAAATTGGTTTTGGACGTTTTTGAGAACAAATTGTTGGAAAAAGGTACACAATTGTAGTGAAATATCCCACAATGTCTTTTCAGTGTGATGCTGGTTGGGGAAGAACAGTACGTACGCCGCAATTATAGGAAAATAGTTTAAATACTGTATATGACACTCCTTCACTGAGCATTCGAAAATTATCAGAGCAGTTTAATACGTCGAAAACAATAGTAGATGAAGTTCTTCAAGAACAGCTGTTATATCCATATCATTTTCAAAAAGAGCATGAACTGATTCCTGAAGATTTTCCCCGTAGAATGCAGTTTTCAAACTGGCTATTGGATCAGCAACGAAATAATGTAAACTTCATTAGCACTATTCTCTTCACCGACGAAGCAGGGTTTACCAAAAATGGTATCATGAATTGACACAGCTCACATGTATGGGCTGATCGAAATCCTCATGCAACTATTGTTTCGCATCATCAACATCAGTTCCAATCAATTAATGTCTGGGCAGGAATCATTGGCAATTTTTTGATTGGACCATTCGCATTGCCGGTACGACTGAATGGACAACTTTATTTGGCATTCCTCCAGAACGCTTTTCACGATTTAGTAGAGCACTTACCACTTGAAATCCGCCGAAACATGTACTACATGCACGATGGGACACCACCTCATTTCAGCGTTGCTGTGCGGGAGCACCTGAGTAACGTCTATCCAAACCGTTGCGTTGGATAGGTAGAGGAGGACCTATTGCCTGGCCCCCTCGATCTCCCGACCTAACGCCGTTGGATTTTTACCTGTGTGGACACCTCAAAACCTTGATGTATTCTACTCCGGTCGATAGTAGGGAGGAACTTCTACGGAGAATCACATTTCATTGTGACCAAATAAAGAACAATGCTGGGCTATTGTGGCGGGTACAGCAGTCCTCAATTCGTCGTGCCCGTGAGTGTATCAGACTTCACGGAGCCCATGTTGAACCCTCTTATGAAGTTTTTAACTAAGCAGTTAAAGTTTACCTTTTTATTGAAACTATGTTGGTGACAGAGAAAAATTCCTCTTTTTCATATTCAACCCGACAGAAGCTAGGGGACTAACAGTTTAAATAAAACGACGTTTTTTCGAAAACGGTTAGGATTAACGACATGAATGAATGAAGAGTACTTAATTTTTAGTCAATAGTTACAGGTATGTAAAAAACGTCGTCCAAAGTTCTTATCATACAGGGCGTAAAAAAATGGGGTCATGAGTGTCACAGCGTCCCTGCAGCTGTGAGTACTTCACAACACTTTCTTGGATAGTAATTTGAAGGGTCTTACCTGGTATACATCATATTAAAAAAAATTGGAATATACCTGGTTGTTCAATAATTATGTGTAAAAAACTTGATTCCATTGGAGCTCTTTGGGAGCCCATATCTCCGAAGAGGAGGCCTATACGAAAAAGTTTATATGAACTTTTAGTATTCTTTTCACGTGTTTTTTCATATCCGGGAGATTTCCCACATTTTCCCGGACACCCTGTATAAACTTATTTTCATATTTTTAGATGTAGAATCTGCCCTTAAAATATCTTAACATCATTTTGTAACACCCTGAATAAAGGGAATTGGTTTGGATTGGAAGATAAAACATGATGGGATTCGTACATCCTATTCACCGCAGTTAATATGGCTTATTGTGATCCCTATTGTATTGAGGGTAGTGAAAGAGTTTATCACCTTTATGAGGTTAAGTAATCCTTTTATTTGTTGTCCCATGGATTATGGAGGTCTCACCCTAGGTGTCGAATTTCCTTGAGTGGCTTGTTAATCTTCAACCAGTTAATGAAGCGCACTCCATATAATATAAGCAGCTGTCCTCTTCTCCTTATGCATAATCTGCACAGGAGTTTATCTTGACCCATGCCCATTGTGCACAAATATCAATCCTTAGTTGGCTCCTGTTAAGCTTAAGAACCTATCAATGCCTTGTTAGGTAAATTTCGCATTGATTTGTTTTATCTTTACCCCGGAATGCGGTTCTAGTAAGACGGAGGTTGAAGTTCGAACCACCTAGCCAATCTACTACGAATCAAGCAAGGTTTTCGGTAAAACGAAAACAGGGGCTTGTCAACAATAGTGTGACAGAACGTATACATATTTATATTAAAATATTAAGTAACTTTTGAGAACTGTCAGATTACTTGTGGGTGGTCTTTAAGGATGCCATAAAATTAAAAAGGGTCCTAATGCCCAGAATTGAGCATTAGAAACAATATTTATATTTCCCATTGTAAACAGGGGACATTTTACGGCTATATCGAAACGTGAATAACCAAATCCCGTTTCTCGGTTATGTAAAAGAATGTACCATTGGAGTACAGGGGCGTATCTAGAAACGTTTTGTCGATTTGTATAATTATCTCATAACAACGAATATTCTTCTTTTTATAGAGAAAGATAGAATGATAATACGGATATAACTAACTGCTAGATTTATAAAGTTCGAACTCCTTCTGTACAGGCTTTTTGGATGTGATTTTTTTACCTTTAAAAAGTAACAATAAAGGATTTTTTTCGATCACGTATTCAAGAGCCTTAGCATAGATTAGTATAGTGTTTTAACCTGTATACAATGGATAAATCATCCATTAAACAAAGAAACATTTAATTCAACTTTATTTCGTATAAAATTGGGGATACTACGTCTATGGTACCGACTGGAGATAGCCTAAGAGGGGATGCAAAGGGGAAGATTTAGCAATGGCTAGGTACCGAAGAAGAGATGAAAATTAGTTCTGATCGAATCGTTCTAAATGATAGAGGGTATAAGAAATGGGGAGTCGGCAACTCCTTTTAAAAGTCGCGTTCGCGTATTTCGCGCGGGAGTGAGAACTTAAGGGACATATAATAAGGGGTTTTGTATAACTTCACGGTGTTAACTGTTTTAAGGGTAAATTTGGTAAAGTTATTTCATTGGGAAACTAATAGATCACAGAACAATGATTTTTATTTTTATATCTTTTGTCATTCGAGTATGGTAAACGCTTGTCCAGCATTGTTCAGTTCATTATTTAACAATCTTTAAATGGTTCTTTGTTGTTTTATATCACCATTATTATTATTTTAATCTTTTTATTAATTGTTATATATTTCATTGTACAGTAA
Source organism: Philopedon plagiatum (assembly GCA_963971165.1). Lineage (NCBI taxonomy): Eukaryota > Metazoa > Arthropoda > Insecta > Coleoptera > Curculionidae > Philopedon > Philopedon plagiatum. The sequence continues at coordinate 29,274,107 of OZ020198.1, read as the reverse complement.
AATTTCATTTATTCAGATAATATATATCTATTTGTGTTACGAAGATATGGGTTTTATTTAATGGCACATTGACATTAATTATTACGTTCAAACTTCGATGGTCGTCGGCGTCGAGAAAGAGACGGCGCGACAAGAGAAATCGTTCTAGATGACCACTACCAGATCTTCGCTCTTCAAATGGGCAACAACTTGTCTACTAGATCCACTGCTAGAACTAGGTTTGAGTAACGTAGAGTCGTGTACTAATATTCACTAATTTTAGCTCCCTTTCATTTGAATATTACTACGACTACAAGAAGGCGTTTTCGTCTAATGCGTAAATATAATCTAGATAATTTATAAAGAACCCTCATATTATAAAATATTGTCATAGGTTGGTTAGGTTTTATCTGACATAAATAAGAACAACAACTCAATCTGTGACAATAGAATGAAGAATAAATGAGGTTTAGCAAAGAGATGCTTTACGGGGTGGACCCAGGCGCGGATCGTCCATAAGGTTATTTGGTCAATGACCCAAATAAATTTATTTTCAATGATTCACCTAATAATCTATTTTTTAAAACCAAAAAATAATTATATTTTCTTTCAAAAAGTGCAAGTTCCATGCGAAAACTCCCCAAGAAAGAATCAAGCAAAGTTTGTTCCGGGCTCAGCCGTATTTTAAATAGACCTCATAAGTTTATATGGAAATAGAAAGAAATATAAATGTATTAAAACTAAGAGAGAAACAAACATACGCGCTTTAGGAAGTTAAAAAGAGACAAATATATAAATAAAATGTCGACGGCCCACCAATAATATCGCTTCGAGGCGCGCGTGGTCGTCGACGCCGCCGTGTCTCGGGTTGTCCCGGGCCACTGTGGCAATACCATAGACGTCTAGAAAACTATAGACAAAGTTATTTACGATTCAAAGCATCAGTCATTTGATTTGCACTAAAAACTACTCGATTGTATTGACTGATGGTTGCCAAAGCGTAAGTACAAAATGTCCTGATTGATGTCATCTAAGTAATACACTGTACTGGTTGAATATAGTATTACACGATATTTTTTTGACCATACCTTCATTTAATAAAATTAGTAAAAAGTAATACATTTTGTTGTAATAAAAAAGTAATACATTTTGTTCTACTCTTATTCCCTTCTCACTGTAATACATTATTAAATTATTACGTAAAAGTTGCAACGCTGTTTTACCATTTAATACCAGTTTTACTACGAATCCAGAAGTGACGCAAGTGGCCATTCATATAATTCGCTGGCGTTTGCGACGTTATTCGAGTGTGGAATTGTGCTTTTTGTCTTTGCGAGAAGCGTATAGGTGTTTTTATTAGTTAACTCTTATTAGTTTAAGAGTTGTTTTGGTTTTCCTAATTTTGTTGTGTATTGTTTTTGAATATTATTTGATATTTGTGTCGTGTCCTTTGCGTAGTAGTGTAGTACTAGTACTTGATTACTTGTGTTAACAATGGCTTTAACAGTGCAATAAACTGTTTGCATACAATTAAAAAAAAGTCAAAGCAACAATTCAATTTTAGTACTTTATGTTGTTTGCGGTGTTTATTTGTAGGTAATTTCCTGGCAGAACTAGGCACGTTATTAAAACCCTTCCTTAATTAAAACAGTGCATTTTGCTTGTTGCGTTGATACAAGGGCGTAGATAGAAATTTTGAAGTTGTATATCTCTATTGCTACTTACGGGACCCATGCCAAGTTTAGGGTTTTTAATAGTGAGGCTACTAGGAATGTTTTGGTAAAGAAATACGCAAAAATTCGACTTGTTTTTCGCAAATTTCAAATATTTTTTTTCTTTTCCAAAGCATTCCTAGTAGGCCCACTATTAAGAACCTTAAACTTGGCATGGGTCCCGTAAGTAGCAACAGAGATGTACAACTTCAAAATTTCTATCTACGCCCTTGCGTTGATTTCACTAGTTGCACACAAAATTTGCCCCACCTGTAAAAAAAACTCACGGCCGCGCCTGGTCGGACCTTCCCGTGCGATCACTGAGGTTAAGCGACGCCCGGCACGGGTAGTACTTGGATGGGTGCCCGCTTGCGAACGTCTCATTGCTTTAAACAAGAAAGGTGGTAGAGGAGTTCTTCCTAGACCGAGAAGGTACCACCCACATATCCACTTAACGGGCTGGTGAAATCCCTACGGATGTTTCTAGCTCTGTATGTGTCAGTCAAACTTTTCTCGGTGCACTAACGGTATATAGTACTTAGGCGTCGGCCTTCGTGTCAAAAGATAAAAAGATGTGGAGCATGAAAACATAGACTTATAATAGTCAAAACTATTTTTGAATTAAGCCCTTCAAGAATGCTGAACACAATAAAGAAACACAGGAAGAAGTAAAGAACTTAAACACAATTTATATATTATTGTAATATATAAACACCTTTTTCATGTGTATGTCGAAAATCGTTTGAAAGTAATAAATGCCCCGTGCAAAGACATTTCTTAAATTAAACCTGTGTATAATTTAATCCCGAACAGACGTTGTAACAATAAAATTTTTTCAAAAATACCCTCTTTAGTACATTATAAGAAAACATAAAAGGCATTTTCAAGCTTAAAACCCTCGAGGAAAAAAGGAAAACCAAATAAAACGTGCCTAATTAAAAGGAAAACTTACCTTCTAATTTGATAACTCCGTCAGTTTCCCCCAGAGAGTTTTTTGCCACGCACTTGTACGATCCGAAGTCATTCTTATTAACTTTGCGAATCTTGAGCATCATGTATTTCTTGTAGCCGTTGTCCATGGATACGGCTTCATATTTGTCGCCTGAAATTAGAAAAAGTTTTTGGGTTAGTAGTCGAGTCGATTTGGGACAAGAAAAGTAGACAAAGGCATTGGGATCTTTCACTAAATTATAATTTTGTTGCCGTTATAAAGAGCAAGGAAAAATAGAGTTTTTGTCTTTCTTATTTTTTGATACTTGAATACTTAACAGTATTTTTTTAGAAAATAGGAAAACAAACTCTTATAAAACTCAGCAAATATTTGTCTTTTATTGCAAACTGTGTTTATACGGTTCCTTAAAAACGGTTAGGCATAAGCATCTTTTTACAAGATCCCCGTGGGAATGTTAATGAAGTGGCTTAATTGATTTTAGATTGAAATCAGACTAAGAAACTCAAACGATTTTTTAACGTTTATGCATGCATTTTAATAAAAATAACTATATCGTTTTAAAGCGAGCGTATAAACTAAGCAACAACAGAACCTTGCCCCACTTTTAAAATTTAAATTTATAGACAAGTTCTTCAATTCAACGATATAATACAATCGCTGGGTTCTGTTCCTTTCTAATATACTCCTTACATACGTAGCAACTGAAAAGGTTTGTATTTGTCTTAATTTGGGTACATTTAATTTTGAAAATGGTGTAAAATGCTTAAAATATAATTAACTTGCTGAACTTTTGAGCAAACCTTGCAAAACTGTAGGTTCGTCAAACTGCAAATTCTGAAACGCAAGAAGTTTTGAACAAAAACCACGGGGTTGAGTTAGAAAAATAAGGCCTTCAAATGCTGAGTCACGTGACATTTTAGACGATGTTGTTCCGGCAATAGATCATAATTTAAAATATTTTCTGTCAAGGATCTGTCAGGTGCTTTGGGGTCAGGGATTGCTTTGGGCTCAAGAAGAACCAAATTTACCTGAACCAATAAAACTTTGTCACTTACGGACTAATTTCAGTCGATTTGTGACCGGCACAAAGTGTGGATTCGCCTATGGGTAAATGAATTGAAGATCGACAGAACAAGCATCGGAGACACACCACGTTCCGAGGGCCGAAAACTGCTGTTATGCGGCCAACACATAAGCTATTATACTTTTGCGGCGTTTTGCCAGCTGGCGTTGACAGCGTCTAAAACGCCCAAAAGTCGCAAGGAAAACGCCTGTGTGAGAGTATTTGCTGGTGAGATGACGACTCGCTGAGCGGCTCAGAACGCCGGAAGCCGAGATCAGTCTTGTTTGATTTCGGCCGCTGTAAAACCAGTGAAACGCTAGAAAAAGCATGTGCGTGTGCAGAAGTGGCGCAAAATTGGCGATTCGGACAATTCGAAAAATGTATTTCTGATTTTATTGAGTTATTTAAGCGTTTATGGATAGTGGTGTGACTTTATGTAATAACAATTTGAATGTATTCTCATCCATTTGTAGAAAATTTCTATAGTCATTCGGATGTAGTTTCAGTTCATTCAAGAGACGTATATGGGATAATTGAATTTTTTTCAGCAACCACTCTTTCACCCATGTACGACGCTTTTTGAACTTTATGTTTTTATCAATAATAATTAATGCGCTTGCCAATCTTTTCTGCTTAAGCGACATTTTCAATACTATTTCCGTCAATGACTCGCGAACTACTGGGACGCTGGTGTGTGTGGTGAAATAAAGCGTTTTGGGCGCTGGCGACAACGCCAGCTGCCAAAACGCCGCAAAAGTGATGACAAAGTCCATGGTAAGGTTTAGGCCGACATGCGAGTGAATGTGTTTAAGTTAGCAGAGACCATAGACATCTCTACTGAGTCCACTTCATTTTACACAAAATATTGCATATGAGAAAATAAAAAGCAATATGGACGTTGACTCTCTCCTCTATTTTAAAGGGTTTAAGAAGAATCCAACGAATTTTTGCGGCATTTTGCGACCATGGACACAAGTTGGATTTACCACTATAGATTGGAAACGAAGCAGCAATCCAACTAGTGGTCATCACGAGCTGAACCGGTTCCGAAAAAGCGAAAAGTGTAACTTTTGCTGGAAGAGTGCTTGCGTCAGTTTTTTTGGAACACGAGAGGAATTCTCTTGACTGACTGCCTTAAGAACGGGAAGTAAATTATACGCGGCGCTTTTGGAAAAATTTAAGGTAGATATCGCGGCCAAAATATCTTTCTCAAGAAAGTCTCCTGGCTGGACACAAATTGTTGTCAAATGAAGAGGTAAAGCAGGTCGTAAACAGGTTTTTTGAGGGCTTCGAAAAAACCACTATCCCGAAGGAATCAGAAACCTGGAGAAACGTTGGGGGAAGTGCGTTGAACTTCGAGGGACTATGTTGAAAAATAAAGTACTTTATGGAACTAAAATTGTTGTCTTTAATATCAAACGTTAAGCCACTTAATCATCAAGCCACCCTCGTATTTCACAATTATTAAGTCGTGATTCTGCCCAATAATACCTTTGTTTTATGTATGGCGATGTTTGTCTTGTATAAAAAGAGATTTAAATGTTTACAGAAAATATTAGATTGGCATTTGCCACCACTGTTGTTTTTACTTAAACAACCAATATTTACGTGGCAATCTTAGGGTTATTGTTTATTCATATACGTAGCCAGTTGAGCCATTTTAATAAATAAAGGACCCAAGATGGCTTCGGTATTGTTAAGGGACCCAAAAATCCTAGCAAAACCTAAAAATATGTAAGGTTCTTCGATGTTACTATTATATCTTTCTTTAGTCTGTGGTGGTCACATAACACCCAAAAATATAAAGTAACTTATAGAGAGCATCACAAGAACTTTTGCAGGCAACCAGATATACAATTAGAATATTGTTTTATATACAGGCGCGAGTAGAGAATCAGCTACGCAGTTTTGGATCTGTTTTTTCACTCCCGATCCCCCCGAAATTTGCTCTAATATCACAGATATCATTTAAGCCAGTATTGAAATTTTCATTCCACATACCCGCAACAAAACCTAAACTCCACCATCAAAATCCATGGTTTTCCAAGGCCTGTGATAAAGCCAGACTCAAAAAAGTACAAGCTCACTAAAATATAACTTGAAAATCTTACACCTGAAAGTCTTCAAATTTTCATCGTGGCAAGAAATCAATACAACTAAACTATCTTAGAGTCCAAAAATGCTTTTAACAACCGCAAAAAAGATACAGTGCTTTCCTGTCCCAACAGCAGCAAATCTTTCTGGTCACTTGCTAAAAACATTAGTCAAAACTTCTGTAGAAGCACTTTTCCTCCCCTGATCCCTGACAAAGAAATTATCTCCACATCTAAAGGGAAAGCTGAACTATTTGCCAAACAATTCGCTGCCAATTCCACCCTAATTCCTATCTCTCTTCTCTCTATTGTCAGCAAAGTTTTGGAGAAAGCAATCAACTTGCAAATTCTAAAATATATATATATATATATATATATATATATATATATATATATATATATATATATATATATATATATATATATATATATATATATATATATATATATACCGGGTGCCCACGAGTTTACTGGCCAGCTCGTTATTTTGTTAATAAATAATATTTCGATTTAAAATTTTGGGAACTCGTATGGTTGCTTTAGATGCAGATTTTGAGTGCTCGAACATCTGACTATCGTTTCCGGTTCAACCGGAAATAGAGCCAACTTTGTTATTTTAAACGAAACACCCTGTATATTTTTTTAAATTTGGATTCTACGTAAAATTCTAATTATAAAACATGTATCATAACCTATACCTATCTTTAACAGTTTTCAAGACAATGGCGTTTGAAAATGTCGAAAGGGCCGCAAACTATAGTGTTTTAACATAAAACAAATGAATATGCGAAAAGCTTAATATATTATTCTTACTTTTTTTAGGGGCCTTGTATGCTTGTGTCATGACAATCTCACTTCCGGTGCAACCGGAAGTGCTACAAAATATGACATTCAGGCACAAATTACTTCAACATTTTCAATTGAACGACCTACTTTAAACCCTAAATTCTAATTTATCTGACTTTTCTCTATAATTTTTGTATACACCATCCCAGGTCTAAAGTTGATAGTTCTTGAGATATGGACGGCTAAAGATTTAGATGCATTCCAATTTCAATCTTTCTAATTTTATCTAGGCGGCTATGGAGATCATTTGCATTAAGAAAATGTAGAAAGGATACACATATAATTAATAGTATCAGAGTAGTGTTTGAAGTAATAATTTTATTAGGTTTTCATTTTAAAAAATAAGAAATTAGCCATAAATTAAGTGTTCGAATTGTTGATCTTTTTCTTTCAGACGAACTCTTTGAAATTCCCTGAGCACGTTGTTCATTTGTTTTGGAAAAGTGTCTTGTATCCATAGCCATCTTGATTAAATAATTGGAAATTGACATTGTTATGATCATGAAGCAGTTCAAGCGACAGATGATCTCCATAGCCGCCTAGATAAAATTAGAAAGATTGAAATTTGGAATGCATCTAAATTTTTAGCTGTCCATATCTCAAGAACTATCAACTTTAGACCTGGGATGGTGTATTCAAAAATTATAGAGAAAAGTCAGATAAATTAGAATTTAGAGTTTAAAGTAGGTCGTTCAATTGAAATTATTGAAGTAATTTGTGCCTGAATATCATATTTTGTAGCACTTCCGGTTGCACCGGAAGTGAGATTGTCATGACACAAGCATACAAGGCCCCTAAAAAGAAGTAAGAATAATATATTAAACTTTTCGCATATTCATTTGTTTTATGTTAAAACAGTATAGTTTGCGGCTCTTCCGACATTTTCAAACGTCATTTTCTTGAAAACTGTTAAAGATAGGTATGGGGTATGATACATGTTTTATAATTAGAATTTTACGTAGAATCCAAACTTTAAAAAATATACAGGGGGTTTCGTTTAAAATAACAAAGTTGACTGTATTTCCGGTTGCACCGGAAACGATAGTCAGATGTTCGAGCACTCAAAATCTGCATCTAAAGCAACCATACGAGTTCCCAAAATTTCAAATCGAAATATTATTTCTTAACAAAATAACGAGCTGGCCAGTAAACTCGTGGGCACCCCGTATATCTAGGAATATATATATATATATATATATATATATATATATATATATATATATATATATATATATATATATATATATATATATATATATATTATTTGTTTTTTATCTTCTGACAACCCACGAAGACCGATGTCTAAGTACTATGTACCGTGGGTGTACTGGGGAATCGACTCACACATCCAGAGCTGGAAACATCCGTAGGGATTTCACCAGCCCTTTAAGAGGATGTGTGGGGTGGTACCACCTCGGTCGAGGAAGAATTCCTCTACCACCTTCCAGCTTCCACCTTCCATATGGACAAGAACAAAAAATCTTTCGTGACAGGCAGTACATATTTCGTCACCAAAGATGCACAGCTGATCTCCTTAGCTTTGTCACACATAACCCAAGCAAAACCAAACGGAACAAGTTTTCTGAATTTCAGATTGTTACTCTTGATATTATTTCCAAGGCCTTTGACCAAGTATGGCATGCCGCACTCCTTAACAAACACCTTCTTACGGTCTTCCTCCCAAACTATGTACCTGGCTCGGTAGCTTCCTCACGAATCGGCGCATATCTGTCGTGGTGGACGGTCACTCATCTAACTTCCATCCTTCCACCCCAAGTTTCATGTTCATTCTCCTTCATATTAATGACATGCACTCTTCAACTACCAATCCCATCCACAGTTATGCTGACAACAGTACTCTTCACTCCAACATTCATTTTTCCAGACACGTCTTGAATCAAGAGCTTATTAATAGATGCAGATCTATGCATCTGTCCCTTTCCCAAGATCTTCAATTAATTTTAGACTGGGGTGTCAAGAACTTTATTAAGTTCAATGCGTCGAAAACTCAGTCTTTCTCCCCGTCACGCAAAAAATCCGGCAACACTTACCCCATACACACCACAAACACATTACTTCAGTAGCCACATTGGCAGCTGAAAAGATTGGTATTCTTCTTCGAGCTAGAAAGTACTTTCCCCCGTTAAACTTACACACTCTCTATGTTTACCAAATAGGACCTAACCGAGAGTACTATTCCTACATCTGGATACAACTATGATGTTTTATAAATAGGCTGTTGAAGTTCGACATCCATAAATTGAACGGTGACAAAACTGTGAATTTTTGAAAACGGCATGTCTGAGAAAAGCTAGATTTAAAAAAATCGAGTTCCGGTCAGTTATTAAGTATTTATTTTTAAAAGGGTTATCTGACAAAATTCTTTTTGCTGATATGATAGAAACCTTAGGTGGTCAGTGTATTTCATACGCCACTATTAAAAACTGGGTTGCGGATCTTAAAAGAGGAAGATCAGATGTCAAATCAAACCCAACCCAAGAAAAGTATCGGTTTCATAAAGATATTCGCTACCAAGGGTAATAGCGGAAATCCCATGGCCGCTCCCGAGGTTTGTAGGGCACGGTCTATCAGCGTCTATAAGTTTCTCAACATATTATGCTATAATTTGTTTTTTTTTACTGCTCGACTTATTTTCAAGTTTCTTTTAGTCTTAAAAACATCTTATTTTATTTCTGACCTAAACCTTTTAGCCTTTATGGTTCAGAAATGGTTTCTTACCTGAATTTGCAAGCTGGTACTGTCTGACATATTTTATTACTAAATTACTAAAGTATCGGTTTCATAAAGATATTCGCTACCAAAGGTAATAGCGGAAATCCCATGGCCGCTCCCGAGGTTTATAGGGCACGTTCTATGAGCTTCTATAAGTTTCTCAACATATTATGCTATAATTTGTTTTTTACTGCTCGACTTATTTTCAAGTTTGTTTTAGTCTGTGGTACTGTCTGACATATTTTATTACTAGTCAAACACGCCAACATTATCTATATAAAATAACATGTCCTGGCTGACTGACTGATTCATCATAAATATGAAATTTGGTCAGTGGTTTTGTTCTATAATGTAGAGACTCACTAAGAAGGGATTTTTCAAAATTCAATTCCAAAGGGGGCCATAAGAGGGTTTAAAGTTTGTATAGAGAAAAAATATTAGATGGTCCTATTAACTCGAAACTTCGTAAAAGCACTTTAAAAGTTAAGGGGGTGAAATGGGGGTTTAAAGTTTGTAATGGAGTAAAATTTTTATAACGCGGGCGAAGTCGCGAGCGCAAGATTGTTATCAATAAAGCAAGCAATTAAAAGTATACGTTACTGTACAATTGTTATTTGATTAATAAAACCAAGCTATTTTGGGAACTTAGGTAAATAAATTAGAGTTATATGAATCCAATTTAATTAAAAATAAAATTTTAATATATCGGTTTAATAGGCTATATTACCCATTTTGTCTATTTTAAATAGGCTGAACGTTCAAAGAAACCGAAACAAGTTTCCCCATTAATATTTAACGTTAGATGTGTAAAGAAACCAAACGAAAATTAGGTAATTAAACCCCCCCATATGGGTTTAGTCGTATAATGAAAAAGCGGATAAAAGGTTAATGTTACTATTATACCTAAAACACCTTCCTTCATTATCTCTATTATTATAATAAGAACGTGCCGTTTTCTAATTTTATTTGATTTTGCGTTGTTCGATATTCTACCTTAGGTATTCAGAAATTATTGTTTTTTGACCCGAAAAATGGCAAATAACAAAAAGATTCGCAAAATTTTTTACAATGCTACAAATCTTAAAGGATCCAATCATGGATTTATTAGGACTGGATACGGGATGAGTTCACATTCTTTGAAGCCAAAACAAACCATTCTAAACGACACTGTAAACACAATTTGTAAACATTGGCCACATCTTATTTTACCTTGTATTTTTGTACAAAAAATACGTTAGAAGCATCACAAGATTTACTAAAAGTAATAAAAGCCCTAAAATATTTTATTTTTCTGCTAAATAGTAATAAATTTAAGTTAAAAAGGGTTTATTATTTATAGGTTATGTTATGTTAGGTTATTTCTAAAGGCGTTTATTTAAAGTCGCTCTGAGTCATTTATAAATCTATATAAATCTATACGTCGCATTTTTTCTTTTCTAGTTCATTAGACAAAGACGTACGTGTAACCGAGCGTTCCCAGACGTTTTTCCTAAGCACCCAGCAGACAACAACACTTCTGAGCTCCAACACTCCAATGCTATTTTATCTCTTTCTACTACCATTCTTGATTCAATTACGTAGTGATTCATAGTCTTGTCTATGTTCGTAGTTCGTAAACTGCTCTCTCAAGAGAATAACAAACAACAAAATATTTATATTATATAAGGCTTCACGTTCGATACGCTCACAGTATACGGATATCGAATCCATATTATAATAGATCCATGGATCCAATTATTGTTATTGATGTATTATTATTTCTTTATATATCAACTAGTGGAGGAGTTACATGAAATCGTGAAAAAAAAACAAGAAAAGAACAAAAAACGTTCTATGATATTAAAATTGGTTTTAATAATTAAAATAATAAAACAAATTTTGAAAATTATTATAGCCTCTTTTGGACAAACAACATTTTTCATTTTACGTTCTGGTTGAAGAATGACCGGACTGTTAAGGTTCACTTGCAACAAAACACTCCGAACACACCGAATGCGCCACGCGCGGTGCAAGAAACTGCGCTAGTCAATACATCGCGCCAAACATTTTCCAAAGCTTGTCGGTAAACAAGATTTGCACAGGTCGTTCGCTGATGCGCAGTGGATCAATACCTCCTTATAACAATGCCTCAGTGCTGCCGAGTGACGTCATCACATCTAGGCCATTTATTTAATATAGGTTAATAGAATAATTATGAGTTATAGGTGGTAATATTATGTAGTAAAAAGCTTAAAAAACATTTTTCTTTAAATTTATATGTACAGAGGGTTTAAAAATAGATAATCTAATCTATACTTGCTATTAGTGGCGGCTCGCTGGTTAACAGGTAGGGTTGGGAAATATTTTTTTGGTCTCCTCAGACAGCATAAGTATCTTATAAATATATAAGTACCTGTATGCAATTCATCACAGGAAGTTTTTTGTTTTTTTGATCTCCTATAAGCATTGTATGTTATATATAAAAAAAATATAGACATGACATACAATCTTAAAGTTGGCGTAAAGTAGGTCACACAACTTGTCATTGGATAAAAGTATGACTATGCAATTTGTTAATTCATTAAATAAAGGTCACTATCGGGATATTATGTCACTTTTTGGTAAATTTAGGTGTAATTATTTAGTAAGAGTATCTAGTTTTCTTTTCTTATTTTTACCCAAGCGATCATTTTTTTTAAAAATAGATAATCTAATCTATACTTGCTATTAGTGGCGGCTCGCTGGTTAACAGGTAGGGTTGGGAAATATTTTTTTGGTCTCCTCAGACAGCATAAGTATCTTATAAACATATAAGTACCTGTATGCAATTCATCACAGGAAGTTTTTTGTTTTTTTGATCTCCTATAAGCATTGTATGTTATATATAAAAAAAATATAGACATGACATACAATCTTAAAGTTGGCGTAAAGTAGGTCACACAACTTGTCATTGGATAAAAGTATGACTATGCAATTTGTTAATTCATTAAATAAAGGTCACTATCGGGATATTATGTCACTTTTTGGTAAATTTAGGTGTAATTATTTAGTAAGAGTATCTAGTTTTCTTTTCTTATTTTTACCCAAGCGATCATTTTTTTTTCCACAGTAATTTCTTATTAATGTATTTGAAATACTGCTAAGTATAATTTTTGCAATACTTAGTTCTGAATGTTCATTACATTCTGCAAAAGGAACTAGACGTTTTTGTTCAATAAGGAATTTAATAAGTAAATTACACAGAAAGGCTTTTTTATTAAAAATTATCCAAAAAAATATCTTCAAAGTCTTGAATTAATTTCTTAAAAATAATGTAAGCAGTTGACACTATATCTACTACTGATTCGCGAGGGTACAATAACCCCCCACGATCTAGATTATTAATAAGTTTGTAATTGTCTTCAACTATACAGGGTTCATCATAAACTAGTGCTCTTTTACATATTTCACACTTTAGTTTTTTTAAAGCAATGTGACAGCAGTATCCGCTTAAATAGGTTATTATGACCATTTCGTTCTTCACTGCTTCAAAATCGCAATTTTCTATAGTTATTTTAGGGAATACGGTTTCGGCCGGGTTAAAGTCTTCATCAGGTTCATTTTCAGGAGGTTCATAGAATCTGTCTATACTTACTGAACTCTCCAAAATTCCGAGATTTAAGTGTCAATATGGACTGAATTCTCAGTCTTTTTTCTGATTCATATAACTGTCGGATCGATATATGGTAATGGACACCAGCTAGTTGCCTGTATTTACCAAATCGTCCTTCCAGTGGGTCTGTCTGAAATTTTCCCAACAATACATAATTCATATTCAGTTCTGTTAGACAGTAATTGGTGATTTGCAGTAGTCCATAGATAGTATGACTGAGTGCAGTATGTGTTTGTCGAGTCAATTTATTAGAAAAATTACTTGCCTTCCAAGTGTCTAGCCAAATTAGCATTTTTTGCAAAAATTCTAACTTTGGATCGAGCACAGACTCACCTACTTTGTCTTTGACTATTGGTTCTTGGTATATGTCGCGTAAATGTTTACCTTTAAGAGGTGTTTTTACATTGACAATTCTCCACCATGTCCATATAATATCAATAAAATTTGCAGTGTCCTGTGAATGGGGTAAGTTATTTCCGAAACCTCTTAGAGCTTCTATTACAAAAGGGTTGAAAATTTTTAGAGGTAACTTGACATTCTGCCTCTCTAAAGAAGAAGGAAACAAAGCTTTTAAACTTAATGAGTAACCATGTTTTAAGAATTTGTCCTGTTCAAGTTCATACATTTTTTTAATTACCGAGAACCAAGCAATTTTTGCTTCACCAGTCTCAAAATCTGGATAACAAAATGTCTCACTCGGTTTAGAGTTAAGCCAATTGGTATATATATATTTTAATAAATGTACTGGATCAAAAATATAAAACAGTGGCCTTACTGGGTCAATAGGATGTGGATAGACAATACTAAGATCTCCAGTAGGTGAAAAATGTGACATTGCTTTGCCATTAATCGCATTGTTATCACTAATGGTGCAAAAAACTATATACCCTATTTCTTCTAAATTTTCTATTAGAGTCCTAAGAAAATTATATAACAGTTCGGAGTTAATTTTTGAGACAGGGGATATATGAATTACTTCTTTAAGATTTGAGCATACACTAGTTATCATAAACGTGTATGCAGACGAAGCTAAACTATTTTCATTCACGGCTGTTCCTACAGTATTGCCTGCTTTATAGTCTAAATAGGGTTCGATATGTATTTCATCAAAAAGTAAAATTACATATTTGTCTTTATCGGTTAAGTATTGAAAAATATTACGAGCATAGGTAAGAAAAGTTTTTCTTTCATCGATATGAGGATCTGTAAGAAATTTATTACAGATGCCTTTTATTGTTTCGGGATGAGGCAAAATGAGTGGTCCATGGTCTCGTAAATATTTGTAGGCATGGGGGCTTATAGTAAATCAAATTGAACATAAAATCATAGTATTGGGTGAATATCTATATCTTTCTTTTGAGGTGTTAAGCAAACTAACTTGTTCAGAAATAAAATTTATGCTTCGACTTAATTGTTCGTCACCCAAATTTTTTAAATTTTCCAAAATATCTAACACAAGTTTAAATGTTTTTTTTAATCCATTTGAATTGTTCTCGGTATTACCTGAGTCGTGTGTGTCAGTAGCCTTGTTACATTGAGTAAGGTCATTATCAGTGTTATTTAAAGGAATTGTCATAATTGTATTATCAATAATATCAAACAAGTTTTTTATTTCATCTAAACTGCTACAAGTAAACGGTGTCTTTAATTTTGAGCCAGAAATACTAAGAGATTGGCCATATAAAAATGTTTCTAACTTTAAGTTATTATGGATAATAAGTGCCCAAGTTATACAAGGCCCAGGAGTATATTCAAGCCTGAAAAAAGGTATTTTATCTTCACTCTTTACAGAAAACCAGCCGTCCTTTAGAAGAAAAGTTTGAAACAAATTTAAAAACTCTTCAAAATTTTGAAAACTTGTTTCCTTTTTATGAGTTTCATACTGTACTCGACTTTCGTTCATTGCTTGTAAAAAATGTAACTCTTCAAGCTCCTTTAATTTTTGATCTTTACTTTTACGCATATGCACAGCTTTAGATAAATATCGAGGACAATTTGGAAAAATTGTTGGAATGCAGTTTTCCTTTAGACGTGGTTTCTTCAAATCAATTGAAACAATCTTACCTGTTTTTGGATCTTGTTCTGAATTATTCCAAATTATACTACCTTCGGCAAAATGTAGTTCACAAACTTTGGTGTTTTCATTTGGCGCTAAATCTTTTCGAGGAATTGCTTGTAGCCATTTCGTCTTCAAAACGCTATCTTTTGGAAACCCGAAAACGTGCACTTTTGGTCCGTTAACGTAATTTCCACGACACCCAGGAACACAACACTTATAAGGCATTTTTTAAGTTTCTAATTTACCGAAATTTATATTGTAAAAACATAAAAATTAGACAAAACTAATATGTAATAAAGTTCAAATATCCGAACTTGCATAGCAAAACAATACACGACTGTCTGTTTACTGTCATTACTGTCATTAGTGACGTCACGGTCGGGACCAACAGTGTTGTCACGCCTACCGATTTAACAGGAATTACTCGATTAGTTGTGACAAAATTGAACACAATGATTTAATATAATAAGTTTTCTCATTTGTTTTTAAAGTTTTGATTTATTTTTTATTACAAGTAATCTTCTTTGATTGACAGTTTCTTCAGACAGTTTCTTCAGACATTTTAAAAAATTTTTACCCTATTGCTAAAAGTTTCTGTTTTTTCAGGTGTAAATCTGGCAACCTCACTCTCGAAAGGCGACAAAAATAATTAATGCTTTTAACAAGCTATAGATAAATATTCATTAATTGACTGGCGAACCTTTTAATACATTTCTTATGGAGGCCTAAGCTTGGCGTAGATTGTGTGACGTCACGGAAATTTTCAATTAAGCACTGAGGCATTGTTATAAGGAGGTATTGAGTGGATACGGATGTTTGTCGTGTTTATCCTGTTTGCAGCGTTCGTTTAAATTTTCTTTTTAAAAAAGATTGAATGGACCAGGAAAAATTCCTGGAACTCATGGATGAGTTTGAAAGGCAGGCAGTATCCTAAGAACGGACGTATTATAATAAAATTAAAAAGTATGATGCGTGGGAGGTTAAATGAAAATATGGGATGTGCGCCGGGAGAGTTGAGGACTTGAATAAGTGCACTGCAGCTTTCTATAATTATAACACCGATTCGTTGTTTCGAAACTTTAAATAAATATTGTAAACTACTAAACGAGTCTTCTGTCGCTAAAAAGCGTAGAGTAATAGCTAAGCGATCTTGAACAGGTAGTTATTGCTATTCCAAGTGGTGTATCTGGCAGTGGCGGCTCGCCAGGGGACGCGGGTGACGCACCGTTTCACTTAAAATGTATGGTTTTTCTAGTTGTTTTATTTGAAATTATTATTAATATAATTTTGTAAATTTTATTTTGATATTGAAAATATATTGATTTTTTATTTAAAAAAACAAAATAATGTTTATGCATAATTTGTCAAATCAGTACAAAAATAACAAATAATTATTATAAAACCCAAGCACCGAACGCATTTTCAAAAAACAATGCCTTAGCTGAGCCGGCTCAGCGCAACTATAAGCCTCGCATATTCACAACCATGAAATAAGCAAGTGCCACGGATTCCGAGTCAAATTAAACCCGCTGCACTTTATCAACGTTAGTTGCTATGACAACGGCATGGCTAAATACTTGCAGGTGTAGCGGAGCTTATAGGCCATTTCGCCGGTATTTTGTCATACTACTTAAGAATAGTTTTTTATCAGTCGGAAAATTGCTATGTTCTTATGTTCATTTCGGTATTGCTTTTTTTGCGAACTAAGTGTTAAAATTTAAAATCATAGAAATGTTTCCGTTGTATGATCCGGTGTGTGTTTTGCTAGAAACGCCATTTTTCAGATAGATAAATGAGGATAAAACGGATTTTTTAAATTCAGAGAGACCTCTGCTTTATCTTGAAGTAGACGAAAAAGGAAAATCAGAAGATAAAGTGTTTGCTCGAAAGTTTGGGAATATGGGTATTCGGAATATAAGTGGTTGTGTGGAAGCGTTTATTTAAAAAAAATTATGCAATTACCTATTCGTGCAGCCGTTTATTTAGGCAAGAAATGGATCCAACTGGTAGGACAATCGTGGCAATTTTAAAGAACTTTTGGATGCGTTTATATCGACAAGCCCTGTAGACATTCAAGAGCACTATAAAAAAACTTCTTCTGTTTTTCTGCTAACTCTAAGGCAATTCAAAATGAGTTACATTGTATTTCGGATTCGGAGAAAAGTAGGTGGGCTTTGGTAAGTAAAAATTCTCTTTAGTTATAACATGGCGAATTCGCCGGTTGGTATTTTTTGCGCCGGCTTCACCGGTTATTAGGTAGGTACACGAGCCGCCACTGGTATCTGTCTTGGCTATTCTAGGACCTACTAGACAAATAAATAAATATATTATTATATTATATAAATTTATATTATATTTATATATTTGTCTATATATATTTTATTATACTGGCACAAATAAATAAATATATTATTATATTATATAAATTTCTCAAAATCTTCTGCAGCCATCCTCGTAATTTTTTTTTACATGTATGTGATCCATATCCCTGAGTGGTGCCATATTTTTACGTCGCTAGAAGAGACATCTTGTCCATACTTTTCTTTCCTTTCTCTTTTTCTTATTGTTAGTTAAAGCATCTATAATCAAAAGAGCATCAGCGGCTACTATCATATCATCTGCATCCATCTCGACGAACACACGAAACAACACTGATACTGGGGGAACACAGAGAGCATAGCCCGAACTTTTGCGCAAAAATGTTTGTTGCATTCGGCGCAGCGCGCTCGGCGCGTTTGGTTTGTTCGGAGCGTTTTGTTGCCAGTGAATACGCAACTTCAGGTGAACTAACTCTAGAACACGCTACTTGAAGCTGGCCATGAGAGAAGCAGTCTTCTCATTAATCTACCCCAGTTCTGTGTAAAGACCGACCGAATCTTAGTTTAATTTATTGAACTATAAGGACATGCTATGAAAAAACCGCTTAAATCTTGTTTACCAACTTAACGGTTAGATTTCAAATAACAGTCGAACACGCGACAGGTGGCGCTGGATTGGGACACCTGGGGGAAAATGAGGGAGACCTATGTCCAGCAGTGGACACCAGAAAATGGTTGACTGATGATGATGATGATGTGCTGAATTCGATACCTCATATTTCAGTTATTTGTGAGATACAGGCATTTTATTCAAAAAAATCACTCATCAACTCTTCACAAGTTTAAAGATGTCATGCATTTATTTATTTTGCCCCCTCTTTTCACCGCCTTGAGGGTTGAATTTGAAAAAAGGGGCGAACACTTATTTGCTTATTTTTAACAGACATCTACATGCTAAATTCAATACCTCTTATTTCAACGATTTGCAAGATATGGATATTTTTCAAAAAAGCCACACCCCATCAGGGTTTAAATCATTTATTCTTCCTTGCCTACATCATAAAAGAAGTATACTTTTAAATTTCACGTCAGTAAAGTTCAGCGGTTTGGGCTCTGCTTTGATGAATATCTTGTTACTAGATCCTCTTTTTCACAAAATTTCCTACTGTAATGGAAGAATATTGGTTATAATTTTATAATACTGTGTAGTTGTGGTCAATTAGTTTGATAGTAAATTATGTAAAGCTCTGGTACGACCACCAGACTGGATATGTTAGTAAATTATAAGAGGCTCGGCGGCAAATAGGATGGATGTTTGCGTTTTGGTTTGTAACCTTTTTTTAAAGGTAGAAAGTTTAAGCTAGTAGGAATAATGCTCAACTCATTAATAACGTAATAGGTAAGTCATAATTATTTGTGTTAACGTGATAACATAGCCTGTTTCGTTCTGCTTTCATTGCCAACCCAATCAACCTCGTTTTAAGAGTGTATGGTCTACATTTTCTCGTACTAAGTAAGTAAGAAATTGCTATTAAATTAAAAGACACATTTTAAGTAAAATGCATCTTTGGAATTAAAAATGCTTTGGATTATTTTCGGTTTTCACTAAAACTGCTAAAAAAGGCTACCCCACGGCTATCGTTTGCGTCCCCTTTATCCCATGACACCATGCTTTTTAGAAGCGTCGGATATGGGATGGTTCAGTGTATTTTTTAAATAAAACAAACATGTAATTTTGTACCCTACGACCATCTTTAATCAATTAGCTTTCCAATGTTAAAAATTTTTGAAAATCAGTCTAGTAGGTTCTGAGATTACCTCTTATTTCTCTACCACCTTCCATAATATTAAATAAATTAACTATAAATAGGGCAGGACCTTTTAAAATTATCTGCAACTTCTGCTGTAAACCAATCCCAAAAATCTCTTTGCAATCAATTTAGCACGACAAAGTAGAAACTGTTAATGTAATTTGAAATAATCAAGATGACATTCAAAAAATCCTCCTAATCTTTTAAAACTCATAAAACTGCCTGTCGTCATTCGTTAAGCCCGCAATTTTGCGAAAAATCTTATCACCTAACCCAAAAAATCTGTTTAGCCGACAAATTGGAAGTTTTAAAGTCAAAATTACTTGAAAACGGGTATTTAGAAGTTGTGGAAAGTCGCAAAAAAAAACCTAATTGTCTCTTTAATGCTACCTTCAGTTAATGAGTGGTATTAAAATTCTTGTAAAATTTTTAAGGAAGTAAAAATCAGTTAATAAATTAAAATGTTTGATTGTAAATAAACCAAAAAACGAAAGTGAACATTCTTAACAATTGAATAAAAACACCATCTGCTGAGTCTTTCAATGTTTATTAATAAATATACTCGTAGGTGATACATCAGGTAGGCACCTATTAAAAGTGTATGGTTTATCAGAAGCATTTTAAGTACTGGTAATAATTTGAGATATTACTTTTATTAGAACACTTATTTTTCAGGCAGTGCCAGTGGACTGTGTTCAAATAATGAATTTTTTTTCGACTAAATGCTGTTCCTTTACCTCTAGTACCTCATCGGTAGCTTGTGAACTTTTAAACTGATATATTTTTTAAGTAACAGGCACAAAAATTTTCATTACATCCAAAAAAAAAAATATTTCTTAATATTAGCGGTTGAAATTTTATTTCAGAAAACCTTTTTACTTTCTTAATAGTCAAAAATAAAACAATGCTCCCGTCATAACATTTATTAAACTTGTAGTTAGGTTAAACCTTATAATCTAACTTTAAACATCTTTTTATTCGACAAAACAAACTTTGCTACTTCACCTTTAAAAAGTTTATGTTTAAGCGAACATAACATAGAAGTCCCGCTAAGCCAAGAATAAACTTAATTGCTACTGAGGTGATGCGGCTATTTACAGAAATATTCTACCCTTAAGAATTTCAACACCAATAAATAGTGCACCTAGCTTGATAAAATATTGCAACATTATAAGGAACAATAATTGATGACACTTCAGAGCCAAACGACACAAGTCTTTGAAATCCTAATAATGCGTATAATCTCATTGGGCATTTTTTTTATCTGAGACGGCCCACGTAGACTTCAAGCCTAAGTACTAACGTACCGTGGGCGTCTAAAGAGAAGGCACATATAGTTTATTTACACTGGATTTAAAGGATTGGACGTTGGAAGTGGAAGGGAAAACATCTGCAGGTAATTTGTTTCGTAATCTGGAGACCCTAGGTATGACTCTAAGATAGCTTGACTGTATTGATTTCTTGCCTCGGTGAAAATTTGACGATTATCGAGTGTAGGATTTTGAAGATACCTTATTGTAAAGTGACCCTGGACTTTTTTGAGCTTGACCTTATCACATGCCTTGGAGTCCCATGGCTTTTGATGGTGGAGTTTAGGTTTCTTGCGGGTATGTGGGATGCAACTTTTAATCCCTACTTGAATGGTACCTGTGATATAAGAGCAAATTTCGGAGGAATCGGGAGTGGAAAATCAAACAAGGTTCCAAGGTTAAGCAGAGGAGAAATTTCGGGGACCATCCCAATCGGCAGAATTGTAGTGCCAGATCGTCCGTTCCGGCATTTCAGCGAACTCGGGATATTTAGGATAAGAGACGGTAATAAGGCCGTGATGTGAACGACCAAGAGGAGCGCATACAGATGTTAAGTATGGCTTAGGATGGGTGGTAAGAAAAAGATCTAGTGTGTTTGGATTACCGGTAGAAACACGGGAAAAGTAGGTTGGCTCTCTGATTAAATTGGTAAGCGAGTTGCAAATTGCGAAGTTTTCTGCCGCTCTGTTTTCTGGGTCAGTTTTTGTGGATCCTAGCCATTCCTTGCTATTGACGTTGAAGTCGCCTAGGACGGTATCTTCAGCGGAAGGAAATTCCGAGATAAGATGGTCAATTTTGCCAACAGAAAGTCAAAGAACTCATTGTAAGAGTTTTCTGGTGGGTAGTGCTAGATGCAACAGATACATTTAGTAAAAGATTTAAGGGTAAGTTTTAGCCAGAGAACATCGGGCTAGCCTGATTTCAGGTTCGGGAGTCTGGTGCAAGAAAGACTGCTACGAATCTAGGCGCATAGCCCACCATGAAAACGAAAAGATGACAGAAGCTCAGAGCTTGGAAACAGGAGA
Organism: Philopedon plagiatum; assembly: GCA_963971165.1. Classification (NCBI taxonomy): domain Eukaryota; kingdom Metazoa; phylum Arthropoda; class Insecta; order Coleoptera; family Curculionidae; genus Philopedon; species Philopedon plagiatum. Next base: position 29,252,575 of record OZ020198.1, on the reverse strand, counting down.
TTATTGGTTGAGGATTTGGGACTGATTTGGTTTTCGGCTAGAAAAAGAATGTGAGGTTTGCATTTAAACACTTAATGGGTCTGGGCATGCTTCTAAGCCAATAACCGATGTCCTGTTGAGGTAGTGTATCCCAGGAAACTTGAATATCATTCTTCGACAATGATAAAATACGCGGTTAGTTAGGCAATCTACTCCTCTCCTTAACATATTTCAAGATCATTAGAGCGTTTTTTTTTATCTAAGCCATCCCACGTAGACTTCAAGCCTAAGTACTAACGTACCGTGGGCGTCTGAAGAGAAGGGAAATGTAGCCTATTGAAAAAGGATGTTTTCAATACGCTGGATGTAGGGCATGGCTACTTCCAACATGTGACGCACGGCCGTCGTGGATCCATTAATCAAAAATAATGGAAGCCTACCACCAGTACATATGGCTCCTTATATAGCACATACCGCAGCGATATGCAGCTTAACTGAAAATGCAAAATTTCTTTTTTCTCCACGAAGCCTTCTGACAGAGTCGGGATCCATCGGAGAAGACTAAAGAATTCCATTAACAGTCCCAGTGAAATCATTCGCGACACTATTTATTTCTTTGGTGTCCCCATTCATGTCTTTGGAATTGATGCTTCGCTGTTAGTGGCAGTATAAGGTGAGAATGGTAAGAATGAAGTCTAAATCATTGAGTTCTGCGATAGACGGATGGCGGAGGTCTTATCTGTCCCTGCAGAATTGCTGTTCTTTACTTTTTAGAGCCTTTTTGACGTCGTTTACTGTTATATCCGGGATGTATTCGGACCCAAGATATTTCTGTTAGCATGAGCTAGTTGACTCTAGACAGACTTTAGTTGTTATTCCCAGAACTGGCTGTTTGTTACTGTTTTGTGTCTCTAGTCTTAATTATCACTTCATTGTTTGCTTGAAAAAGTTCTTTTTTATGATTTTTTATCCTTTTATTTTGACCTAATGTCGTCGAATACAATTTTATATTTTCTATTAATTTAACATTTGTTGTTTTTTTTTAAGGTCTTGTGTTGCTTCACTGATATTATTTTGATTATATGATTAAGTGGTCACTTTTTGTACTGTTCTTGTCGTCTTATGGTGTCTAAATTTATTTCTTGTGTAGCATTGTCATTGACTAACTTGAGTCTTTTTCTAAGTTCTTCTTTCTATCGGACAATTTAGCAGGATCTGTTATTTAATCCTCGCAGTGGCGCCTTACCATATGAATCAAGTGAATCACAGATGTACCTAAAATTTCGGTTAACTATGTTTGTGTTAAATAATATTAATAATAATATCTAATAAAGGTCTTTTATTAAGCATATTACATGTTTTGTTGAAAGAGTCTTTTTCCAGGTGGAATAACATGGATCAGTATCTCAGCATTATTAAGAAAAGACCATTTAAGTATTTTTTTGTGGGGCGGAATACAAGAAGTAGTGTGATTTACTTATTTCGGAGGTCACCAGCCGCCACCGATCCTTGCTCTAAAGTATTTAGGCTTTAATGGATTTACGATTAATGTATAGTTTTCTTTCTCTATGATCGCTGCCGACCCTGCCTCCTAATTGTTAATTACAATATGTACATTCGTTTGTCGTTTTTTATTGAATAACCTGTACCACGTTTATTTCCGTTGTTATCTTTTCCTTAAAAATGTATTCATTATTTAAAGGTTTATTAGCCGACAGTACTGAATTTATTATCGCTTTAACGTTAAAGCCTGTATCATAAAAATGCCTGTTTTATATCTCTCGTTAAACTCACCACTCAATTTATGTATTATCTTCCCAGTCGAAAAATCTTTTTATCCGACAAACACATTTTTCTTTATTTTTAAAGTGAATTTTAACTTTAAACGAATATGTGGAAGTTGTGTAGAGCCACGAAAAACTTAACTGAAGCGTAGGTTACACCGTAAGGTAAAATACATTAAGGTTTAAATTCTATGTGTTGACACCATAGAGAAAATATATAGTAGAGAAATAATGTCAATTACGAATGCGGCAAATTTACCGAGCTGAATCCGTAAACAAAGACGGTCCTCTGCGGGCTTGCGCATTGTCGAACGTTTGCCTTGTGATAGACAGGACCGTACTTCAAAATTTATTTTACATGACGTGAATCTTTTATCGAGTAATAAATGCTAAATATATTACTTGTAATTATTCTTTTTATTAATGATAAAAATGTAACCATTAGTGAGATTTTAACAAAAAGTGTATAGTTTGTTGGCTTAAATCTGAGTTGTCTTGCTATACAAAACTGTCGATAATTCCTCGAAAATAGCTCAGTTTATATATATACAGTGCGTCTCTTTAATGTTTTTAAACGTTACATTTACAAAATTGAAAGTTGAAATAAAATATAAACATAGTATTCTAAACAATAGAAATAAAATATGCAACTGTTTTAAGAAGTAAAATAGTAAATCAAAAAAATTACATGTGTATATTTTATTGGATTGGCATCCCATCCTGTATAATTCTTGATCAAAGCAAGTTCTAGGGTAAGATGTAAATATTTTTACACCTATTTACAGTGTGTGCACTTGATACTTTGCTGAAAGCGCTACTACTTACGGCCCCATGTCAATCTAATCCACCGATATCTTAGCGATCCTTTGGCGAAAGCGCTTTTTTCTTTCGCCATCCCTTTTAAAATACTCCCCTCTACCCTAATCCACTAGTATTTTTAGTGCCCCTTTGACGAAAGCGCAAATATGCCTTTTGGACACACTCACCCTTATGCAATATAGGGGAAGGAGGCATTGACACTATATATGACCTTCTTACACCATCTTACCCCTTATACAATGCCCCTAATACACACACCCCATCAGTGCCTTTCTGACACCTTGACCACACTCAATATACGTCACTGACAAATATTTCTACTTCTCCGTGTGTGTATTCACTTCAACACCGGAGTGCATTTAAGATAAATTATATTTTTTACCTCCTATTCTTTCACATATTCATATAATTTAAATTTGGAATTAAACTATTTCTATTTATGCACTACTTGTAAGAAATAGACTACGAAATAATTCCTTATATTTAAAAGTTGGATACATAATTGGCGAAACATATGAAATGTCTGTAACACTGTGTAAAGACTATTTTTGTATCGAAATAACAAGCTTCAGAGGTTCGCTATATTCGCCACCCCAACCAAAAATACCATAACATACAAATGACTGAGATTTTTTCGGCCCGGTTCTGTTCGCCGCGTTGCGTCATTGAGTTCAACAACCACTTTTGCTAGACGTCCCGAGTGCGCATGCCTCGAGAGGACCGTCGTTTAAAAATCTGTCTGGCGCCCACTGCGCACAAACGCACTTTTTCGCCCATACATTGGACGGATTCAGCTGGTGTCGCGAATACGTTGTGATGGTCTAAATATATCTTGTCTATGGTTGACACCTATTACTTATGTTACTTATTATTTAAATGCAATAACGCTTCGTGTACAACCGGATTCGATCCGAAGATGTTATCAGTAGAACAGGCTACCCCCCAAGATATTTTAGTAACAGAAGCCACCATTCGTATTCTAGTAATTGTTTACAACCAAAATTATAGTCCGCCCAAGATATCTGCAACAGGCAAAAGAATTTAAAGAATGCAAAAGAAGGCTTAAACAACATTGCCAATAATTGTTTGTAAACCAGTTTTACAAAACTGTTTAATTGTTCGTTAATAACTTTTCTTACCACATTTGATTTACAACAAATTTGCATTCTTTACAGTCTTTTGCCGGTTGCAGACATCTTGGGCAGACTTAATAGAGGAATACGGAAACAGATGCGACGCGTGACTTTGGACAAAATTTATAATAGCTTTGTTCGCGGAGACGATCCGGAACTAGTCCGTGACAAGTGCGCGTGCGCTTTGCGATTATTTGCGTTCGCGGTGCAGAAAATCACTGATTTTGACAACAAATTTGGCGTTCGCGGTGATGCGAGAACAAGTTCAGGACACATCCGTAACCAGTCAAAACGATCCGAGGATTATGGCATGAATTATTTGTCCGCGCAAGTGCAGTGTGAAATTTGTTTGAAAATTGTCGTTTAATTTTGGGCGGGCTGTATTTTGCGATAACGAACAGTTAAATTTCATATTACTATGCTGTTAGTTGTATAAAGGTAGATATAAATTTGTATATAATAATATGCTCAAGTATATTCAATTATTCTTGTATTTAAAATTACTCATAACAGAACAAATATGTCTTATGGCAATTTTAATCATTATATAATGTTAAATTAGGTTGTTCAGTCTAAAAATTTAATTCAAAATAATAAAATATGTTAAGGTTAAGTGATTCGCAGATGTTCCGGACAAGCACGTTCACCAAAAACGTTCGCGGAGATTTATCAATTCCTGATCGGTTTCGAATCGCACATGCGCATAAATGTTTGGGATTATTTAACTTGTACAGGTTACGGACTGGTCACGGATCGTCTCCGCGAAGAGAGCTAATACATCTACATAAAATATACAGTGCGACTCCTTAATGTCCCCCCTCTTAATTTTTGAACCGTTATATTTAGAAAATTGAAAGTTGTCATACGGTAGTTAGTACAAAAATACTATGCTTTGATGCACAAGTAATTCTGGGAAAAATCAAGATGGCTGCGGGTCGTCATCTTTTAAAAAAAATTAAATGGAAAGAGGGGTCTTGCGATACACCATTTTAAAGGTCTCATTGAGTACTCTATGGGTTATTTATTTTAGATCTTCTGTTTTTAGACTACAACCCAAACTGTGATAAATTTTTGACTTTTTATTATATTTGTTTGTTATAACTTATGTTTCTTGTATTTTTTTATATACACTTATTTTTTAATACAATTTTATATAAAAAAAATCCACAAAGAGTTAAGTACCTATGTATATTCAAATAATGTATTTCATTTAGTTACTTTTTATTTGTTTCTTTAATAATTATAAATATGCTTTATCAACAAGATTTTCTTCTTTAGACAATAAAGCTTTATTGATTATTGATTATTGGATATACCTCTTCCAAATTCAATGCCTGTACATAGACGATGTTTTTGGTTTTATCCGTTGATACCTATATTTTTTTGGTATTGTTTGTAGGATATTGTTTGGTTTTTCTATTTATATTGTTTGTGTTTATATACCTAGTTTATAAGAGAACATCTTTTATGTAAATTATTAATAATTATCTCTAAGCTACACTTTGTTGACGAGAATCACGTATTCTTTTAATAATGAAGTATATTTGATTTGATTTGATCCTAGAATATTAACTCATTATTCGCGCCGAGAAGAAAATGGCGGCTTGTTGACACAAATATTTTAAAAATAAAATGTAATAAATATTGCTGAAGTTCTTTTGTAGGCGGTTTGAAAATACGCTTCTGATGATGGCAAGAGGTTAAACAAATATTATTAAACCCTCTACCACCCCACCCCCACTAATTGAAATTATGTCATTTCAATAATTTCAGATGTAATTTTTATCACAATTTAAATTTTATTTCAACTAGTGAGGGTGGTTGAGGGATTAATAATATTTTTTTAAACAGTGGCGTAAACTAAGCAACCGCCAATTAAAAAAATCAGCAAAATTCATTACATTTTATTTTTAAAATATTTGTTTCAACAAGCCGCCATTTTGTTCTCAGGCGAATAATAACGTAATAGTCTAGGATCATAAAGGACTCACTAAGACCTTTAAATTGATGTATCGCAAGACCCATCTTTTCACTTAATTTTTTTTTCAAGGTGGCGTCCAGCACCCATCTTGATTTTCCCGAATAAACTTTTTTATCTTCTGACAGCCCACGAAGACCGAAGCCTAAGTACTATGTACCGTGGGTGTACTGGGGAAGTCCGACTCACACATCCAGACCTGGAATCATCCGTAGGGATTTCACCAGCCCTTTAAGAGGATGTGTGAGGTGGTACTACCTCGGCCGAGGAAGAATTCCTCTACCACCTTTCTTGTGCACCATACTATGTTTTGTACTATTTACCATATGCCAGCTTTCAATTTTCTAAATGTAACGGTTCAAAGATTAAGAGGGGAGGGGGACATTAAAGAGCCGCACTGTGTAATAACAAGGGTCAAGCCCTCAGTTGCTAGCCAATCAACTTCGTTAATTAGGTGATCGTAGCATAAGCATGCCATAAAATGCAAACGTCAGTTCATTCAGCTCATGAGGTCCGATAAATTGATTGGTAATTGATGTTTGGATATAGAGGGTTTTGCCAAGGGTATTTTCTGTTTCTGACTGTCTGACTATATAACTGAAAACTTTATACCGCCATTTAATAAAGAAACATAAATAATTTTAAAAAATTGCCCAGTTGTCTATGTAGTAACTGGAAAATGTCATCCATAAAATCTTTTTTGATGTTTAACTCGATTTTGTAGAATTTGCAAGTTACAACGTTGTTCGAGCCGACGCGTCAGTTGTCCATGTGTAGTAATCAGAGAGTTGTCTTTCATCTGTGGAAAATCGTGAAGCCTGACACAAATTTTCGCCGCTTTCTTTCGAAATAACAATTTTTTCGAGTAAAAACAAAAACAAAACTATTTGCATATTTTCTACGAGAGTCAGTCATAATTGAAGCGTCGGCTCGAACAACGTTATAACTCGCAAATTCTACGAAAGCGAGTTAACCCTCTTCAAAATTATATTTTAATTTCGTCAGTTTGCCGATATCCATGGCAGAACTTTATAAGTATTAAAGTAGTACGAAATTACATTATGCTAGCAGGATTCAATCATGTCGGTGGTAAATTTGACATTCGCGGTGGAAACGTGTAAATCCCGGAAAAACGTTGGAAGTTACACAACAGTTACAACGTTATTCCAAAATGTTCTTGTTTAAAATGCTCTGTGGCTATACCACGGATAAATCGCTTAAATGATTGCATAGAGCATGAAAGATGTTGTACCTGTATCGATTGTCCAACGTTCTTCCATTTTGAATGGCAAATAATGAAGCTTATCACTTTTTGCGTCTCCTGACAATTGTCCATGTCACTGTGCACATATCTAGAATGTGTTCGGGTAAGAAAGCAGAAGCCTAATCCTATATTTGTCTGACTTGTTCTTTACATGCCGATCTGCGGAAACTCATGAATCCTGATGGCAAACAAGGACATAGTGAGTTTTTATTAAAGTCTGGTGTAAACGCCACAACTGCGTATTGCGGCGTTGTCGTTTTTCTAATTCAGATCTCAAGGCTAAAATTTGTAGCAGCATAGGAAATATGTATATGCTTAACATTCCGCCGCTTTCTTTAGAAATAACAATTTTTTTAGTAGAAAAATTGAAGAACTTTTTTTACAGCTGAGCGGACGAAAAAAAATTGTTCGGATATTTACGCCTAGACTAGCCTAGCCGAGCCTAGCCTAATCCTATATTTAGTTGACTTGTTCTTTACATGCCCATCTGTGGAAACTCGTGAATCCGGATGGCAATCAAGAACGTACCGAAGCTGCCACTCGTAATCCGGTTTCATTGCATTATGGTGGAAAAATTAGAGTACTGGCATTTTCACAGCCGAGCTGACGCAAGAAAGTTATTTGAATATTTTGTACGAAAGTGAAACCTAATAAATTGTCCATGTGTCTATGAAGATTTTCAGAATGTGATCGGGTAAGAATACAAAAGCCTAATCCTTAATTTGTCTGACATATTATGCACCTGTCGATCTGTAGAAAATCGTAAATCCTGACGGCAATCAAGGACATAGCGAAGCTCCACTTGCAACCCAGTTTCTAATCTCTGCAATTACTCATTGCGGTATCGTCCCTTCTCTAATTCAGACTTTGAGCCTATGTTATTGATAAGAGCATAGGAAATATCTGCTAGATAAATATCTAACGCCAAGTGTCATTTACTGTTTAACTGTTAAACGGTCGGGCCAGTCCCTGTCCGATCACCGAGGTTAACCGACGCCCGGCACGGTTATTTCTTGAATAAGTGACCGCTTGGGAACGCCGTGTCTCGCCTTAAACAAGGAAGGTGGTAGAGGAGCTGGTGCTCGACCGAGGAGGTACCACACCTCTTCTTAAAGGGGTAGTAAAATCCATATGATCTTCTTCCGTTTAGCTAAAATACGGCATTTTTAATGCAGTAGCTATATCTTTTAATTATTATTTATTCAAACTTAAATGCTAAATAATAAAATGCCGAATTTAGTTAAAACTAAGTGCAGTATTGTAGCTATTGGCATTACAATAATTATTAGGTTTGTTTTTAATTATTTGCCAAAGGTGGCTTTGAGTCCCAACAAATGACACGTCTTGTCATATTTATAAAACGTCAAATTATTTATGATATTTTTGTAACAATCTTCATACGTGTAAATTGTGTTTTGCTTTAAAATGGAGTTTACCAATGAAGAAAAAGTAGATATGATCTTTGTCTATGCAAGATGTATGCGGAGTTCGAATAACGCCGTTCAGTTATACGAAAATTTGTATCCTGAGAGAAGAGTTCCCAATGCTAGGTATTTCGCCAAACTGGAGAGAAAGTTGCGAGAGCATGGATCGTTTAGTATACCCAAAAAACGAAAAGAGACTGTAACTTCAGAAGGGGGTGAAAATGAAGTAAATGTGCTAGGTATGATTTTTTTTAATTCATGGTTTAACTTTAATTTATAATAAAATGAATTTTGTAGGCTACGTACATTACAAAAACAGCACTAATGAAGATGTTTCGTTACGCGAAATTGAAAAAGAGACATAATATGTTAACAAAACATCATCAAAAAAAATTCTGCGTCGTCATAAATTTAGACCTTATCGTTGTCGAAAGGTTCAGCATTTAAGACAAACAGATTTCCAAAAATGACGTATGTTTTGCAGATGGATTTTGCGAAAAAATAGACAAGATCGAAACATTTGCAAAAAAATATTGTAGTCTGATGAAAGCAGATTTTGTAATAACGGTTGGTTTAATCGCAATATCCATTATCGCTGGACCCACGGAAATCAACATTTTCATAGGGAAACAGCATTTCAGGAGAGGTTTGGAATTAATGTTTGGCTGGGAATCCTCGACTCTAAAGTAATTGGTCCCTTCTTTTTCGAAGAGCACTTAAGTGGTGAAATGTATTTGAACTTTTTAAGAAATGATTTTCAGAATATGTTAGATGATCTTCCTTTAATAGTAAATAGAAATTTTCAATATTTCCAACAAGATGGAGCTTCAGCACATCGTGATCGCCGATGTACCAGATTTCTAAATATCTTCGTACCCAATCATTGGATTGGTAATAACGGTCCTATCAACTGGCCGCCCCGTTCACCCGACCTCACCCCCCTGGATTTTTCCATATGGGGTTACATAAAAAATCAAGTTTACAAAACTACCCCCTTGGATGTAGATGATCTAAAACGTAAAATACAAGCGGCCTGTAACAAAATTTCTCCCAGAATGCTGCAAAACATTCAATTGAGAGTAATAGAAAATGCAAGATCGTGCCTAAGAAACAATGGGGGACATTTTCAACATTTAATGTAGTTTTATTTTTCCATTTGTATTTTTTTTCTTAGTTAATGTATTGCAGTTAAAAATGTGCAGAGTTAAATAAAATATTATTAGTTTATGTTGGTATTTTATCCAAATGAATTCGCTCTTGTACAATTTAACACTTAATTTAAGACAAAAAAAAAAGATAAAGCTAAATTGCATTAAAAAACACGGCGTATTTTAGCTGGGCGGAAAAATATCAGGCTCGTACTAAGAAAAACCGATGATGATGGCTATATTCGTATCAAAACGTCGGAAAACATGTTTGAGTTACACATCATTTAGAAGGGAATATCAAATTATTTTAATAAATGAATTTAAAAATCCAGGTCCGTATTTAAAAAAATGAAGTTGGTACTGATATCTCAAAAACTAAGAGTCGTGTGAAAATATAAATTACGCCATTTTATAGTGAAGAGAAAATCTTAAAACTTTGGTATTTAACACTTTTTACTAAGATTAAAATTTTTTGAAATATTCGCTAAATAAATTTTGAGCGGTTTTTACATTTTTCCTAATATCTCGAAAACAAAGAAAACTTTTACAACACTTCTAACGGATTTTAAATGAAAATAAAAAAAGGTAACTTTTTACTAATTTAACCGATCTTGTGGCTTTTACCGTTTCGAAGATAGCAATAGTGGTATCACTTAAAACGGACACCCTGTATATATATCTATATATATATATATATATATATATATATATATATATATATATATATATATATATATATTTACTTCTTCGCTAGTGCAGCGAAAAGGCCGTGAATGAAAAATAAAAATAATGAGGACTATCTTTGATTCTGGTCTGGGTGACCTCCTGCTATCGATTTCTGGGCCCTTACCCATCAGCGGGCAGGCTTACACAGGTGTAAGCCTGCCCGCTGATGGGTAAGGGCCCAGAAATCGATAGCAGGAGGTCACCCAGACCAGAATCAAAGATAGTCCTCATTATTTTTATTTTTCATTCACGGCCTTTTCGCTGCACTAGCGAAGAAGTAAATCTTCGCATTTACATTTATTATATTACCTATAGGCCAAGAAATCTTCCATTTTTCTACTATATATATATATATATATATATATATATATATATATATATATATATATATATATATATATATATATATATATATCGTCGCCGTGGAAGTCAAGGAAGTCAAGCCACAAATTTGGCAAAATAGAGTTAAGTACACAAAAGCATTTTAAAACCATTAAAAATGCCGTTGTCAATGAATTTGGGCCACAAAATTCTCTAATTTAAGGTATATTGTATTTTGCCAACAGATCTAGCACACATACATTAAAGCAGACAATGACACCAAGCGGCAAAAGTCTTTTGACATTCAAAAATTTCTTCCTTTTTCTTACTAGTCAACAGATCTAAGTGGCTTATACGCTGTTGACCACTGCGAGTTTCCACGACATTTCACACGCAATTTGTGGACAAGCGCTAGCACCGACTCACATTCGTCACTGATTTATAGTGTTGTCTTTCTCTAACTCAGCAAGAGAGTAAAAACTAACAGAGTTTGGCGAGTCGTGTTGTCCACGCCTGTATGATCAACCCATCAGTGTAATTGTCATTGTCATTACTGACGCTTCGATGGCGATCTATTATTGTTTTTGTTCGTTTTGTGACATGTACAAGTTTGTATTTTTGCGTGATTAGTAGATATAAATAATAATAAGCTAATAACATTTACCAACTATTTCAAAATAAAAACTAGCGTGAGCGTATTATAGTATATCCTTCATGTGACAGTGGCGAAAACTTTTAAACTAAAATGGGTAGTCGAAGCAGGAAGATTTTGAACCTGGTTATAGGACAGGATAATAATAGTAAGTAGCACATATTTTTTTTTAGATTGAAGATAGGTTTTTTTATTGATGATTGATTGATTATAAGAAATACATGCTAACCTACACTTATCTTTCACAGATTCCGTTCAGTATAATACCGGACAACCAAATTGTTTGGAGTTTGGGTTTAGGCCGAATGTACGAGACTTTTATGAAAATGATGAACAACCCGAGTACACAGTGCTCCAGAATGTAATTCCATGCACACACCTTGGAGGTAACACCATACTATTTTTGTTTGTTGGTTATCAATGCGTAGGTAAATTACTTATTATCATTGGGAGGTTTGCTTTAAAACAAAATTCCAATACAAATAATAATCCACGGATATTATGTAGCTGTATCAGTTTATTTCTTTTAACAGACTGTGACGTGACTGCCGTACAAGCTGAATATGCAGACCTCGAGCCGAACACGCAAGGGTTTGACGATATCACCATACAATCCAAATATGTAGAGCTCCATAATGTCATTCCAAGCACACACGTTGGAGGTGAGCAATTTTACTCATTGGCTATCACACTTAAAAAACAAAAAATACAGACTAATACCTACAGACATTATTGTGCGTGAATATGGATAATATGAAAATCTTGTCATACTAAATACTAGTCCAAGTATGATGATAATGAATAAAAAAAATAAATTGGGTGTATTTGTTATAAAACTACATATTTTGTAAATAATATAATATTGTGTATTATTATAACACGTGCATGACAATTGTTGTGTGATGTGACATTGGTCAAAGAAGCATTTTGATATTAATAACAATAAAGATTCATCTTGGTAGTTTAAATTAATTAACAAGTTTTTTGCTTTACAGACTCTAGCGGAAGCATGGCGCCTACGTTTCTAGATTCATACGAGTCGGTCCAGCAGGAATCTGGAGAACAACACCATGTTAATGTCCCAGGAACATCTACGTCTGCAACATCGGACAGCGATGACAATATTGTTTTAAGTAGGAGGCGCAAAGGACGCCCCATTTATACCGAGGAAACGTCTACTTCTGAAATATCGGAGAGCGGCGATAACAATAATCCTGTACCATCCACCGCCACTGTTTCAAATCAGGCTACAGATGGTCTGAGTAGGAAACGCAAGCGAAACCCAAAAAATTGGAAGCGGAATTCACAAAAGATATTGAGACTGGCAGGAAAGGAATACCAAACCAGATCCGGAAAACAAATTCGAGCAAGGACTGTTAGAGACATTAACTGTAAGTGCCATTATAAGTGCACATCCAAAATAGAAACACCACAGCGGGAGCAAATGTTGGCCGACTATCTGAGTCTGGATTCAGAGAGGGCAAGATGGGCCTTCATTGGTAGTAGTGTAAATCGTATTCCAGTGAAAAGAAGGTATGCTGGAGACAGCAATAAACGAGAGCACACCTTGCAATACACTGTGATGAGCAATGATCAGAGAGTCCAAGTGTGCAAACAGTTCTTTTTGGCGACGTATGACATCTCAGGCAAAAAAGTTGAAAATGCAATAAAAAAGCTGACTCCTTCAGGTGTCACTGAAATAGATCACAGAGGTCACAAAGATCCCCCCAACAAGAAATCGGAGGAAGTGAAGAACATAATCAGAGACCACATCAAATCGTTGCCCGTAGTCGCTTCCCATTACTGTCGCAGCAGCAGTAAGAGGAAATACTTGCCATCTGGTTTGAGTGAAACTCGTCTCTATCTGGACTACGTAGAGTATTGCAAGGAACGTAATGTCGAACCAGTAAAGCTTAGCTTCTACAAATCAATCTTCATTTCAGAATTCAACTACGGATTTCATAGACCAAAAAAGGATCAATGTGATTTTTGTACTCAGTACAAGAACAAGTCAGACGAAGAAAAGGCAAGACACGAAGAGGAATACAAACTACACTTGGCCCGAAAAGAAGAAGCAAGGGAGCACAAAAAAATCGACAAGGCCCAAGCTAAGTGTAATCCAACCTTTAGTTGTTTTACCATGGATCTGGAAAAAGTATTGTTGACGCCAAGTTTGCAAGTAGGACAGTTGTATTTTAAAAAAAAGCTAAAAACTTACAACTTCACAGTGTATGACCTGGCTACTGGACAGGCGACGAACTACATGTGGCACGAAGGTGCAGGTACAAAGGGTGCTTCGGAGATCGCCACGTGCCTGTGGAAACTCTTGGTTTCATTAGGCCCCAAGAAAGAAGTTACTCTGTATTCGGACACAGCATCAGGTCAAAATCGCAACTCAGTTGTATCTACAATGTTCTTACGCGCCGTGGAACAGCTACCCATCGATACAATAAATCAAAAGTTCATGGAATCGGGGCACTCAGAGATGGAGTGCGATTCTGTACACTCCTCAATAGAGGCCCGAGGAAAGCAAGTGGACGTGTACACACCAGAAGGATGGTACATGGTTGCCCGTACGGCAAAAACAAGTAAACCCTACCACAAGGTTGTGGAAATGGAACACTCAGACTTCTTGGATTACAAGAAATACAGTAATCAAGTTATGACCAATAAAACTCAGTCAGAAAATGGGGACAAAATGAAGTGGTTAAAGGTAAAGTGGTTCCAATATCGCAAAGGTCAGCCCACAACTATCTATTATAAATACCGCTTCAGCGAGAATGACTTCGAGTTACTAAATATCCAGCGAAGACAACGTAGAAAAGAATCTGCCATAGAAGTGTCAAGGTTGTACAGTTTCAAACCTAAAATAGACCGACTTAAACTGAAAGACCTGTCAACTCTATGCGAAAAAGGTAGCATTCCGTCCACCTATCACGACTTCTATAAAAAGTTGGAGCCTGAAAACAATCGTTACCAAGAAAACAGCAGCTCAGAGGGTGATGTAGATGATTAAAATATGTTGATTCTATAAAATCCTACTAGTTAAATTTTGCTGAATTTGTTGTAACTTGATTGTGACTTGTAACTTTACTAATTACATTTTTTCCACAGCTAACTTTTTGTTTTATTTTGGATAAAAGCCAATTCTATTTCAGTGGATAAATGCTACCAGCCTATCCAGCTTGTACGGCAGTCAGGTCACAGTCTGTAATTTTTGAAAAATATGGAAAGTCCAGACCAAAACTGATTCAGCTTTAACGTTTTGTGAAGAAACTCTAAAGGAAAGTATACTTTTTAAGGTACCATCATTGTCCTACTGAGAGTTGCGCCACAAAATGTTTGTATTTTGTCCACAGATTCTCAATGGTCATCAAGCTTAGGAGGCGTGACTCCTTTGACTACCATGCAAGTGCCAACTGTATATTTTTTATTATTTAGTGGTCAAGAGGTATAACACACATAACTTCTTAAATAAATATCTTTTGGAGTTATTCATTAAAACAATAAAAAGATAACATCACAAGGTATAATATGTTCAAAGTTTCAATATTCTATCTTTAAAAACAAAAAAAGTTACAACCTAAAAGTTACTTTCTTTGTGACATAAAATCTTTGCGCGCCTTTTTCTTCGATTTATAATTTTGTGGACTGGCTCCCTTGACCTCCACGGCGACGATATATATATATATATATATATATATATATATATATACAGCGGGTCTTCGGAAGTTCTTACCATATGGTAAAAATTTTTATTATTGATTTTATGAAAAAAAGCGCCTCTTTATAAAAAGTTCTGCATCATGAGAAAATAGCATCGTCATTCCAAAATTTGATCTTGGACATACAGGGTGGCTCAAAAATGTAAAAGTTCCAATCCACGTGAAGCTAAAAAGACACAAAATCGTTAGTTAAAGGTAAACTGCCACTGTAAATGTACTAGAGTGCACTTTTTGTATGTTAGTGAATTAGGTTTGGAACATACAGGAGTCCCAAAAATAAAATTATTATCAACTTTACAAAAAAAGTAAATCTTCATAAAAAGTTCTACCTTGTAAAAAAAGAGCATGGTTATTTATAAACTTGATGTAGGACAATACAGGGTGGCTTACACAGCTGAAAGTCACAATTTAAATTTAAATTATTTTGATACCTGTATGTCCTATATAAAATTTTTGAATAACCATGCTCTTTTTTCACAATGTAGAACTTTTTATGAAGATATACATTTTTTGTGAAGGCGATAAAAAAATTAATTTTATTTTTGGGACCTCCTGTATGTTCCAAACCTAATTTACTAACATAAAAAAGTTAATTCTAGCACATTTGCAGTGGCAGTTTACCTTCAAATAACGATTTTATGTCTTTTTAGCTTCACGTGTATTAGGACTTTTACATTTTTGAGCCACCCTGTATGTACTAGATCAAATTTTTGAATGGAAATGCTATTTTCTCACGATGCAGAGCTTTTTATAAAGAGGCACTTTTTTTCGTAAAATCAATAAGAAATTTTTTTTCCATATGGTAAGAACTTCCGAAGACACGCTGTATATATATATATATATATATATATATATATATATATATACATATATATATATATATATATATATATATATATATATATATATATATATATATATATATATATATATATATAGCAAATAACCAAGTTATTAGATGGGAATCTTGGAAGTTGAAAAAAACACAAAGAGTGCACAGACCAGGGACCTGCTAGCACATTTGCGGTTTTTTGTCAGGAGACCCAGGGTTTTCCGGGCAACAACCAACATCACCACGGAGGCTGCAAATAGCACCTGCGTGAAACCTCTAATCCCAAGGAATAAGACAAAGTAAAGAAATAACGACAGGAAAATTTATAAAACAGTGAAGAAAATATCGGGGAGCACTACCTTACAGACAGCTATTAGGAAGGTTTTGCAAAAAGAAATTGCAGACACGCTAACCCATAGCCGATAAAATTTAGAGTGGTATTTTAATCGGAGCTATCACCTCATTTGCTAAATGAACTTATAATCCTACCAAAGATGAGGAAGACTTTGAAAAATGTTTTAATTTTAAGTTTTTTTTTTATAAATGATGTGATAGAAACACCACTTTAAATCTTTTCGTTTATGGGTTAGCGTGTATGCAATTTCAGGTTGCAAAATCTCACTTTATCTCGACACAGTTAACCTCTCTCCTCTTCTGCAACAAAAAGTAACAAGTGTTTTTTTTATCTGAGACAGCCCACGTAGACTTCAAGCCTAGGTACTAACGTCCCGTGGGCGTCTAGAGATAAGGGAAATGTAATCTAGTGACACGTAATTTAAAGAACTGCTGGCTGGGAGGGAAAGGGAAAACATCTTCAGGCAACTTGTTTCATAATCTGGAGACCCTAGGTATGAATGAGCGAGAGAACTGGGATATTCTAGGATTTTGTAGCTGGACAGTAAAGGAATGCATACGTAACGCGCCTCTTATTCTTCTGTTAGGAACAGTCAAGGAGGGAATTATAGCGTCTAGTTCTTCAGGGAAAAATCCGTGGAAGTACCGGTAGAAAAGGGATAAATCCCCAACAGAGCGGCGATGAGCGAGAGAAGGGAGATTTCTTGTAAGGACTGGGTCATTGATGAGTCAAATAGCTCGCTTTTGGATAGAATCACGGATGTTAAGTGTCGAGGGTGATGTCGCTCCCCAGATGTGGGGACAGTACTCTAGGTTAGGTCTTATTTGGGAAACATAGAAAGTGTGTAAGTTGGAAGGGGCGAAGTACTTTCTGGTTCGAACGAGGAAACCTAGCTTTTTTGCTGCCGATGCGGCTACTGAAGTAATGTGCCTGTGTCAGCTGAGATCATATTCGAAAGAGATGCTAACACGATCAAGCGTTCATTGTTGTGTTTGAATGTTGCAGTGAACAGTACCATCGTCAGCATAACTGTAGATGGGAGTAGATGGGATTGGTAGTTGACGAGAGCAGGTCATTAATGTGAAGAAAAAATAGAGCTGTTGCCAGGACTGAACCTTGGGGTACGCCAGCATTGATAGGATGGAAATTGGATGAGTGACCGTCCACCATGACAGATATACGCCGATTGGAGAGGAAGCTACCGATCCAGGTACATAGTTTGGGAGGAAGACCGTAAGAAGGTAGCTTGTTGAGGAGTGTGACATGATATACTTGGTCAACGGCCTTGGAAATGTCAAGAGCAACAATCTGAGATTCGCCATCAAATTCAATAGACTTGTACCAGTTATGTGTGACAAAGCTTAGGAAATCACCTGTGGACCTTTGGTGGCGAAATCCGTACTGTCTATCATGGATGATTTTGTGTTTTTCTACATATTTTAGAATTTGCCAGTTGATCGCTTTCTCCATAACTTTTCTCACAACAGAGTAACAGAGAGAAGAGAGATAGATCTATAACTGGATGGAATGGACTTGGAACCTTTCTTCGGAACGGGCTGCACACGAGCAGTCGTCCAGCTATCTGGGAAGATATATACCCTTGTCATAGGAGATCTGGAAAAGACGAGTTAAAATGGATGCAAGTGTTACTATGAGTAGCCTATACTTTGTTAAGAATGTAAATGTGTAAATCTTGGCTTACCCTAAGAGAGTTGAGTTTTTTAGTAAATAAATAAATTTTTAGTTGTCAGTTTTTCAATAGTGCTGATAGTAAAAAAATCATTCATTTCGTTAATGGCTTCACCTACTATTTAGTAGGTCTTGCATAAGTGTGTTCCTTTCTAAAGAAAATTAATTTTACAAAGATTTTACTTTAAAAGTATCAAAAACGTTGGTTTTTAGTTTTTAATAGGGCGGGTAGTGACAAAATACCATGTAATCTTTTAAGTACTGTATTTAGTTCATCACTGGAAGTTTTGTTAGTGTTAATTGTTAGTCAAGCGCTGTTTTCTTGTAATGAATTAATGACTATACTGGGTTGCTAGTGTGGTTTGGTATATTGGTATTTGTTAGTCTTAACCATTTTCAGAAGAAGAGTATTTTAAAGGGATTTTACTATAAAGGTACAATTATTCCTTATGCTAACTTGTTGCATAGAAACAAATGTTGATAAAATTGGCAACTTATTATGGATATTTTTCTTCAATCTGAATTCACACCAGGATTTACCGGTCTGAATATATGCAGTGCATTTTGTAACACCCTGTATAGATTTAGCTAAAAAGAATATTTTACATTAAAATTCAAAACCCTCGATGTACATATTTTTATAGGGATAAATTAAATTCAAGGTAAGACAATAAAAACAAACTTTTTGTGTCAGGTTCTTTATTTTAAATTGAGTGACAGGCGATGTTAAAAAGTTTACGTTGTTGGATATATTTTTTCTTTTTTTGTATTCACTGTCATTGTTTAAAATGTATCTGACATGTTTTGGAAGAGGGTATTTACTATTTATGAATATGATATTTTTCTTGTTTTGATAAACCTATTGTGTTCTACTGGGTGCAATTTGTCTAATGAATATTTAAGTAATAAAATAAGTTGTCCTGGTTAGGTGGCTAAATTTTGAATTACTTGTAGGCTAGCAAATTCTGAGGGTTTTTCTAAACTATACCAAACAACTACAAAATTTAACACTAGGTTTAAATTTCCACTTTTAATACTTAATCAATGATACCGATATATCAGCGATTTTTTAAATTCACTTATTTAACAGAAATATCGTTATTTAAGGCAGTCATACACATATGGCTTTTTTAAAAGCTTCCACGTTTTACTCTCTACTAGTCAAAGAAAGTACCTATTAAAGTAATTAAAACGATAGTTTGTATAAGGGTGAGTGTAATCTTTAAACTGATTATTACTAATCTAGTTTATAAAAAGGGCTTCGTGATTATCCCTAAACATCGTTAAACTGTCTAAAATGCAAAGAATTGAAATTTTAACGATGCTAGGATATGGTGACCGAATGTGGACCCAATTGGAGGTTTGGCAGCTTTTTAATCATAAATACCCAGATCAGCAGATATTTCAATCTACAGTTAGTAGAATAGAACAGAAATTTAAATACTTTGGACGTGTAAAGCCGCGTACAGACCAAGTCCCAATCCAAACCAACGCCAAACGCCAACTCCAACGAATGTGCCAGTTGGCGTTGGGATTGGAAACGATTGGAAAGCATTTTACGATGTCGTCCACACTGCGTTTGTAGTTTCGAATTGGATACCGTTGGATAGGGTTTGGCATAGACAAGAAATATAATGGGGGGGTTCGGTCATTTTCCACGGAAAGAGGTATTTTAATATGTCATCTAGTGATGATGAGTCATTATGTAAAAGTGCCGCATTTTTAATTGTAAATTCTTTACTTAACAATAAGAAAAAGAATCGTCGACCAATGACACCATATAAAAACAGAAAAGTTTTATAGCACAAGTAAGTTGCTGGAGGAATTTCGGAGTGAACAGGGATCATTTCAGAACCTTCTCTCTATTTTTTTTCTTTATTTCAGCAACCTTGCACCTAAATTCAGTAGCAATGCTGTGCCAAATATCTATCTTCTTTTTGGAGAGTTTATAATTTATATTGCTAGGATCCCATAATATAGGGTTATCCCGGTATAGTTCAATTAGTTTAAGGCTAAATCATCTGTCCATTTCATATCAAAAGGCGAAATAAACAAAATATTTGTCAAAAACAAAACGCACAGACCCAAGGAATACTTGCCAACGACTGAAAACATTCAAATCTCGTCTACACCAAATCAAACATCTCTTTGAAGTACCGCTCAACGACCGAACGCAAGCCAACGCAAAGGGTCGCCTTGGAAACCGTTGGAATGCGTTGGGATATGTTCGCCAACGCCGTACACACCAATTTACATGCTTCCGAATTTCTAGTCACATGTGCCTTGGTGTGCGTTGGAACTTCGGTCTGTACGCGGCTTAAAGCCGCGTACAGACCAAGTCCCAATCCAAACCAACGCCAACTCCATCGAATGTGCCAGCTGGCGTTGGGATTGGAAACGATTGGAAAGCATTTTACGTTGTCGTCCACACCGCGTTTGGAGTTTCGAATTGGATACCGTTGGATACGGTTCGGTCATTTCCTACGGAAAGAGGTATTTTAATATGTCATCTAGTGATGATGAGTGATGAGTCATTATGTAAAAGTGCCGCATTTTTAATTGTAAATTCTTTACTTAACAATAAGAAAAAGAAACGTCGACCAAGACGCTGGTGGATGACAACACCATATAAAAACAGAAAAGTATTAATAACACAAGTAAGTTGCTGGAGGAATTTCGGAGTGATTACAGTGATCATTTCAGAACCTTCTCTCTATTTTTTTCTTTATTGCAGCAACCTTGCACCTAAATTCAGTAGCAATGCTTTGTCAAATATCTATCTTCTTTTTGGAGAGTTTATAATTTATATTGCTAGGATCCCATTAATATAGGGTTATCCCGGTATAGTTCAATTAGTTTAAGGCTAAATCATCTGTCCATTTCATATCAAAAGGCGAAATAACCCGAGGAATACTTGCCAACGACTGAAAACATTCAAATCTCGTCCACACCAAATCAAACATCTCTTTGAAGTACCGCTCAACGACCGAACGCAAGCCAACGCCAACGGTCGCCTTGGAATCCGTTGGAATGCGTTGGGATATGTTCGCCAACGCCGTACACACAAATTTACATGCTTCCGAATTTGTAGTCACATGTGCCTTGGTGTGCGTTGGAACTTCGGTCTGTACGCGGCTTAAGAGACATTTCAAGGTCCGGCAGACCCGCACATTCGGAAGATATAAAATTAAATATTCTTCTTTCAGCAGAGGAAATCCATCTACGGAATTATTAGCTCTCGAGAACAACCTTGCAGCAAGTTTTGTCAGAAACATTTTAAGAACTAATAAATATCATCCCTACAAAATAAAGCTATTACATAAATTAAATGAAGACGATCCGGATCAAAGAATATAATTTTGCGAAACTATGATATAATTTGTTATAACAGCGGAGATTTCATCCGCAAAATCCGATGAATCTGCTTTTTGTTTTAATGGGTAGTCAACAGACAAAACTATCGATACTGGTCAACAAAAAATCCTCATTGGATGACTAAAGCCCACACACAATACCGACAATCATTGAACGTTTGGGTCGGTATCGTAGGAGATCGAGTAAGGGGTCCATTATTTTTAGGAAACCTTGACTGGCGAACGCTACTTGGATTTTCTCCAAAACGAACTTGTTCCCGCTTTGGCATTTCTATTTCCAAATGCAGAGGACAATGACTTGCCCGCTACGGATATTTGGTATCAACAAGATGGTACCCACCCCATTTCTTTATCCGTGTTCTAAATTATGGAGATGGATAGGCAGAAGTGGACAAATAGAGCGACCAGCTAGATCTTCATATCTTACACCAATGGACTATTTTTTATGGGGATACTTAAAAAATAAAATTTATTTTATTAAACCCGACAATATAAAAGAACTAAAAAAAAAAAAATTCGATATGAAATCAAACAAATAACGCCAGAAGTGCTTTCCATTTAAAAAATTATCAATGAATGCTATTTTATTATGGCAAAAATGCTCAATTAAAAATAAAAATTGACTGGTCTCAGCATTTTTTCGAATTTTCTTCCTTCAATTAATATCAAATTTATGCGGGACGTTATGCGGTCACTGTACACAGGACAACAGATCAATTGAACTATAGTTTCATTAACTCCGAGTGGATAGTATATTATCCCTTTATTTCATCTGACAGTATCAGGTAAAGCGTATACAGGGACTACAGAATCGACATATCAACCGGAACCAAAGCTTAAACAGTAGAGCAGAGATTATTTTACTTGGACAGAAAATACACACAACCGCAAAGTCTAGGGATATTTTAGTTTGTAGCTTAAAAATTTTTTTTAGGATATTCAAAGTTTACTCGTGATTGTGTTTAATAAATAGGAGTGGTTTATCTTAATTTTGGTTTATTTGCCTTCGCCTTATACGAGTTTTTATACCATTTTTTCGCCCAAACTAAACCAGACAATTTTTTGTTGTTTTTTTTTCTTAGTCCTGGCTGAAGTTAAATGCAATACTGAGCATCATTTTTATGTTTATAAATCAGTGTAGTGTTTGTAATCATGCAGCGAAGACATTTAAGTCGAGAAGAAATGATAAGAGCTGTGGGCCTTTTTGAAAGAGGCATGCGACAAATTGACGTTGCAGCAGAAATGGGTACCACTCAAAGTGTGATATCACGTCTTTATGCAAGATATCAAGAAGAGGGTGATGTGGCGGAGAGACACAGGGGACGTAGACGCATTACCACCCCCGCACAAGATCATTTTTTGCAGCTTAATGCTCGAAGACGCCCCGATGTGACTGCCCCTGAGTTACAAATTATGCTCCAGCAATCTCACGGAGTGGTTATTTCTGACGATACTGTGCGTCGCCGATTACATGAAGACAGACTTCATAGCCGCCGCCCTTTGAGGGTTCAACCACTAAGATGGGGAAATCGCGGGGCACGACTTCTGTGGGCTCAGGAACATTTACAATGGCAAAATGAAAATTGGACCACTGTGCTATTCACAGATGAATCTCGGTTTGGGATTCATCCTGATTCAAGAAGACTTCGAGTGTGGAGAGAGCCCGGCAACGCAAACCGCCTGCGCCATGTTCAGGAAGTTCACTCTTACCAAGGTGGGACAATAATGGTATGGGGAGGAATCAGCATCGGTGGAAGAACCGACCTCATTTTGTTGGAGAACTTCTTAACTGGCAGGATGTATGTGGAACAGATACTGGCACATGTTGTTGTTCCATACGCGGCAGCAATGGGTCGTAACTTTCTCTATATGCATGATAATGCTAGACCACACACTTCAAGAGTTGCTATAGAATTTTTAGAAACCAACAATATCGATGTCTTACCGTGGCCACCGCAGTCTCCGGACTTAAATCCCATTGAGCACATGTGGGATATGCTCCAACGAAGAGTTTTTCGTATGGGAATTCCGAGGGACAATCGAAGAAATCTTTTTTTGGCTCTTCATGAGGCGTGGAACGGGACACCACTGCAAGACATCGATAACTTAATTCTTAGCATGCCGAGGCGATGCCGGGATGTAGTAAATAATCGTGGAGGCCATACACGATATTAACAAATAACGCACTTTTTCCCAGCCGTAAAGTTTAGAGTAATGTTTATGTTAATTTTTATGTACTTTTTCTCATAATCAATATAATTTTTCATTAAAATACAACTTTTGTTCTTGATAAAAAAATGCTTTTATTTTATCCCATTATACCCCTATTAACCTAAAATGAACAAATAAAGTCGATAACAATAGTTTAAAAAAAATGTCAGATACCCCATTAAAATATCCTTAGATTTTGCGGTTGTGTGTATATCATTTTCACCTGATCAAACCCAAAAAAGGTTCGTTTAAGTTTGTTCAGGATCTTTTTTCGCCTTTTTTTTCATTAACATTTATCAAGCTACTAGAGTTCATAATTTAATTTTCTAAATACTTTCCGAAAAAATGTACTTTCGAAAAATGTACCTATTTTTTAAAAATTACTTTTTTAAAGACATTTTTGAAAAAAAAATTTACGTAGACGGTAAATGTTTGTTTTTGTTTAAAATATTTTGTAGAATTTGTAGGAATGGTTAATGTTTATGGTACAATATTTATTTTTATAAAATTCGCCATTCAAATCCTTTTTGTACAAGGCTTTAGCTCCCCCCTCTAAATCCTTGCCTGATCCCCTTGAATTCTACATTCTACAATCTACTACAGGATCTAGATATAAACTGGAGTGGGAGCAAAAACATAAACAGTCGCATACTTTATTTTACTGGAATAGTGATCATTCCAAAAATTAAACTGCATTTATAACAATGTTACAAATACATTGGAACCGATACATTTTTTGACGCTTTGCTCAAAAGTCCTAAAGCAAGCAAATTAAATTTTATGAGTATTACTTTTGGGGACTAATGGTGTTATTAAATTATTACGTTTATATAATCGAAAATACCTAATCTGGTTATTGAGCACGTGTGCCGGGTCTTCTCAAGAGTTTCAGAAATCGCTATAGGTGATTCGGAGAAAAAGGTACTATGTAAACTTATTATGTGGAAAACTTTTACAAAATTAGAAAAGTTTTGACTCAAATGCGAGTTTCCCGTTTTCCTTCTGTAATAAAACTCCGCCTAAACTCGTATTTATTTTTGTAAGGTCTTTTCAATGCTTTGGAATAAAATAAATGCTTTTCTGTACACATATTTTATAAGATAATGAACGGTTTATGGAGAAACACGAGATTATTTTTAGCAATGTTTAAATCTAGTTTTTTTAATATGCAAAAAAAATTGCTTCTCGGATATTGGCCACACTGACTTTCAATAATATCATATGTGTATACAACATCTCTACTTATCGAAGTGTACCGGGCGGGGCTGAAAAGGAAAAGCTGAAAATAAAATTTCGAATTCTCTGATGAATTAAATGTCTATACTGAAAAGTTATTGGTTTTTTATAGCAAATAACTGGGCAATAACAATAAAGTTTTGAGATATTTACCTTTTACTTTATTTTATATGCCACCCCTTAAATTTTGTTCACATTTACCAATACTTTAGATGAAGTTTGTTAATTGGTAAACAATTATATTATTCTTTTAACTAGTAGTTAACTTAAGCAGGTATTTGACTTTTGTAAAATAGACACTTTCCTTTAGTAAAATTTAAATAAATTTGTTTGAGCTACAGATAGGACAAAGGCGCGCTTAATTATGTGTATATTATTTATTTAAATTGCAGTATTTAGGAACAGTATAAAAACAACTACTATAAACTAAATAAAATATTTATTCAAAGTCATCATCATCATCATTGGGTGGATCACCGCAAGCATCCAGTTCTTGACAAAATTTAAGACGG
Organism: Philopedon plagiatum; assembly: GCA_963971165.1. NCBI lineage: Eukaryota > Metazoa > Arthropoda > Insecta > Coleoptera > Curculionidae > Philopedon > Philopedon plagiatum. Next base: position 29,227,413 of record OZ020198.1, on the reverse strand, counting down.
GTTTTTGGAATTATTGGGGCAAGTAGATCCTAAGGCGTTTCTTCGAGTTAAATATACCCCACAAACAAAGCCACCTGTGATAAAATGTTTGATTATTCTTTTTTATTGGCAACAACATCGTTTTTATTTGTCTTTTACTAATGCCCCTTTTGCTAACAAGGATAAAAAGAAATCGGATTCCGTTGGGATGTTATCAGTAAAAAAAAAGGATTTGCGATGACTAATCTTTACAAGAATATAACCAGCAATACTTCCACAAGCAAAGAAAAATTTGAACAAATTCTTTTTTTATTTGTCTTTGTCTAATGCACTTTCGCCAACACGGATAGAAAGAAATTTGATTCCTCCGTGATTATCAGGAAAGAAAAAATGAATATTGTGATCACTAAAATATGTTCTGGTGTAAACTGTCCATGGAACTGACCGATAGGGTGAATTCTTGTTCAATTGTTTTTTCTGTCATCATTATAACATAAAATTGGATACAATATAGTTGCCTACAAAATTTGACCCACCTGTAAAAAAAACTCACGGGCCGCGCCTCGTTCACAGACTAAAGATTCGGCGCAAATCATCTCTTACATTTCCCGCGCATCGCGAGGAAATTTTCAAAAGATCGTTTTCCTACTGTTCTGCTTATCACACGAATAAGTATATAATTAACGACTGTTCACTGAACCATTCTGGTTTAAGGCCAAAATTTGAAAAATTCTGCTTGGATCGCTTTCTCCCAGTGATAAAATTCCTTTGATAACCTCACACTTCTCTTCTTCTCTAGTCTGCTTCTTTTTCTTTGTTCCTTCTGTTTTTATACGCAAATGATTACATAAATATTTAGCTTTTGCAGCTCTAAGTAGTTTCTTTATATAACTGTTTAATTATATAGGTATTATGTAGTTTTTAGGTTAAGTAACAGGAGAACATAATATTTGTGAAATTTTAAACTTTACTTCATATTGAAGCTACCTATAAGTAGGAAACCTGGCCTCAACAGCTTCTGAGCTTAGGCTTGGAAAGCTGAGTAAAAGGCCTTTTGATCTCAATATGCTGAATTTTGCTGTACTCTATGTGCTAATGTAAATAACAATATTATTGGAATTAATAAACGTCTTGATTATTATTATTATTTGCGCTGTTGTCATAATGTCAGACATATAATACAAAGTCGATATCAGTGATAGCAGGTACAAAGGACTTGATATAAAATTGTTTCATAGCTCTCAATAATCAACATAAAGTTCCAAGGTAATCAAAAAATTATCCGTCCCCTTCAATTTCACTCATTAGAAAAGGATAGCTTAACACCGCTATCGGCTTTGAATCTAGAAGTCAGCAATGAATGTAATCCTGGAACTAACCATTTCTGTCATACGACACTAAATATCACGGAAACCTCGGAAACATTCGGCCTCTTCCAGAGATTCAGAGAGCTTCGGCGAGAGGCGGTGGTGGCGCGAATTTGACTTTGCAAACAACTCATAAACAAAGACTTACCCTAACCACATATTTACAGCTGTTTGCCGCCTTTTTTAGACTTAATATGTCTTTGATTGTCGTGTTACCACGCAATTTTTTGAACTCTTCGCTTTTGTAAATCGTTTTGCCTTATTTTGTGAAAAATATTGTGCTTATACAGTTAATTTGTGAAAAATATTTGTTTAATTATAATTAGCATCTGTTATTTCGCAATTTTAATTCATTAAGCATGGAAACCAAAACTGCCCAGAACAAAACGTGCACATTCTGCGATATGGAGTTTTCTTGTGTTTCAGCAAGGAATAGACATGTAAAAAATGTTCATAACCAACAGCAAGAGTCCGATGTTAAGAAGTCACATATTATTTGCCCATTGTGTACTGGAAATGAGTTAGTCTGTGGAACTTATAATAAACTAGAAACACATTTGGAGATAAACCACAACATAAAATTACAAATGCAAACATTTAATTTTGCTTGCAAAGAGAGTTATGAACAATGGTCTATAGAACAGAAAATTGAGACAACTTATATAGCGGCCAGGACAAAAAGATATAATGAAGATGTGGAAAAATCCTACACGTGCAATCGTAGTAATTCAATAGGTAGTAGAATGCACCTTTTAATATCGCTTTATTTTACAAAATATTTCTATTATCCTTAGGACATGGCAGCAAATGCTCCAAACGACTGGAGAAGGCTGGTGGTTCAATAAAAATGTATGGAGTATGCCCATCTCGTATAAATATAAAGATCTGGCAAACAAGTAAATTATTTTATTGCCTAAAAAGTATGTAGGTACAAATAAATACTATATAACCCTAAAATGTGGTAGCTGTTTACTTTACAATAGGCTGAAACATTCGAGAAAATACCAAATTTCAAATTGTTGGGGAGACTACTGTAAAATTCTGGAAATCACATATAGGCCATGAAGAGGAGATTAGAAGTCAGCACTTGTCAAAACTTGAAAAAACTGAAATAGTTCCAAATTATGTAGTGGTGTAACCGTAGACAGAATTATCTCCGATGCCAGAAAAGTCACATCTGAGAAAATTCAAAGAATAAATTAATATGCTGAATAGGAACGATATGTCATATTTAATGAAGAAACATAATGTAATGCAGAAGAAACATGAAAATAGTATGATTGCTGTAGCTTTAAAAGTAGAAGAATGGAATGCCAATGGAAAAAAACTATTGTTTTTTTTCAAGCAACAAGGTATGTTGTACTATTTATTACAAATAAATTTAATGAAAATTATGTATATTGTATTACTTCATATAAAATGTAATAGTTTTATAAAAGAACATACAAACGTTTTCAAAATATTAATAATATACTTTATGAATTTTTTTATCTTAGGTGAAAGTCATCCAATATTGCGTCTAGAAGATTTTTGCGTAGAATTTATGATTAAGACCATGGAATGTAAACTAAAGGATTTCTGTAGAATAATATGTATGGATGGAACACACTGCACGAACCAGAAGGGAATGGATTTTACTATCATGCTTGTAAAAGATGACAGAAATATGGGTTTTCCAGTGGCTTTCTTTTTAAGTAATAGATTAGATCAAGTAGTGCAAGAGGTTTTTTGGCAGGCGCTGCTAGACAAAGTTAAAGAAGTGATACAGCCCGAGTATTTTATGACAGATGATGATGCAAAATACCACAATGCATGGGTAAAAGTAATGGGAACTGCACCAAGAAGACTTTTGTGTAGCTGGCATATCATTAAGAATTGGGTTATTCAAGGAAGATCTAAAGTAAGGAAATTAATAGACAAACATATATGTTTTATATTTTTCTGTGTAACATACTTACAAGTAGGTACTTATATTATTTCTCTTATGTTAAGATTTTATTTTTTTTTCTTTAGATTAGGAATGAAGTAATCAAACAAACAATGAAGGCAGATTTAAAGAGAATACTGAATGAAACCAATGTGGAGAAGTTTGTAGAACTGACTAAGAAGTACTTTGAGAGACTGCAAAATGCTGACGAACATGTGTTTTTGAATTACCTCAAGAAGTATATTTTTTTTATTGTAGTAGAATTTAAGAAAAAAAAAGTTTTAACCATTTTTAATTTTAATTTTAACATATTATATATGAAAATTTTATTTTAGATACTATTACGAAAGTGAAGAGAGGATAGCTATGTGGGCACATTGTTACAGAAAAATGCAGGTATAAATACAAATATGGCACTGGAGAGTTTAAATAATTTACTCAAGACAAATCAGCTGAAGAGAAAAACGAATATCACCATCTAATAGGCTTTTGGAAGAAATTGAAAATTTGGTTGATGGAAAAATGTGGCAAAGGATTCTGAAGGTTGCTTGTTTTAACAAATATTTCCACTTTATTTTAATAATTCATATTTTGTGATGTAAATATTTTTTCTTTATAGATGGAAAGACCACACTCGAATACTTATCAGGACAGACTTGTAATAAAAGCACATAAACTTGCACAAACAATGAAAACAAATAATATAGAGGTACTAGAGGTAGGATTGGCGAATTTCAGGTAAAGTCTTCAACAAGTGAGAATTTTTACAAAATATATTATAATGAATTATGTGACACAGAATGCAAAACTTCTTATTGTAAAATATGTAAGGTATGTATTCATCGTTATAGGTGTGATTGTCCAGGGTATGCCATAAAAACTACCATGTGTAAACACAATAACACAATACATTTGGTATGTTTGTATGAGCAAAGGAAGGGAAGCGAATCTGTTTTAGGTGACGTTGTTGAATTACTTTCTGAGGAAAAGCCATCGGATATTAAAGAGGGACATAATGAAGAAATTAAAAAATTTATTAGAGAGAAGAGATCCGAGAGCCAATGTTTAACTACGATAGATGGAAACGCGAAGAGGGAGGCAGAAATTAAAACTTTGACAAACTTTTTAAGATCCTTAAATGATGAGCGGTACAAAAAGTAATGGAATCATTTTTGCAATGTATGTATGTTTTAAAAATTGAGCTGTATTTTTTTATAAGGTGTATGGGACAATTTAGTTTAATAATGGAGCAGGAAAATAGATCAGCGGTGCATAAAAGGAAAATCGAAAAGCAAGAATTCTTTCCAACACAGAGAAAGAAATAGTATTGGTTAAGGGTTTTTATATTTATTTTGTATGCCAGGTAATGGTGACAGGGGGACAGGGCTTGTTTTTGTATTATATAATTATTATAAAATCGCTAATTGTAATTCTGTAGTACGGTTTAGGTTTTATTTAGATGTATAAACTGTATTTTCTAGTTGGTACTATAAAAATTAAAATATATAAATATGTACCGTAAAACCGGGTGACTTGAGACAGCCGGGTGACTTGCGCCACAACTTCACGTTTTTGTAAGATTGTTAAGACAGGTGGCAACAACTGTACTTTAGTAGAATTCGTCTGGTGTATTGGTGGGCCACCAGTACACCAAACGCATTCTATTAAATTACAGTGTTGCCACCTGTCTTAACACACGTGAAGTTGTGGCGCAAGTCACCCGGCTGTCTCAAGTCACCCAGTTTTACGGTACATATGGTGTAGGGCTGTAAGCTAATAGTTATTGTATTTTACCTTTATAATAAATTCTGAGTGATATTATGTAGGATAATAAGTTGGTTTTAAAAAAAAATCACTCGTAAGTTTCTTGAAGTTTCTTCTTACGGGTTGTAATCGAAACTGTGGATTTCTTAAAACTAAGTAAGTTTAAATAAAAGACTTTAATATTATGTATGCTTTTTATTTAATATAAAGACAAAAGTTTTGTTTATTGGTCCATGACAAACTAAATTCTATATATATATATATATATATAGTAAACTAGTAATATTGGGTTGCGCAGCAAATGAAAGAATACTCTTTAAAGTTGTTCCAAGCTTTCGAAAATATTTATTTTCATCTTCAGGGAGAAACTTAGTTGAGGATGTTCATTAACGGTGTTAAAGTATTATCTAGGGAATCCGTGAAGTTCTCCAGAGTGGGATCGAAAACCAAGCGTCATTAATTACTTAATTATTCTAAATTTACATTTATTACACAATAGCACAGACAGATTAAAATTACATGAAAGTCATTAATAAAAAAAAAAAAGGAAGACAATTAAAAATCATTTCTTTCTCCGTTTTTTGAAATTCATTTTAGCCATGCGGCACGAAATCTCGTGCCGCATGGCTAAAATGAATTTCAAAAAACGGAGAAAGAAATGATTTTTAATTGTCTTCCTTTTTTTTTTTTTTTTTATTAATGACTTTCATGTAATTTTAATCTGTCTGTGCTATTGTGTAATAAATGTAAATTTAGAATAATTAAGTAATTAATGACGCTTGGTTTTCGATCCCACTCTGGAGAACTTCACGGATTCCCTAGATAATACTTTAACACCGTTAATGAACATCCTCAACTAAGTTTCTCCCTGAAGATGAAAATAAATATTTTCGAAAGCTTGGAACAACTTTAAAGAGTATTCTTTCATTTGCTGCGCAACCCAATATTACTAGTTTACTGCCTAACTAGTCAGCAACGACTACCCTCTCTCTCTCTCTCTATATATATATATATATATATATATATATATATATATATATATATATATATATATATATATATATATATATATATATATATGTATATATATATATATATATATATATATATATATATATATATATATATATATATATATATATATATATAATATATATATAAAAAAAGGGGAAGAAAATATTGGGGAAACTGTCTGTATGGTAGTGCTCGACACGTGTTTCGTGCTTATTAGCACTCATCAGTCGCACATAACCAAGTTATTAGATGGGAAACTTGGAAGTTGAAAAAACACAAAGAGTTCACAGACCAGGGACCTGCTAGCACATTTGCGGTTGTTTTTCGTCAGGAGACCCAGGGATTTCCGGGCAACACCCAACATCACCACGGAGGCTGCAATAGCACCTGCGTGAAACCTCTACCCCAAGGGATATAACAATATAAAGAAATAAAGAAATATCGACAGGACTATTTATAAAAAAAGGGGAAGAAAATATTGGGGAAACTGTCTGTATGGTAGTGCTCGACACGTGTTTCGTGCTTATTAGCACTCATCAGTCGCACATAACCAAGTTATTAGATGGGAAACTTGGAAGTTGAAAAACACAAAGAGTTCACAGACCAGGGACCTGCTAGCACATTTGCGGTTGTTTTTCGTCAGGAGACCCAGGGATTTCCGGGCAACACCCAACATCACCACGGAGGCTGCAATAGCACCTGCGTGAAACCTCTACCCCAAGGGATATAACAATATAAAGAAATAAAGAAATATCGACAGGACTATTTATAAAAAAAGGGGAAGAAAATATTGGGGAAACTGTCTGTATGGTAGTGCTCGACACGTGTTTCGTGCTTATTAGCACTCATCAGTCGCACATAACCAAGTTATTAGATGGGAAACTTGGAAGTTCAAAAAACACAAAGAGTTCACAGACCAGGGACCTGCTAGCACATTTGCGGTTGTTTTTCGTCAGGAGACCCAGGGATTTCCGGGCAACACCCAACATCACCACGGAGGCTGCAATAGCACCTGCGTGAAACCTCTACCCCAAGGGATATAACAATATAAAGAAATAAAGAAATATCGACAGGACTATTTATAAAAAAAGGGGAAGAAAATATTGGGGAAACTGTCTGTATGGTAGTGCTCGACACGTGTTTCGTGCTTATTAGCACTCATCAGTCGCACATAACCAAGTTATTAGATGGGAAACTTGGAAGTTGAAAAAACACAAAGAGTTCACAGACCAGGGACCTGCTAGCACATTTGCGGTTGTTTTTCGTCAGGAGACCCAGGGATTTCCGGGCAACACCCAACATCACCACGGAGGCTGCAATAGCACCTGCGTGAAACCTCTACCCCAAGGGATATAACAATATAAAGAAATAAAGAAATATCGACAGGACTATTTATAAAAAAAAAGGGGAAGAAAATATTGGGGAAACTGTCTGTATGGTAGTGCTCGACACGTGTTTCGTGCTTATTAGCACTCATCAGTCGCACATAACCAAGTTATTAGATGGGAAACTTGGAAGTTGAAAAAACACAAAGAGTTCACAGACCAGGGACCTGCTAGCACATTTGCGGTTGTTTTTCGTCAGGAGACCCAGGGATTTCCGGGCAACACCCAACATCACCACGGAGGCTGCAATAGCACCTGCGTGAAACCTCTACCCCAAGGGATATAACAATATAAAGAAATAAAGAAATATCGACAGGACTATTTATAAAAAAAGGGGAAGAAAATATTGGGGAAACTGTCTGTATGGTAGTGCTCGACACGTGTTTCGTGCTTATTAGCACTCATCAGTCGCACATAACCAAGTTATTAGATGGGAAACTTGGAAGTTGAAAAAACACAAAGAGTTCACAGACCAGGGACCTGCTAGCACATTTGCGGTTGTTTTTCGTCAGGAGACCCAGGGATTTCCGGGCAACACCCAACATCACCACGGAGGCTGCAATAGCACCTGCGTGAAACCTCTACCCCAAGGGATATAACAATATAAAGAAATAAAGAAATATCGACAGGACTATTTATAAAAAAAGGGGAAGAAAATATTGGGGAAACTGTCTGTATGGTAGTGCTCGACACGTGTTTCGTGCTTATTAGCACTCATCAGTCGCACATAACCAAGTTATTAGATGGGAAACTTGGAAGTTGAAAAAACACAAAGAGTTCACAGACCAGGGACCTGCTAGCACATTTGCGGTTGGTTTTCGTCAGGAGACCCAGGGATTTCCGGGCAACACCCAACATCACCACGGAGGCTGCAATAGCACCTGCGTGAAACCTCTACCCCAAGGGATATAACAATATAAAGAAATAAAGAAATATCGACAGGACTATTTATAAAAAAAGGGGAAGAAAATATTGGGGAAACTGTCTGTATGGTAGTGCTCGACACGTGTTTCGTGCTTATTAGCACTCATCAGTCGCACATAACCAAGTTATTAGATGGGAAACTTGGAAGTTGAAAAAACACAAAGAGTTCACAGACCAGGGACCTGCTAGCACATTTGCGGTTGTTTTTCGTCAGGAGACCCAGGGATTTCCGGGCAACACCCAACATCACCACGGAGGCTGCAATAGCACCTGCGTGAAACCTCTACCCCAAGGGATATAACAATATAAAGAAATAAAGAAATATCGACAGGACTATTTATAAAAAAAGGGGAAGAAAATATTGGGGAAACTGTCTGTATGGTAGTGCTCGACACGTGTTTCGTGCTTATTAGCACTCATCAGTCGCACATAACCAAGTTATTAGATCTCCTGACGAAAAACAACCGCAAATGTGCTAGCAGGTCCCTGGTCTGTGAACTCTTTGTGTTTTTTCAACTTCCAAGTTTCCCATCTAATAACTTGGTTATGTGCGACTGATGAGTGCTAATAAGCACGAAACACGTGTCGAGCACTACCATACAGACAGTTTCCCCAATATTTTCTTCCCCTTTTTTTATAAATAGTCCTGTCGATATTTCTTTATTTCTTTATATTGTTATATCCCTTGGGGTAGAGGTTTCACGCAGGTGCTATTGCAGCCTCCGTGGTGATGTTGGGTGTTGCCCGGAAATCCCTGGGTCTCCTGACGAAAAACAACCGCAAATGTGCTAGCAGGTCCCTGGTCTGTGAACTCTTTGTGTTTTTTCAACTTCCAAGTTTCCCATCTAATAACTTGGTTATGTGCGACTGATGAGTGCTAATAAGCACGAAACACGTGTCGAGCACTACCATACAGACAGTTTCCCCAATATTTTCTTCCCCTTTTTTTATAAATAGTCCTGTCGATATTTCTTTATTTCTTTATATTGTTATATCCCTTGGGGTAGAGGTTTCACGCAGGTGCTATTGCAGCCTCCGTGGTGATGTTGGGTGTTGCCCGGAAATCCCTGGGTCTCCTGACGAAAAACAACCGCAAATGTGCTAGCAGGTCCCTGGTCTGTGAACTCTTTGTGTTTTTTCAACTTCCAAGTTTCCCATCTAATAACTTGGTTATGTGCGACTGATGAGTGCTAATAAGCACGAAACACGTGTCGAGCACTACCATACAGACAGTTTCCCCAATATTTTCTTCCCCTTTTTTTATAAATAGTCCTGTCGATATTTCTTTATTTCTTTATATTGTTATATCCCTTGGGGTAGAGGTTTCACGCAGGTGCTATTGCAGCCTCCGTGGTGATGTTGGGTGTTGCCCGGAAATCCCTGGGTCTCCTGACGAAAAACAACCGCAAATGTGCTAGCAGGTCCCTGGTCTGTGAACTCTTTGTGTTTTTTCAACTTCCAAGTTTCCCATCTAATAACTTGGTTATGTGCGACTGATGAGTGCTAATAAGCACGAAACACGTGTCGAGCACTACCATACAGACAGTTTCCCCAATATTTTCTTCCCCTTTTTTTATAAATAGTCCTGTCGATATTTCTTTATTTCTTTATATTGTTATATCCCTTGGGGTAGAGGTTTCACGCAGGTGCTATTGCAGCCTCCGTGGTGATGTTGGGTGTTGCCCGGAAATCCCTGGGTCTCCTGACGAAAAACAACCGCAAATGTGCTAGCAGGTCCCTGGTCTGTGAACTCTTTGTGTTTTTTCAACTTCCAAGTTTCCCATCTAATAACTTGGTTATGTGCGACTGATGAGTGCTAATAAGCACGAAACACGTGTCGAGCACTACCATACAGACAGTTTCCCCAATATTTTCTTCCCCTTTTTTTATAAATAGTCCTGTCGATATTTCTTTATTTCTTTATATTGTTATATCCCTTGGGGTAGAGGTTTCACGCAGGTGCTATTGCAGCCTCCGTGGTGATGTTGGGTGTTGCCCGGAAATCCCTGGGTCTCCTGACGAAAAACAACCGCAAATGTGCTAGCAGGTCCCTGGTCTGTGAACTCTTTGTGTTTTTTCAACTTCCAAGTTTCCCATCTAATAACTTGGTTATGTGCGACTGATGAGTGCTAATAAGCACGAAACACGTGTCGAGCACTACCATACAGACAGTTTCCCCAATATTTTCTTCCCCTTTTTTTATAAATAGTCCTGTCGATATTTCTTTATTTCTTTATATTGTTATATCCCTTGGGGTAGAGGTTTCACGCAGGTGCTATTGCAGCCTCCGTGGTGATGTTGGGTGTTGCCCGGAAATCCCTGGGTCTCCTGACGAAAAACAACCGCAAATGTGCTAGCAGGTCCCTGGTCTGTGAACTCTTTGTGTTTTTTCAACTTCCAAGTTTCCCATCTAATAACTTGGTTATGTGCGACTGATGAGTGCTAATAAGCACGAAACACGTGTCGAGCACTACCATACAGACAGTTTCCCCAATATTTTCTTCCCCTTTTTTTATAAATAGTCCTGTCGATATTTCTTTATTTCTTTATATTGTTATATCCCTTGGGGTAGAGGTTTCACGCAGGTGCTATTGCAGCCTCCGTGGTGATGTTGGGTGTTGCCCGGAAATCCCTGGGTCTCCTGACGAAAAACAACCGCAAATGTGCTAGCAGGTCCCTGGTCTGTGAACTCTTTGTGTTTTTTCAACTTCCAAGTTTCCCATCTAATAACTTGGTTATGTGCGACTGATGAGTGCTAATAAGCACGAAACACGTGTCGAGCACTACCATACAGACAGTTTCCCCAATATTTTCTTCCCCTTTTTTTATAAATAGTCCTGTCGATATTTCTTTATTTCTTTATATTAATATATATATATATATATGTATATATATATATATATATATATATATATATATATATATATATATATATATATATATATATGTATATATATATATATATATATATATATATATATATATATATATATATATATATATATATATATATATATATATATATATATATATATATATATATATATATATATATATATATATATATATATATATATGTATATATATATATATACCTATGTAACACGTTTAAATTAAGAATAACAAATGAAGATTTTAACGCAATTCAGTACAACTAAACGATTTTACTGCCCAGCTAAGTACTGTACTCAAAATATAATAGAACCATATTATTAAAAACAATTCTTGTATCGCATATTATCATTGACACATTAACAAAAATAAATAGTCTTGCTTCAAAATAAGGGATAGGTACTACGACAAAAAAAAATAGAGATACTTCTGCTCTGAAGCGACATAATATACTTTACAAGGAACATAAAAGGGTTTGATACTTTATCACGATAACAAATCATTTATTTTGAAGTCTACGACCAAAGAGAGACAATCGCCAAGCCAATAACTAAGATTTGAGGTTAGGTTGTTTCGCATTTTTGACGCCAAACATGCGCCAAACTTAGGAAATCAATTAAAATTCCCGCCTCTCGCCGAAGCTCTTCGGGAGAGGCCGAATGCTTCCGAGGTTTCCGTGATATTTAGTGTCGCCTATTTCTGTCAGGTAAGGTGACAGTTATGAAACCATATAACCTAATAGCCTTTTGAACTATGTGTTTGTTTTATGTTTTCGTTGGTTTTGAAAGAAAATTCATTCGTTTGTATAAGTGTTTTCGCCGTTAATAATAGCTTATTCAGTGGAAAAATGGATGAAGGCTCTGAAAAAGCTAATTCGGGCAATTTGCCCAGGGTTACTATGGACATAATATATGAATATTTACTTTCAAATTCAAAATATTTTAGCGCTGAAATACGGAATGTGAAGTTAAAATGGTTAGTACAAAAAAGCTATGCTTCTCACTGTGTTCTGTATAATTATCTATATTCCCTAGGAATATTTTTTCGTAATTTTTCGAAAATTTATGTTGGGGCAGAGAGATTTTTATCTTAGATTGATTTTGTATCTCTCGCTGAATGCCAGCTCGAGCGGCGAACTATTTGGCAACATTGCAAAAGCCTAACAAATCAAAATGCAGGGAAATGATGATATCATTCGCCTATGTGAGAAAAGTAGCCAAAGTTTAACTCAAATTTTAGGGCATTTCCAGCTTCCCAAAAAAATATTTTTGCACTTTATTTTGACCATACATTCTAAGAAGTCAATAAAAAAACTGTGTAACGGACCCATTGCGGATTAATTTCACCAATAACTTGACAAATGTTTTGCACACCACACGGCTACTCGAAGAGGATATAAAGGTTTTTCTTCAATCACTCAAGGATTTTCACTTCCTAAATCCCACAATTTTGCTTGTTCACATAACCTTCGAGGTGGAAATGTACTTCGTCGGAAAGGATAATTTTATTGCAAAATTCTGCATTATTTCCATAGATATTACATATATTACACTCGCACAGCGTATTCCTTACACCATCTCCGTTCAATGCATGGGCGAAAATGTGCGCTTTGTACGTATTTGGCGCCAGGTTTTCAAAAGTCACTGTGTAGAGGCACGCGCACTCAAGACGTCTAGCAAAAGTGGGCGGACGGCAACTAACCGATCAGAACCGGGCCGACGCCATTTGCATTTTGAAAATGAAGTAGTGTTTGATTGTGTTTATTTGTGAGGTTTTGATATTATTTAGAGGCTCATTCGTTAATTAATTGACAATTTTAGTGATGGTGTTTAGTTATTTTTGTGGACAATGGCCGATCAACGTAAAGTGTATGATTGTGTTTTACCAAAATTTGTTTTGTCCCTTTTTCTTCTAAGATGGTACTTTTTAAATTACTTTGCTTTATATTATTGAAGCATGTTGAAAATATTTTAACACCAAATTTAATTTCTGATAGTAGTACCATGCTAATCGTTTGAAAATGATTTTCTTATACATCATTTAAAAAAAAACTTATTGAAACTTTGTTGTTTACTAGTATTGGTTTATTCCATGTTACATAAAAATAGGCCGAAACAACTTCATTTAATATATAAACTAGCTTCAGCCCTCGACTTCGTTCGCGGTATAACAATTTTGCTCCATTACAAAATTTGAACCCCCATTTCACCCCCTTAGGTGTTGATTTATTAAAAAGTGTAAAACACGTGTTCAAACATTTATTTTTTAGAGTACTTCTAAGTAGTTTCGACTTCATAGGACCATCTAATATTCTTTCTCCATACAAAGTTTGAACCCCTATTTCATCCCCTTAGGTGCTGAATTTTGAAAAACCCTTCCTTAGTGGATGCCTACGTTATATAAGAAACCTCTGTGAAAAATTTCAAGTTTCTAGACACAGTTTAGTTAGTTACCCACACTTTGATTCCTTAAGGAGAAATGGTGGGTAACTGATAATTTCTTCGTCTAAAAAGCCAATATCAGCAAAAATCTTTGAAAAAATTGTGTTGTATTTATTGGAAGTTTTTTATTAGTAGCCCTCACTTTTTTTCGAAAAATTAAATTTCCGGTAGTCGAGAATTAATTACTAATTAAAAAGATTGGTTGTCGATTTAACTCTGGCCATCTTTTAAATAAGAAGTAATAGCAACTAAAGATAACAGCGGTTGTTCTTTCCATTCCTCACACCTTTAATAAAAAGTGGGTAATTAAAACATTTTAACGACAGTTTTGTATAGTAGGAAAAGTCCCAGTTTTAAGACAACGAAATATATCATATTTATTAAAATCCCACTAGTGGGTTATATTTTTATCATTAGTAAAAAGGATAATTACATGTAATAAAAATTAGCATTTATTACTGAATAAAATATTCACGTCATGTAGTGGGTGTACCTAAGTTTCAAAGTACGATCCTGTCTATCACAAGGCAAGCGTTCTGCAATGCGCAAGCCCGTAGGGCAGCGACTTTGTTTACTAATTCAATTCGGTAAATTTGCCACATTCGAAAATGCTGATTATTATTTGTCTCTATATATAGTATGCCTATGATTATTTGTAACTTCTTGTTAGATAAAATGCGCTAACGCACGGCGATCCCGTGGTCTGGGGACTTTAAAGGTGCGCGCACACTTAGGCGAAGCGAAGAGAATTTTATCCGTCCAAGAAACTTACGTGCAATCAAATGGAAGCCCGCACAACGCTTCTCGACGCTTCAGTGTGCGGGCTCCAATTTGATTGCATGTAAAGTTCTTAGATGGATAAAATTCTCTTCTCTTCGCGACGCTTCGCCTAAGTGTGCGCGCACCGTAACTCTTGAGTTAGTTGAGCAGGGGTCTGAAGGTTTAAATGGGCTTTATGGCAACAAGGGATTTTCCCAGTGTTGCCAGAGTAACAAAGCAAAAAGTCGCCATCGATCCAAGAAAAGTCCCCACTTTGTCCCCACAGCTTTTTTGAGATATTCGGGTTAGAAAACTGTCAATATTAAATAAAAAAATGTTTTTGTGGAGCAAGCTTGGGGGAATCTCCAAAATTTGACGTACAATTCGTGGCGTGTTCAGATATTCTCTTTGAGAAATCCCTCGGTGCAATCATGATTATTATTGTGACGTTGTTTCTTCCTACGTATTGTATACAACATGTATATTGAATTTTTTCACCTGTAAAAAGTAGCCAAAAATAAGCTTTTTATTGAAAATCGCCGCCACACTCTCGGGACAAAAAGTCGTCATTTTGGCGACTTGTCGCCCCAAATGGCAACACTGGGATTTTGCGGGGTACCGCCACCTCTCCAAGTAAGGTGAGGTAAATATCATGGGACTACCACTACAAATTATGATTAAAAAACACGTGATGTGCTATCCATGGATACGGTTGGTTATTCTCGGACCAATAGAACAGCTTAGCTCACGGAACAGATTGTTCATTTAGACTGGTGCAACCTGGTCTCATAATGCTGGTTCAGTCTAACAAATCGGGAGTAAACGTTGTTTCACTTTGTCTTTATACTCTTGACTGTTGCAGAGAGTAACATTAAAGTTAAATGAACCTAGCTTTCTTTGCCAGTCGTCCTTTCGTTTGGGCGCCATTTTTTTGGGATCAATAATTCACAAAACATGATGTTTCGTGCAATAATTATTTATTAGTTTATTACTACTTCAATAATTTGTATTCTTAAAAAGTTTGGCCTTATGGCTTTGTGTTTTTCAGAACAAGAGTGGTGCCTTCAAATTTGAGGTAAGTAATTAGTAAATTTACCTAAAATTTCTTATTTACTTTAACCTCTGTGAAAAGGTGAGGTCATCGGCATTTCTCCAAAATAATTTTTATAATATCCAACCGATTTTGTGATATTAAAATGTAATTGTAATATGTTTCTAAGTTTCTTGAATATGGGGAACTTTTGTTTTGACACTATCTATGTCTTGTGCCCGAATAACAAATAAAATAATTTAAAATAAAATATCGGTCTTGTAAACCAAAAATAAGAAACATCTTTTAAAACTTGAGGAAAAAAATCTTATCTTTAATCTCTAAAGTTAATATTTTATATAGGCTAAAATAGCACTGGGAGTGTTTCCTTTAAATTTGAGGTGAGTAAATAACACATTATCTAAAGTTGAATAAAAACATACGTTTTAATATTAAAATCTAACCCCAGTATAAAGAGATAAGGTCATTGACATATTTTCTAAATTATTTTACCAAGATGTTTTTGCATGGATGTAGGTATTAACTAGATTTTGTAGAACAGATCATTCAACTTATAAATAACATAAAGTTAATGTAGATTTCCCGAGAGATTTCCCATTTAACATAAGAAAAATCATACTGAAAGGTGACGATGACTATCTTGGGTTTACATACATATAGGTGGGATGCATCCCTTTACAGCAAATTGTGGTTTAAATCTCAGCTTCTAACCTTAAATTATCAGCAAAGTAAAGAACCAATAAATTGTTTTTGTTTACTATTTTTATATGCCAAATGCAATATCTCGTTTCTAATTAAGATTAGGGAATTTTTTTAGATTTAAATTTAAACGGCCAGATTCTCCAATGCTAGACCGGTCTAAGTTGACAACCAGTTTTAAACTGACAAGTGCAATAATAAGACAACTAAGTTTTATAGTAGGTATGTACTTTCCACAATAACAGAACTAAGTTCATTTTAGCAGCACGTTCCAAGAAAAAAATCGTGGGGAAACCAAGCAAATCACTGAAATATTAGATTAGGTTATGTTTTTAACGACAACTTAGGAACAATGACAGGACAAAAAGCTGTCAAAACCTAGCTGATCAACTAGAATATCATTATTTTAATTTAAACCAGTACTAAAGGTGGGTTTATGTAGACCACTTTAAATTTAAATTTAATTTTGCTCTAAAAAATTTTTCATTGAAAGTTAAAATTAAAGTAAAATTAAATTAAAGTTGTGGATAAACGCTCTTATGTGTATTTTACTCATACTAAATTAAAAATAGAGTCAAATTAGGGTTAAATTAAATTTAAAGTGGTCTGCATAAACCCACCTTTAATCTTAAACCTTTTTAGTGAATCTGAACAAACATGTTTAATAAAGCATGTTAATAAAGTGGATTCGCTTTTGCTTTATTCTAAAGTAAATTCAATAAAAATTTCAGCTGTTCATGCAGTGCGAAGAAAGAACACATGGATCATCTTAGATGCTGAACTAATGCGACAACTCACAAGACTTGTATCCATTTTAATTTTATGGAACTCTCATTGTGGATCTATTATTTTGGTTTTCTAAATATCTGCTGCAGGTATGTTAAATTAAGTTTACGTATTGACCTCAGTATTGACTGAATGTCAGGTGGTGCTGAAATATCTTGTGCCATTGAAAGGAAAAGAATTTTTTTTTGTAAGTTCCTTTCTTTTCCCTTCTTTTAAAAGTGTATATTATTATTTAACAAGAAGCAACAATAAAAAACTACAAATTTTTGTACTGCAATAGCTAGAAGACAGAATAATTATTATGGACATAATTAAATTTAGATACTTTATTATTGATAAAAATATTTAATAAGTATTGTTTACTTTCAATAGATTTATTGGCATTGCTTATAATAGGAAGTATTGAAAGACGAAGTGCTGGCAAAGTTATGTATTTGATTGACTTTGGTCGAACAGATTATTTTATATAACACAAAAATATTTTATATTGATAAATGTTGAATGATAAATAGTTGCGTACATGTACATTTTATCAGAGAGGTGTTTATATTTATATGGTAAGCTTCAAGGTATCACATAAATATAGCCACAAATTATAAATTATTACACTGGGGCTAGATTTTTTTACGAAACTAGTTTGTTTTTGCATCATAATGTAAATATTTAGTAAAAATTGAGCAACTGCCTAATTGATGCAGGTACATTGACACGAACACCTCTCTGAAGATTAGTGTTGGGAATAATCGAATGAATTAAATAATCGAAAGATTAGTTCTACAATGTCTTTAATATCGAATGATCATTCGAAATAATAATATAATCTTGGCCCCGGCCCCAGCCACGTCGAGTGCCCAACCTCTCGGTTAAATCATTCGAATGATCTCGTTGACCTCTTGAGATATCTCGAGTGATTTCAATAATCGAATGATCGATTATTTTTTATTCGAGATGTCCCACCACTACTGGAGATTCATTTATCAGTATAATGCATACTCCGAGTTATTGCTTGTGATTACTTAGTTATAAAATATAACCTTAAAATACTGTTTGTTTAATTTATTTTAAATGTATTAAATAGTGTTATCTTTATCCATATGAGTTTTATTTTTAGTTTAAATACCATTTTTAAAAATTCCTTAAAATGTATATTAATTAATTTTTGTTGACACTGTCAACAGTGTCAACAGATTTTATTAATATTCATTTTCGATAAAACTGACATTAAAAATACTAAAAACCTAAAAGCCAAAAGGAATTTTAGTTCACCATGCACCTTCTGTTGGTGGCGCTAGTAGTGAAATGTCATTATTGTCATTTGTCATTAATGTCTATTTGTCTTGTATCTCATTTTACATAGGACCCGCTCTTCTCTCTATTTGTATTTTTTGTAGTTGAGTTTTACACACGTGCAAGGCCAGATCTTTGGTCAAAAGTCGATGCAGTACGCTTTTCGTTATATTCGACTGTTGAGATCGACAACGAACTTGAGATTTTCACGTACTCTAGCGATATTTTCATTGGATCGAGCACTACCTGGACACACTGGCACCTTTAAATCAATAACCGATCCGGAAACCTCAAATTTTCGAATAAGATTGCAAATTGCGTTGTCACTTGGCACATGACTACGCCCAAAAATTAAACGAAGTTTACGAATTTTTTTCACACAAGAACGGGAATATCCATAAAGTTTGAACAATTCTAACCCTTTCTTCCTTCGTAAAACGATCCATAATTATTAAATTATCGGGTCTCTAGATGGCACATGCAAAATACAAAATTTCTAGGTTAAGTTGTTGAAAAATGACACCAAATATAAATCTCGAAGTATCTAGTGGGTCACATTTATTGTAAATTTTGAAAATTATTTTGCAAATTTATCATACTTATACACAAAGGCCTCGTTGCCTGCTGACCTATTAAAAAGTATAAATACCTACATTCATAATTTAAAGGTTCATTTTAAGGTAATGGCCAGTGGTATTTATCATTGAGGTCACCTGAAATGTGACATTTCGATGGGCAGCGTAAGAAACGAGAGCGTATAAATAAAACATAAATGATTCAATGATACTCATACACTTTTATGTAGTATATTTCTAACCAAGGTATTTCTAAGCAAAGGTATTACAATTTAAATATCAAGTTACTTCCTTGGCATAGTTTTACATTATGATTAGTTATATTCATAACTTATTCACATATTAGGCCTTTTCAATGATATAAAGATAGCGGGTTTGCTACTATACTATACTTTGCTATTATACTTTATACATATTGTTACGGACTTCGCAGAAGTTTTACAGACATTTTAGCTTTAGTTTGTGTTAGTGTTTTTTTGAGATTTTAGGTATATTTTCCATTACAGTGAAACTTCTATTAAAAGACACATCTCGACAATGGACCCTTTTACTAAACGGACACCTTTTAAGTCACCAAACATTCCTTATGTAGGTTCCTATACTGTGTGTAACAAAAATATGGAAACCTTGAAATATCTTGCCAACCATTCATCCGATTTTTATGAGCTCTTGTATCCTTCGGTACGAAATAACGCCCGATCTAATGGTGAAATCCGCATTGTTGTCAAGTTTACCATTTTCCTGAAATCGACAGAAACTTTTTTTTAAATGGAACGCTCTATATTTTGTTCGATTTTTGAATTCAGCTTAAAATTCTGAATACTTCTTATTGGGAATATTTTATCCTAAAGTTAACAGTTTTTGAGAAAATCAAATAGGTATCGTTATTGTATTGTATTTTACCTTAAAATACCTGTACACGAAAGTTTACTTGAAATATCTGACATTTCCAGTTCCGCTTATTTACAGAAATGGATCATTTAACAGAAACCAAAAGAACTGAAATTTTAATAATACTGGGTTATGGGGACAGAATGCGAACGCGAAGTTTGTAATAGTTGTAAAAGTTCCTGTCGATTTTAGGAAAACGGTAAACTTGATAACAATGTGGAACTCACTATTGGATCGGGCATAATTTTGTACCTAAGTGTACAAAATTTCATAAAAATTGGATGAACGGTTTCCAAGATATTTCGACGTTTCCATATTTTTGTTACACACTGTATAAAATACCCCTTAACAACGGTTCTGGACAAAAGCTTTGGATTTACCCATATTTTACTTGTAACATTTACCTTCCAACAACGGACAGTGTCATGAGTGCCCATTAAAAATATACAGACCTACATACTAATCATAATTTTGTTGGAAAAGCCCCCCGACCCAAAAGTAGGTAGGTACCTAATTTCTCAGGACTTATTGGAGGTATCAGCTGTATTTTCTTTAGGGACTAGGCACTTTTCTATCAAAATTTTATTGTAGTTTCTATTACCCTGGTCATTTTTCACATATTATGCCTATGAAAGAATGGGTGGATCATTGCAGAATATTCGATTCCATTATTTTCTGCACATAACGTATGGAAAATCTAGAATTTACCACAATCCCATTTTATTTTAATGCGCCTTGCACCCTTGGATGTTTCAAAAGTCTCCAGGACTATTCACAGGGGAATATGGAGGATCCAGACCGGCTTTTGCTGATGATTTTCGGTTGGACGTTATAATCGTATTGACTCGTTGTCAGTAAATGCGTTATTGTGGCATTGTTAGTAAATAAAGGTTAGAGAGCCACAAATTAAAATACGTAACTAAGGGTTGGTAGAATATACCAATATATCGCTATTTTTAGTAGCAATAATTTTTTGTAATTTATCTTCATTGCATAGTGACGAAATTTAGGCTGACAGTGGCAACGCCGCCGTCGCCACTTTAAATCAATAGTCCCGTTCAGTGATGGTTTTTATTTATTTATTTAGCATTTAGGATGCAAACAGAAATATCTAGTTCCAAAGATACCATCCACCATTTACAATATGTACATAGTTATATCATGGTTAATGTAACCTAAAGGAAATATTACTATTATGCTACTTAATGGTAAATAGTGTACATACAAAACAACAATAAACCAAACAATAATACTAAAATGAAATTAACTACAAGTACGTAAAACACAAATGTAAGATAACACTTAGGGTCCAGATAGCAAACTTCTCTACCTAAGAAAGGTTTCAATGTTTTTTTTAGTACGGATTGGATGTTAAAAATGTCAAGATTTAAAGAGCGAGACAAATCGTTAAAGAGCTTCTGCAGTCTGGTAAGAGGCGTATTTAAACCCAAATTAGAACGCTCAAAGGGTACCCTGAACAATCCGTGGCTTCTCAGATTTCTGATCGGTTTATTAGTCAATTTGGGCCAGTAGATTAGGAGAGCCGTACGAAGAATTTAGTAACTTATATAAAAAGCAAAGTTCGGTTATCTTTCTTCTATCAGAGAGTAGAATTAATTTGAGTTTTTGGTGCAGTTTCAGGTGAGCAGTTACTTTTGCGTGATATCGCTTTAATAAGTTTGTGCTGAATTGCCTCAAGTCGCGTCGAGTGAACTGCTTAGCAAGGGCTCCAGACAACAGAAGAAAAGAATAGCTTGCTATGGACAAATGCATAATAGAGCACAATCAAAGTCCGGGGATCCCTAAACGCCCAACAGCTCCGTATGGTAAAACCAATCATTTTATTGGAGTCTTTAATGATTTTTTCAAAGTGGCTATGAAAGGTCGACTTGATTTATAGAGTAACCCCCAGATCTTTAACGTCGTTCAGTTTTTTTAGAGCTGAATTATTGATATTATATTTATTTTGGATCACATTTATATTTCGTGTAAAGGAAATAGAGAATCATTTGCCAATATTAGGAAGCAGTTTATTTTGATTGCAGCAATCGTAAAGTCTATTTAAATTCTCCTGAAGTAGAAGACTATCATCAGGAGCACCCTGTATGGTTTGAAATCATCAGCGTAAAGAAGAAACTTAGAAAGAAAACAACCGCCATTCTCATTAATGTAAATTATAAACAATAACGGGCACAAATGACTTCCCTGAGGAACGCCCGACTCTGCGACGAAAGGTGCAGAGTTATGCACATTAACAGACACTATCTGAGTTCTTTCATTAATATAAGAGCAGGTCCATTTTAAAAGGCACTCACTGACACCGACCTCAGCAAGTCTCTCCAGCACGCGATGGTGGTCGATTTTATCGAAAGCCTTACTGAAGTCCGTGTAGACAGAGTCCATCTACTTACCAGAGTTGAGAGCTTTACAGATATCCTGAGAGTAGTTGATTAAATTTGTTTCTAATGACCTATTCGGGCAAAAAGCCAAGTTGCTGTTCTATATCTCTTTTCACAAGCGTTAATATGTCTGAGTAGACAAGTTTTTCTAGCATTTTTACAAAAGTACAAAGTTTACTAATAGGCCTATAATTCGATTCATCGTCCTCTTGTCCCTTTTTAAAAATAGGAGTAATAACAGCCGTTTCCCATCTTAAGGGAAAATACCTGATTTAAGTGAAGTTTAATATTATAAACAGTGGTTTAACAGTATTATCTTTGCAAGATTTTAGAAATATGGGCGATATGTTATCAGGACCGGCATTTTTATTAGGATTAAGTTCATTTATTAAATTGAATATTGTTTTAGAGACGTTTATTGGATATTTGTTTAAGTACTTTTCTGGTGAGGTGTCAAAAACTGGGACATCATTCGAGGTTTTATCAACATAAACGCTTTTAAAGAAACTTGCAAACAAGTTACCTATTTCCATTCCATTTCTAGCCACCCTACCGTTGAAATGCGTAACTTGGGGAATGGAGGTTTGAGATTTCTTTTTGCTAGAAATAACCCTCCAAAAGTGTTTGCTATTTTAATTTCAGTAGAATTAACATAGTTTTGAGTGTCTGTTCTTATACATGTTTTACCTATTGATCTTAGGCCTTAGGTTACAGTTATAGAGGCGTAGTACGTTCTTGTTCGCAGTGTTGCCTAGCAGTCGGAATTTGTATCTTTGTTTGTTAAGGATTTTATCTATAAAATTTGTTCGTTCCCCGTGTGCCTAGAAAATTGGGCTCTTTTCGCCCGGAACTATTTTTCCACAGAACTGCTCAGGTTGAATACAGACAGCTCGAAAAGGGACAGCGACGGAGCAAGAAGTAAGATTTTTTGGTGTTCTCCCTCTCTCTCTCTCTCTCTTCCCATTATTTATCCTATACACGCGCGATGTATAAACAAAACAAGAGGCTATTTTATAAATGAATGAGTTACTCCCTCCTTGCTAATAAGTCTATGGTACTGTCTGAAGGCCACAAAAGAGTAATAATAAATAAATAACGGCTTTTATTTCAAATAAACAATATACAATTGCCTATCATAAACAAATTATTATATTGATCATGCAACATGGCGAAGTCTAGCTTTAACACATACTCAACTTAACCACGAAAGACGATCTTAAGAGAGGGAGTGATTATATTGTAATATAGTAAAGAAGTCAATAAGAAAAAATAATCATACGTAAGTTGTTTACATATAAGCACAAAACTGTACCAAACTATACACCAAGTCTTCATTAACAGCGCAGCGTGCAGGTATGCGACTGACTGAGACCTTCAAATTATGATTGAAGTAATTAAAAAATGTTTAAAGAAAATTATAGGGAAGGACAACTCAGATGTGCTTGTAAATCATAACTGCAAGACTGTATGCCAAGAAGGTATTCCATATATAAAGAATTATTACCCAAATTAAGGAATTCATGAGAGATTGAGTTAAATATCTTTACTGAGTTATACGTGAAGCATCTCCGAAACAACAAAAAGTCCTCCGGTCTGGATGGCATCCCATCCCATGGCATTGTTCTAAAAAAAAATGTACTCCAGAACTCGCACCCATCGTAACTTGTCTTTTCCAAATCTCTCTGACAAGGGTACCTTCCTAGATAGCTGGAAGACTGCTCGTGTGCAGCCTGTCCAGAAGAAAGCTTCCAACTTCATTCCATCCAATTATAGACCTACCTCTCTTTTCTCTTCTTCTCTCTGTTGTTAGCAGTGTTATGGAGAATGCGATCAACTTGCAAATTCTAAGATATCTAGAAACACATAAAATCATCCATGACAGACAGTACCGATTTCATTACCAAAGATCCACAGCTGATCTCCTTAGCTTTGTCACACATAACAGGTACAAGTCTCTTGAATTTTATGGCGAATCTGAGATTGTTGCTCTTGATATTTCCAAAGCCTTTGACCAAGTATAGCACTCCTCAACAAACTACCTTCTAATGGTCTTCCTACCAAACTATGTACCTCGATCGGTAGATTCCTCTCTAATCGGTGCATATCTGTCCTGGTTGGCGGTCACTCATCTAACTTCCATCCTATCGATGTTGGCATCCCCCAAGGTTCAGTTCTGGTAGCAGCCCTATTTCTTGTTCACATTAATGACCTGCTCTCTTCATCTACCAATCCTATCCACAGTTATGCTGACGAAAGTACTCTTCACTCCAATGTTCATTTTTCTAGACAAGTCTCAAATCAAGAGCTGGATAATAGACGCAGATCTATGCACCTATCTCTTTCCCAAGATCTTCAATCAATCTTAGACTGGGGTGCCAAGAGCCTTGCCCAATGCTTTCAAAACCCAGTCTTGCCCCCTGTCACGCAAAAAATCTGGCAACGCCTACCCCATCCACATGAATGGCCAAGCCCTACAGAAGAATGCAACGTTCAATCTTGTTGGCGTCGCTATCGAACATGATCTCAGCTGACACAAATACATTACTTCAGTAGCCACATCGGCAGCTAAAAAGTTCGTTTTTTTTTGAGCAAGAAAATACTTCTCTCCTTCCAACTTCTACCCAATCTATGTTTTCCAAATAAGACCCAACCTAGCATACTGCTCCCATATCTGGGGAGCTGCATCACCTTCGACACTGAACATCCTTAATTATATCCAAAACAGAGCCATTCGACTCGTCAATGACCCAGTCCTTACAAGAAAACTCCCTTTTATCGCTCATCACCGCGCTGTTGGGGATTTATTCCTTGTCTACCGGTACTTCCACGGATTTTGCTCTGTAGAACTAGCCGGAATTATTCCTCCCTTGACTGTTCCTAACAGAACAACAAGAGGTGCATTATGTATGCATCCCTTTACTGTCCAGCGTCCATCTACGAAAGCCCAGAACGGATCACTTCTCTCGCCCATTCATACCTAAGGTTTCCAGCTTATGGAACAAATTGCCTGCAGAAGTTTTCCCTACCCGTCCCAACTAGTGTTGTAAATATCCGTATTCTTTAGATATCCGAATCATACGGAATCGGAATCAGCTAATATCCGTATCCATTATCCGAATACGTATCCATTTCTTGATCCGCGCGAAAGCGGTTACAGATCATGTATACGTATGCATGCAACACTAAAACATTTTCTATCCGGATACACGGCTAGGTAGGTCGATGCGGTCTCATATCATTCGAAGTCGAAGGTTAGGGATAGGAAGGCACCGTCGCACAGTGGGCCCAAATTGGATTTTGTCGATCGAAATTCTGAAACTTCTTATATTTGCTTATGGTATTAAAATACTCACGAAAAAATTGTCATAAAAAATTGGCACCCCCTAGGGGTGCGGTTAGGGGGTGCAAAATATAAACACAGCCTAATTTTTGGTATTGAGCTTTTATGGCATTAAGGTAATAAAGGGGAAAATTATGAAAAAATATTGACACCCTTGGGGCTCGACTAATGAAATAAAATGCAGGACAACGCAATTTACCGTTTACTTGCCACCCCAACTGGCGCCGCCGCGCGGGCTGGTATTGTACAAGTGCGCACGTTTCTGCAGCATTTCTTGGTATAATTGTCTTCCTTAGACACTAAACGACATGACCATAAGCAATTTATAAATTCGTGGTGGTTCGCTTGTATTGCAAGGCCGATTCTCTTTTACATTTATTGTAATCTGTAGGATTTTCTACGATGACGTATTTTCTAACTGTATATACAAAAAGGACCACAAAGTAAATATGCATTTTGTAGCCCCAAGAATGCTTTATAAGGTACTGACCGGTACTGTATACACCAACAGTGAGTTTATAAATATAAAATAAAAGAAAAGACAAATATACTTGCTTTACTTTGTGTATTATTACAAGTTCTTAATTTGTTCGCACTTCGCGCGTAAATCATGAAGTTGGAATGCATATGCTGCTGTTAAATACTAGTAAAATACTTAATTTACAGTTATTACTATATCTTCATGCAATTTTAACCACATTGGTTAAGATAACAAAACTGATTTTCGATCGCGTTTTCTTAAATAAAGACCGTGCGTCGCGTTCGTTCTCGTTTGAATTCGGTTCGGGTGAGGCGGGCCTAGTTTAACCAATGGGTCTCATCCCAGATGATACCCGTTACCCTGATAACTATGCATTTTTTTTTTTAGGAAAGGTCATTAGAAAGAGAAAGCATAAGATCAAATATGCCAAATCGCAGACCGTGTTGTTCGCTTACAGTCGATTCCGATTCCGTTTTCTCTTTGCACTTTGCATTAGTAACCAGCCGATGCGAATTTATTTTGATTCCGAATCAAGTTCTCGGCCGGTTACGAATAATCCGGATTCTTTTAATATTCGGATCCAACGAATTTTTGGATACGTATCCTTACATCACTAGTCCCAACCTCCAATTCCTTAAAACGTGAGTCAATAGACTACATTTTCCTTCTCTTCAGATGCCCACGGTACGTTAGTACTTAGGCTTGAAGTCTACGTGGGATGTCTTAGATTAAAAAAAAATTCTAATCTTCCAAAGAAAAACTATTTATAACATTCATAATATGCACGCGTGTATGTATAGTTGATTATGCAGTAGAGCAGGTAAGTACGTTGAAGTAAACAAAAACCGGACAAGTGTAACGTTATTTCAGACACTTAGATATTTCAATGTTAGTTGCAGGAAGTTAGTTTTTGTTTCTTATAAATTTGCGAAAAAGCGATGAAACGATTGAATTGCTGCTATTATTTCCACACAACTTTTTTCCTACCTCTTATGCAACAATAGCTATTGGTAGTTTTTTTTTGGGTTGCCTATCTCTTGTTACATCAGGGGTAAAAGTATTTCAAATAATTAGATAATATATCAAATAACCTATTTAGGAGTTGTGTTGTTTAATAAAATAAATAACTTTTTAGGTTCTCAGTGCTGACAGTAAAAAAATACCGTGGATTTTTTTAGGCATTATGTTTTAATTAGTTAGTGGACCGTTTCTTACATTAATGGCTATACCTAGTGTTTTGCTGGTGTGGTATAAGCTTAACGCAAAACCTAACAAACCTATTTTCTTTCGTAAAATCTTTCTACAGGAAGTGTATTTTACGGAGATTTTACTCTAAAAGTCGCAAAAATATTAGTTTTCGTTTTTAATAGTGCGGATAGTGACAAAAAGGGTGGAATCTTTGTGTTTAACTTTAGTTAATTTTAATTATTAGTCGAGTGCTCTTTTTGCATTAATGACTGTGCTGTGTTGTTTGTGAGTATTTGTTAATCTAAAATATTTTCAGTTAGAACATATTTGTTTGACTTTTACGCAAATAAAAAAATACAAATATGTTCTAACTAACATTATTCGCAAAAAATAAAATTTAAGCTTAAAATATTTTCAAAAGAAGTGCATTTTAAAGGGAGCTTACTTTAAAGGTAACAATAACATTATTTCTTATGCTGAGGTGTAGCATAGAAAAAATTATTGATAGAATTGGCAACTTATTCGTACTATGTGTTTCTTGCCAATGGCGGGTACCGTCGCACAGTGGTCCTCGGAGTCAATCTGAGAGATCGAAATTTTGTAGACTTAAAATATGTAAATTTAGCACAGAAAAACCACCTTTTAGGGTCTATAAGACAAGTAAAATTAATCAAACACAAAATTGAAGGTTATAAAATTTATAAAAAAAAATAAGTTCAAAACGGACACTGAAAGTCATCTTCATAGTCTTTAAAATAACTGTTTTCTGTGATAAACTTTAAAATCATCTTCAATTTTTCTAACGGAACTGATTTGTGCCCTTCCACACTCTATTATAGGTCCTGGCGTAGGATGCCGTCATAAAAAACTGAAACCATTTTTTTATAAGTAGTAGCGCTAAGTAGCACGCAATATGGATATCAGTGACAAGCCAAAATGCCAACAGTTATGTTCGTTTAGCAACTTTAACGGATAAAGCGTGATCAAGTTTTTTCGGGTCTAACAAACTTCATTCAAACTTTCGTAATTTTAGTATGTCATAAATATGTATCTTAAATAAATATATAGCCCACAATACTTAGCCGAAGTTACTTACCTGTTAGGTGTATCCATAGGAAAAACGTATAGAGTTTGTTGCACAAACACATCTAATAACAATTATTATTATTATGCAAGGTAAGGACTGGCGCCTTAGGCCACGACATTCGAATAAAAGTGAGTGTTTACCTAGGTACTCTCGGTCGGTCGGCTATGCGAACTTCGACTGAACCTTTATTGTTATGTACAGTCGGGAGATTTATTATTCGTCCAGTTGTAATTTTTCAAAGATATAGACATACACAGATATACATTAAATTCAGTAAAATTTTAAAAATAAGTTAACAGATATCTCTTTTCCCGAGAAATAACAATAACAATAACTCTTCATATTTATCAGGATCCCTTGGACAAAAAAGACAAAAGAAAGATAATTTGATTAAATATCGGCGAGCGAAATTATTCGTCCACTTCCAAAAAAAAATTAAAGATGTACATAGAATGTATTTATCTGTTATACCTAGTGATAATAAATTCCTAAATATAGATTCTAGATTATTTTTAATAGTAGTTTGAGACTCCGTGGTCTAAAGAATACAGAAAATTTTCAAAATTTGTCGCAAATCATCAAAAGTTCCTCAAAAATCAGACATTTCATAATAAAAGTATGTCAAGAAGGAAGATCTCAAAGAAACAAGAAAAATTGTTGGAAGAAGCCGGTCAACAGTTGAATATATTATAAAAAATATGAAGCAATCCATACAACAAAAACCTTGTCAGGGAGAGGAAGACAAAGTACTGACTTTTCGAGAGAAACAAGAAATACTAAGAAAAGTTGGTGAAAATCCGCAAGCTACTGCGACAGATACAGTGAAAAGTTAAGCCAATTATTACAAAAAGGTTATCCATGTAATAATAATAAGAAAAATTTTAAGAAGCCAGGGTTTACAGGCACGAGTTGGTCGAAAGATACCATTAGTAAATAATAAAAATACGAAGAAGCATCTCGAGTTTGCTCAAAGGCATTTTGACAAAAATACTGAGTACTGTAAAAACATCATATATACTGACGAAATAAAAATTATATTATTATTGTTACAAATTAAAATTATAAAACTTGTAGAGTCAATGCCTAACAGGTTACAACAAATTATAAAATCGAAAGGGTATCCCACACGTTATTAGTTTTGGCATGTTTGGACGAATTTCGAAAAAAATGTTGGTGGACGAATAAATAATTTTTCTCCCTTGGTTTTTAAGAAATTATGTTTTATTATTAATTATATTTTTGAAAGGCATTGCCTGGGTGGGACTTTATATTACAGTTTTTAGTACATGAATAGTTGTTTTTATTTTTGTAATGAAAAGCAAATAAACTTAAGTAGTTTTCATTTTATCCCAATTTTTTTAAAATTTTATACGTGGACGAATAATTTATCTGCCGACTGTATTACATGATTAATAAGGTCGCTTTTAATGTATCTTAAAGACGGAACTTAAGGTTTTTCACATTTCGATCTCCCAGAATGGCTCTGGGAACCACTGTGCGTCGGTTAGACAAAGTTTACCAGCTTATTATTGCGACGCGCTATTTACGATTATTTTTCTTCAGTCTGAATTCATACCAAGATTTACCGGTTTCAATATATTCAGTGAATTTTATAATATCCTGTATATTTAAGTAAAGTATAAATGGTTCGGTTCTTACGATTGACATTAAAAAGTCCTCAAATTGATAAATTGGTAAATGTAAAATATATTTGTTATACAAAAATCTTCTGCCTTTATGGATCGCGGGGGGGGGGGGGGGGGGTGAAGTTCTACTAAAATTATAAAATTCGGGTTTAGTGAACAAGCCCATTCTAAAAATATTCAAAATAAATTCATTTATTTATTCATTTAAAGAAGTATTCAACACGATTACTGTAAAGTGAAATGCTGACGGTAATTTAATAGGCTATAAGTTAACACGGCTTAGTACGACCCTAATAAACTTTTTGTCATCGGGATTTAACGGCCCTTTGCAGTGGAGAAAAGCCTTTAATTTGATTATTTATCCGCCTTTAAACGATAATCTGGGTAATGATTATTTTTCAACGCCTGACATTCCAAGACAACTACTATGCATATTATTGCATATGTGCCTTTAAGATAAAACGTAATATTATATTAATATATATTATATTCAATAACATATTTTTATCAATAACGCATTTTTTACAGTGTGTTGTAATGAGCTGATTACTTAACAGGTTTGAGTTAATCAGAAAATAGTTTTTAATGACAGAATTATAATGGAGAAATCAATAAACGCTGTTTTAAGGTCAACTAAAATTAATAAAAAATGATCAATTTGGCAAAAATTAGCATCGGATCCAGAATGGATTGCTGCCCAAACGCTTACTTTGACGAGTTGGGCGAATCAGCCTATAACGATGGTATAAGACCCTTGAACATCGCTGGAATAAATGTAGAAAAAGAAAAACATTTTTTAACCAATATTTTGCAATTTTCTGCTGCCAGAAATTTTTCATCCCATTCTCGTACATCTTAGATATTTTGGTATCCAAACTAATAATTTGAAATTTGTATTTATAATTTAATTTTTTTTTAGGAAAGAAAAAAGGATGACTCAGTTTTAGGGCAATATCACCCAAACCTGAATTTTTTGGAGCGACAGCGATGCAAATGTCTATTTTTGGTTTTCGTATTATAAATATCACTATGGCTTAGCTGGTTATTTTTTTTTTGCTTTATAGGATGTAAATATGAACGCTGAGAGACGTCAATAGCTAGTACCTAGTGCAAATTAAAAAATTAAAATATTAAAATTGTTGTAGATAAAATAAAGTATTCAACTCGAGTGCAACAGTTTTTACTCATGCGCCACTCTACCTGACTTTGACTTGTCCCACAAACTTCATCATTTTGATTAATGGATTATGGATACATAATTATACCATTTATAACACAAGAGAGGTTTCATATTGCGTAAAAGATGAATTATACTAATAATAATTCGTTTTAAAAAAATATATTTTAAATACAACTAAATGGTAAATTTTAAACCCTATTAAAACTTGTCTGACTTAGTTACCCTTATTATTGTGAGTGTAATAAAATCTCGCTGTTAACATTGAGCTGTGCAAAGAAAGTTGCTGCGAAAACCTAAATGTTCTTTTAAACTGACGGTGTCACCTAAGTTGCAATTTAGTTTTGCCGCGACTCTGCACAACTTCTAAATGTTCGTTCAAAGATAAACTTAACTTCAAAACTTCCACAGCAAAATGTGGTTTGTCGGATAATGCGATTTTTCAAGTTAAATGATAAGATTTAAGCTTAGTTTTAGGGTTAAGAAATGGTGTGAGGCAGACAGGTTTATAAGCCCCTTTTCGATGTTTTTTTAGGCGTCTTTAAATTACAGGTTGAGCATTAAAAGACGAGTAAAAAGTTTTATTACCAAAGCATAATTCTCAAGTCAAGTAATAAAGTGATTTTTACTTCTTTGTTAAAAGAAAGTATCATAATGGTGACAAAACCCTTTCGAACATTTTACGTTTTTGGATTTTTGTTTGGCTCCTTAGATCAAGAAAAACATGGTTTACCATTTTCGCCGCTCTATTTATGGGTCTGTTTGTTGGCCGAAATTATTAGAAGCTGCACCAGATGGCTTAAGCTCTTATAACTTCCCCATTTAAAACTAATCGATAGGTATAAGGATTTTCTTTGATTCTGGTTCAAACGTGGTCTGATATTCAGTGACCCTGGATCTGAAACCTGCGTAGGGAAGGACTTTAAGGGCTCAGAAATCGCAATAGCAAGACTACGCCTGTATCAAAAATAGTCCTGTGTTTATTTAACGGCTCTTCTGCACACAGTGCTCATAATATATAGTATTGTCCTAGGATGCGCTTTTGAACGGTGCGATGACATCCGCTAGGCAAAATTATCGGAGATGAGGCTCTTAATGAAGCACCTCAATGACGGTGTAGTTCTTATCCCGGTGGATTGCGATGCTGCCGATGATGATCCTCGTCACCACTTTAGAGGTATCTGAAGGGTAATACTCATCAGAATCGCCCACAGCCCATTCAATGTGCGCCAGATGCCATGTGCTCCGACTATGACAGGTGCAACGTGGACCTCTTTATCGGGAAGCGCGCAGACACAGCGGCTAAGAAACCCTGGATCGCTATATATGGTCAGTTTGTTCTGGCAGGCGGCAGCCAGTGGGTTGGAGCCTTCCCAAGAGACTCCAACCTCAACAATGACCACAGGGGTCTCGTTAAAACATAGCAAGTACCCTAGATTCAGTTTCGACAACCCACCCCCGGCTTGTCGATGGACAAGCACCTCAGAAAGTCCACCAGATGGTCGTGTAGCCGAATTCTGATAAAATGTGTCAAGGGACACTTCTGCAGGACGTGATTCAGCGATTTGACGCTCCGACATCCGGCTCTGCAAAGCCTGTCTTCGAGCGGGTTGAAAGGAATGTCCTTGATAAGTAAGAGGTTGACCGTTACGTGTACGGCCTTCACAAAATCGCCACCAGACCAGAATGAAGGGGGTCTTGAGATAAAAGAACTACTGCCAGGGCGACAGCGTCCCTGGATGAGACTATTACCCGAATAGCCCTCTTCGAGTTTGGCTGACCGGTGTACCTTGATGCGGTCGCCAGTCGTCGAGTCACCCATCCAACGTAAGAATTTTTGAGCCAAAATAGTGGACCATTACAAATTAAGAATATTGTGCCGGCCTCGCAATTCGTCCATTCATGATCATGGGGACGTAAGTTCTCAAAGATATCAGACCCAATCCCCCTTTCTCCACCGAAGCATGCATAAAGGCGTCCGGGCTTCATTTATTTAGGTGGAGGACCTGTCTCATGGCCACACGTATCATTCGGTCGAAAAACTCCAAAAGTTTTAGTGTGATGACAGGGCTCTGCAGTCTGTTGAGGTATCTCGGCAAGAGGTTTGTTTTGATTACGGTTTCAATGGACATCAAGGGACCCTGGATAGCTCTTCATAGCTACCTTCCAGGGTAGATTTCGTCTGCCCCAACAGATCATACCTCTTACCTAAGTATTTAAATTGCTCAAATAGGAAGAGCTGCTTCAGTGGTTCTCCATTAACATAGAAGAGTGCATGGGACACTGTATAAATGTGTTTATTGGATTTATTGACACATACTGTTGCCGCTGTGCAAGTTTAAGGGAATGCCTCTCTGGTTAAAGAATGTGGCGGCTCTGGAAAGAGACTTTTGTCCCCTTCTTATGGAATCACAAACGATCAGCAGGTCGTCTGCATAACCCAAACACGTCAACCAGCATCCCTCCTCGATCTCAATACCATTTCCTCGGAATCTAAATCCACCACCAGTTCATTCAAGACCATGTTAAAAAGGAAAGGTTAGAGCCTACCGAGCCTGAATGTGACCGCTTCATCGCTTTACTAAGAGTAGCGTGCGATACGGTGTCGAAGGCCTTTCGTAGGTCGAGAGTCAGGGAGGTGTACGGCTTAATTAATAATGACCGTCCTGACTTGATAATGGCCTGGACTGACAGAGTATTAGCTAGTACTCCGTCGTATTTGTGGAAGTCCCTCTGGTTCGTATGCAGTGGGAGTGCCCCAATCTATTATTTTGGGTCTATTATTTTGTTTAGTCCTCAGGAATTCCGACGATATCGAGATGGGTCGCCAGTTATTGATGTTTTCAGGGTCTCCTCCTTTGGGAATAAGAACGTCCTACTCCTTTTTCAATTGGCGCGGCGGGGACATGAGCAGTGAGTAACAAGGTGTTATATAGGAGGCGTATCTTTCTTGCCGGAACACGTTTCAGGTCGGAGACCCGAACTTCTTCCGGCTCAACTGCGTTCGATCGGTCTGCCTGCAGCGCAGTTTCAATGTCATGTACCCTGGGGTCCATTAGGGGTGATCCAATTCGATCCGGTGATGTACCTCCTCGAAAGAAGCATCATCATCTGGACCCTGCTTCTCAAATAGGCCACTTGACGCCCTAAACTTCCTCTACATACGATAGTGGTTTGCCTAAGTGCGCTGTCGAGGGTTTTCGGCGACTTAGCAATAAGAAAGCAACGCGTGCTCGAGAAGAAAAGTGACACATATGGAAAGCAGGTGGATTCCGACTCCAAACTTGTATTGCACTTTTATATATTATACGTTGAAATGTCCGATATCCAAAGATTGTCCGACAGTGGGGTTCCGCTGATTGTCTTTGTGCACTACGTAGTAGCATTATAACAAGCGTGTACCTACGTAATTTGGAGTGATATAAAGTAATATAAGATATTTAAAGTTTAAGTAAGTATTCGCACACATTAGATGAGGGAACAATGGGAAAAGTGTAGCCAAGAAAATCACCTGTATTGTCGCAGACATGAACGCGGTGTTAGTAGGGTGACATTAAGTCGCCATTATTGTCGCAGATATATATGGGTGACTAAAAGGCTACAAATTATTTTTATATTTTGAATATGAATTGTTAAAATATTATTTATTGATAAGTTTTGAATCTGAATTGGTGATACACTAGCTTATAAAATTAATCATTGAAACAGGTTATTTCTTTGATTTCTTATTTGCTAAAACACGACGAAATTAAAAAGGGAAAAATATAACAAAAAACTATCAACAGCTGATATAAGATTTGCTCAGGTTTGCAACCAAACTTTAAAAGAACCTGCAATAAATACAACGTAGAAAAACAATGTAACACATCCAGACAACTACAGTCAAAGTGATTGACTTTGTCTTGTAATTAACATACCCGGGGGTCAAATACTTAGTCTATGTAGAACACATTGGCCTTCATCAAAGGATATACCATTCATTCATTTTAATTTGTTTTTAAATAAAATCTTTTTAAGAAAACCAAAAATCACTTTAAATTTCACTATAACACGTATATTCCGACCAGCCAAACACGCTGCACACAGAACATTACGCCCTTGTAATCGTTTAAGCTATGAATGAACGGTACTACGGCACATTCTACGGGGAAATCACATCAACCTGCAAAATACTGTGCACATTTGGTTCATATTTCATATAGATATTTGCTACAGGTGTATCATACGTACGAACGAATTTATAAGCGACGTCATTACTTGATACCTAAATCCCACTTCTGTTACGTACTTAGACATAATATGTAGTATTTGAGAGCTTTACCCTTGTCAATTTACATATACATATGTTTCTATTAATGTGCACAGTAGAGACAAAAATCTTTAACTAAGCAAGCTTTCCAACGAAATAAATATGTATGAATAAGTTTTTTTTTTCTTTAAATGTGTAAAAACTTTATTTTGTGCAACTGCACCACTGCAGATTAAGATCAACACTGCAAACAATTAATGCTACTCAACGATAATTTTAATAAAATTAAATTATCTCTAGGAAATCAGAGATGAATGATGAAGCTCGTACAACCTTTTCTCTAGTTTTGTCCTCAATTTAATTAAGTTCACATTTGTCATGCAACGCGTTGCATCTTGCTGCATTGTCGCACCGACAGTGTCACCTAAGTTGCAATTAAGTTCCCTGTGGCTTACAGAACTTCTAAATGTTCGCTTCAAGACAAACTTAGCTTTAAACTTGTATTCTTACGGAAGCAAGATTCGTTTTCAAACTTCAATTGTTTTATAAAATTTCCAGGTAAATTTATTGTAATTAGCTGTTACCTGCAGCTTAGCTTACGTACAAAAACTAAATGGGATCTCAAGAAGATAAAGGTCTAAAAATTCGTAGGAAAAAAACGTCGTAAGTTAATTCTTCGTAAACCAATTCATCGTATACGTCAATTGGTCGTTAAGAAAGTCGCTGTAAAAGTCAACTCGTCGTAAATCACAATTGGTCGTACTTAATTTTAATTATTATATTCCGTTTTAAAAGTGTTTAAAAAAAATGTACTTTCTAAAAACATGTTTCCTTAAAAAAATGTAATTTCGAAAAATAGTTGAAAAAAGTTCGAAAAGTTGGTATCCGAAAAAACTGTTTTGAAAACATCCCTAGTTTTCGAATAACTGTATTCGAAAATATATTTTCGAAAAAACGTGCTTTCAAAAAATATGTTTTAAAAAAAATGTACTTTCTAAAAACATGTTTCATTAAAAAAATGTAATTTCGAAAAATAGTTGAAAAAAGTTCAAAAAGTTGGTCTCCGAAAAAACTGTTTTGAAAACATCCCTAGTTTTCGAATAACTGTATTCGAAAATATATTTTCGAAAAAACGTGCTTTCAAAAAATACGTTTTCGAAAAATTTTCATATATCAGTCCAAATGGGCCGAAGCTATAAATAAAAAAAAATGCTAGAATTAAGTT
Organism: Philopedon plagiatum; assembly: GCA_963971165.1. Taxonomy (NCBI): domain Eukaryota; kingdom Metazoa; phylum Arthropoda; class Insecta; order Coleoptera; family Curculionidae; genus Philopedon; species Philopedon plagiatum. The sequence continues at coordinate 29,190,880 of OZ020198.1, read as the reverse complement.
AACATGACAAACCGTTCTGTTTTCGCAAGAACAGGTTTAGATATTTCGTTCATTATGAAATAGGGTATATTTCTTAGAACCCTAAACAATAAAAAAATAATTTCACACGCGAACTTGCCCGTTCTTTTGGTATATACTTTTGTGTAACTCGAGTTGACGTGGCGCCCTCCCCCCTAGACGAAATTCGAAATCCGCCCCTGTATGTTCAGGTTTGTTTAAGTTTGCTTAGGATCTTTCTCAGTCTTTTATTCAGTAATATGTTTTCTTATGATTTTAATGTTAAAGTTTAAAACGATTGTATTACAAAAATGTACCTATAAAGAAACATTTTTAATACAACTGCGATACGACAAGTTTCTTTGAGATGATTAATTGTGTTTTACGATCAATTGACCTATAAGACCAATTGCTTTACGACCAATAATTGACGTATATGACGAATTGCGTTTCGGCGAATTGACTTAAGCGGCCCCTAGGCGCTCAAGCAATCCTTCACTGACGCCTGCGCAAACTAGTTTGTGCAGTTAAGAGGGTCCGTGTAGAGAGAAGAATTTGTGCAAACAACATTACGGCAGTTATTCCCAACGACTTTTGGGCAAAATTTACTTTCGCAAACTATGTTTGTGCAGATAAATCGATGCGTGTGGTTTCTTTTCAGGTTATCCGCAAGAAAAAGTAGTTATTCTTATACATAAAAGTCAATTGTTAATATATATTTTTCAAAATGGGAGGTAAGTTATTAATCGGCTATGAGCGTTTTTGTTAGTGTCATATTTGTTATTAAAAAGAAGGCAAAGAGAACAAAACCTGGGACCTCTTCTTTTTTTGACTGTTATAAATGGAATAAGTGAAGTAGTTACAAGCTCAAATTCTTCAATATTTGCAGATGATTTTAAGATTTTTTCAAGTGTCTCAGGGGCAAATGATTGAAAAAACGTCCAGAATGACTTGGGAAAAGTATGTGTCTGGTGTGAATAGAGAGTTGAAAATGGATCCTCGACAGAGAGCATGTACTACGATAATTTTAAGTTTATGCATAAAACGTACAGTAAAGTGTAAGGGCTGGATGAAAGATTGGTTAAAAAAGCATGCTTGCTGCTTTCATTGTTGACAGGAGCTGAAGTTACACTAAGAATTGATCCAATTTTAACAGCGCATCCTAGACGATCAATAATACTGACAGTATTCCTCTACTCGCTGATATTGATGCCTGATATTCGGAAATTCGAATTCGCGTCAGTTCAAACCATGAATATATCCACCTTACACGGTCAATATTTTTGTCAATATAATAACATATTGTCAGTATTATTGACCGTGTAAGGTGCGCTATAGACGAAATAATACATAGACGAACACTGGCGTTTAATAAAAATGGACCAAAAAGCGGGCTCCCTTGAGACATTTGGGTTTTACTGGTCTATGGCTTAAGAATTTGTTTCTCAACCATTATATAAATATGTATTTGTACGTACTGTATATCTATATATATACAGCGTGTCTTTGGAAGTTCTTACCATATGGTAAAAATTTTTATTATTGATTTTATGAAAAAAAGTGCTTCTTTATAAAAAGTTCTGCATCATGAGAAAATAGCATCGTCATTCCAAAATTTGATCTTGGACATACAGGGTGGCTCAAAAATGTAAAAGTCCCAATCCACGTGAGGCTAAAAAGACACAAAATCGTTATTTAAAGGTAAACTGCCCCTGTAAATGTACTAGAGTTAACTTTTTGTATGTCAGTGGATTAGGTTTGGAATATACAGGAGTCCCAAAAATAAAATTATTATCAACTTTACAAAAAAAGTAAATCTTCATAACAAGTTATACCTTGTAAAAAAAGAGCATGGTTATTTATAAACTTGATGTAGGACAATACAGGGTGACTTAAACAGCTGAAAGTCACAATTTACATTTAAATTATTTTGCCACCTGTATGTCCTATATAAAAAATTTTAATAACCATGCTCTTTTTTCACAATGTAGAACTGTTTATGAAGATATACTTTTTTTGTAAAGGCGATAAAAAAACTAATTTTATTTTTGGGACCTCCTGTATGTTCCAAACCTAATTTACTAACATAAAAAAGTTCATTCTAGCACATTTGCAGTGGCAGTTTACCTTTAAATAACGATTTTATGTCATTTCAGCTTCACGTGTATTAAGACTTTTACATTTTTGAGCCACCCTGTATGTACTAGATCAAATTTTTGAATGTAAATGCTATTTTCTCACGATGCAGAACTTTTTATAAAGAGGCACTTTTTTTCGTAAAATCAATAATAAAAAAGTTTTCCATATGGTAAGAACTTCCGAAGACACGCTGTATATATATATATATATATATATATATATATATATATATATATATATATATATATATATATATATATATATATATATATATATATATATATTTTTTATAGAATTTGTTTTCTTGGATCTTCTATATATTTTTTTATAGGAATGTTTTCTTGGGGTTTATAGATCCGGAATAATCACTATTTTTTTATATTTTGTTTTTGTTTTTATTAACGTTTCGGTCAATTCTTGTGACCTTCTTCAGAATACAGTGCTGAAAAACCGCTCTAATTAGTAATCTTAGTCATAATGAACATAAAATTAACATACCTGTGAACGAAAATGTTTTTGGGGAATGCATCCTCTTAATTAAGATTTAAAATTGACATATAACACTGACATTGTGGACGACAGTTTAAAAACGACGAGAACAATTTTAAAAATATCATGCAGGCAAGAAGTCTGCGTGTCTACTGCAATACTGGGATCTTTATAGATATAAAAATGGTGGTGAATGGAATTTCGTTCTTTTTTGTTTAAAAATTGCCTGAAAGATAATGTTTTCATTATTAAGATAGAGGGGAGCTGGATTCCTTTGGATGCCCTTTTTTTAAATTAATTATTAATAGTTATGTGTACATATATATATTTTTTTAAATTTATTTTATTAGATTGTGATAGATCTTGCTGAGGTGTTTTTCATCCGATTTTGAGTTTATGTTTTTTGGATTTTTTTGGATTTCTATCATTTCGAAAATTTCACGTTTCTTTGTATTGGTTTCAGTGCGTAGGACTTTTACTTTTTCATAATTGAAGGTGTGTTTCTTCTCAAGCATATGGTTAGTTAGGGCTGTTTTGTTCTTCTTGTCATATTTGTGTCCATTCAATCTGTTTTTTAAAAGTTGACTTGTCTGTCCTATATAGACGCTATCGCAGTTATCACATGGTAGTTGATATACGACATTGCTTTTCATATTTTGTGGTATTTTTGATTTTAAGCAACTGAAACAACTCTTCAATAGATTGTAGCCTTTATGTGCGACTGTAACATTATGACTTTTGAAAGTGTTGTGTATTTTTTCAGACAACCCATTAATGTACGGTAATGAAAGATATGACATTTTTGTTGTTTTTGGTTTGGGTTGGGTCTGGTTATAAAAAATATGTATTCGTCTTTTAAAAATGGAATTTATTAGGTTTTCGGGGAAAGAAGGTCTGGATGAATAAAGAAACTTATGTTGAATTATTATTGGCCCTTGTTTCGCCAATAATAATGAAACAAGATATATATGAGATATGTAAATTAATTCGTTTTATCACAACGTCTCTATCATCTATGGCATCCACCTCTTTTAATTTTTCCACCATGTTTTCATTAGCCATTGCCTTTTAATTTCGATCTGAATAATCAGAATTTCTATTTTCCATAAATACGGAAAAGTTTTATACGTTTCAAGTAGTTGTGTTAAAATGAACACAATAAACTTCATAGTGTAAGGAGACGATTAGTTACGTTTTAAAGGTACTACCTTGACTGCGCAAACCAGTTTGCACAAATTTACTGAGCGTCTAGGGCCAGCTTTTACAACAAACTGCTTTACGAAAAATTGACTTATACGAAGAGTTGTTTTATAACCAACTGACCTTTACGACGAATTGACGTGGACCCACCTAGGTTCCACCATCACACAAGTACCATCTTGTATATTGATGTATTGATTAGTTTTGGAAACAACACACAAAATACAAGTGGGATGTAATAATTGAACGAATGTTTCCGATGTGCTGTGCAACAGTAGATTCAACGCGAGGAAGGGATGGCAATCTATAACCAGTGGTCAAACCTGGAATGATGTACATATGAAGTGGATACGTGACCAATAAACAAATGACATGAAAGGATGTTAGATGCAAACATGAGGATGTTAAGATGGATATGTAGGGTACCAAAGAGAGACAAGGGTAAAAGTAAAATAATAGGGGAAACAAAGTTGTGGAAATCTAAGAAGATATAAAAACTTCTTTTTTGTATCTAGAAGACTAGAAGAAGACGTATCTAGAAGACTAGAGTGGTGTGGGCATCTAATGATAACCGATAATGATTATATCGGCAGAAGGCCAATGGACACATACGGATGTGTTGTGGAGACGATAAACCAGGAACGATCTAATACATTATTGGGAAAAAGTGGAATCAAAGAAAATATAAGAAAAGAAGAATAGACCGATAAATCGACAGATAAACGGAGAAAAAAGCATTCCATAATTGAAAATACATAGTGAATTTTTTTTTAAATGAAAAGACAACTAAAAAAAAACGATTTACGAAATAATTACGTAACTCCGGAAATAATTTTAGACGCTAAATACAAATCAGTTCCAGCCTGCCTAGCTATAAAAATAAATTCTGTTACCACTTTTTTTTCTCCTTAAGCCTTCTTTTTCGTTGAACAAAAGAATCAATCTATTTAAATTGTTGTATGTAAAGATCATTTTTTAAAAGCATAAGGTGAGGTCTAAAAACTTTTTTGTGTACATTATAATGCAATTTTACTGTTCTAATAAAGATTTTATTTAAAACGGTGGTAGTAGGCCAAAAAAGAGCGTTAATAGCAGCGGCAAGCAGGCAAATAACATGTCCGAAGTGAACAATCTATGCGGGAACTTTTTTCGTATTTAATTAATTAACTACAGCATAATACACTCTCCAGTGGCATGATTAATGATTTGCCTGATTTATGTATTTCACACGTTGATTAATCGCTTTTGGGTATATCGCGAGCAACGTGTTCACTGGCTCTATCGAAAATACTTAAGTTTCCTTGTTATTTTTGTTGGGCGCAAAGGTACTCCTTTTAATTAAACTTTTATAAGTTGGAGAACATCATTCATTATACCCGTGCACTTACGCCTCAACCACACTGAAAATAGGAGGAAGCACAAACAAGTAACGTATTAAGTTTCATTTATCTTATTACGCCTCCATATTATATATGTGCGAGTGCCTTGCTTTCGCTCGTGTTTTTGTTTTATTTGCTGCCGCAGCTTTACTGTAGTGAAATCGTCCTTGAATTACACTAGTTCCTATAGATGACGTTAACGTATATTTCGTACCGTTTCTGTTTTAGAAAAGTGTTGACTAGGTGAAATTTTTTTATCTTTGGGCAGCCCACGAAGGTCTTAAGGTACTATATGTACCGTGGGTGTACTAGGAGTGTCCGACTCACACACCCAGAGTTAAAACGTCCGTATGGATTTCACCAGCCCTTTAAGCAGATGTGTGGGGTAGTGCCTCCTCGGAGGAGGACGAAATCCTCTATTACTTTTATTGAAGGAGCTGCCTGATTAGTTAAGTCAGTCTGATGATCCCCAACAAGGATTAAAGCTTACTGGCTACCTTACCCGGGGCTTTCTATTAGTTCTTGGATGCCCCGTATTTTAATGAAAGAGCAGAACATATTGTTTTTTTTGTCCGTTATGACATAAACATTTTCCTTTTCTTACAATTTAATATACCTACTATTTTCAAACGTATGAATGAAAGTCTACTTGTCAGGGGTACATATAAATATGCAAAAATTGAGAATAAATTCTCTAACCACCTGAAAATTCCTTATACAATAAGGATTTCAACAAATAATGGTAAAACAGCTATTCTCCGGGCTATATGCCCCTCCGAGCGCTGAATTACATACCAAAATTTGCCGTATTTTCTTCTAACACAGTTACCTAATAAAATACTTGTTTTGAATGCAAGAAACTACTAGGAAAATCCTTATTGTATAAGGAATTTTCAGGTGGTTAGAGAATTTATTCTCAATTTTTGCATATTTATATGTACCCCTGACAAGTAGACTTTCATTCATACGTTTGAAAATTTTACCTTACGGTAAACTACTCTGAATGCTCGAAACTGCTAATGGGTGGCGCTGCCTGTGTCTCACTGCTTATGCAGTACGACAGTTGTAGCTTTAAGGGATTACATTTTCGGAAGGTTGGTATGTTCGTCTATCCTGTACTGATGAGAACCAACGAGTTCGAAACCGGTCTGCAGGTGACGACATCCTAACTAAAGAATAAGCTTCCTTCTTCCTAGTAGTTTCTTGCATTCAAAACAAGTATTTTATTATCTAACTGTGTTAGAAGAAAATACGGCAAATTTTGGTATGTAATTCAGCGCTCGGAGGGGCATATAGCCCGGAGAATAGCTGTTTTACCATTATTTGTTGAAATCCTTATTGTATAAGGAATTTTCAGGTGGTTAGAGAATTTATTCTCAATTTTTGCATATTTATATGTACCCCTGACAAGTAGACTTTCATTCATACGTTTGAAAAAATTTTACCTTAAGGTAAACTACTCTGAATGCTCGAAACTGCTAATGGATGGCGCTGCCTGTGTCTCACTGCTTATGCAGTACGACAGTTGTAGCTTTAAGGGATTACTTTTTCGGAAGGTTGGTATGTTCGTCTATAGCTGTTTTACCATTATTTGTTGAAATCCTTATTGTATAAGGAATTTTCAGGTGGTTAGAGAATTTATTCTCAATTTTTGCATATACCTACTATTTACCGACTGAAATAATTTTCCTATGTTAACGTGCAGTGGTGTACTGGTACTATCGAACAAGGGCACACACTGGGTGAACTATACCCATACAAAACTCATTGATGGATGGAAGAATCTAATATTGGTTCTGGTAAGACGTGGTCTTTTCTTCAGTCACCTTGGAGGTAAGCCTGCCTAATGAAAGGTTAGGACACAAAAATCTCGATAGCAGGAGGGTACCTAGACGAGAATGAAATTCTGATTCTCTTGAGTCTTTTGACAGCTTTTCACTGCAATATCAAAGATTTTTTTTTCATTTTTAAGAGAGTTACCACAGAGGATGGTGTAACGTTCGTTACTGCTATATTTTCAAGTGGTTCAAACGGGTTCAATTGGGTCTCCGGTGGCCGAGTTGGTACGGCGTCAGCTTTGCAACCGAGAGGCGCAGGTTCGAATCCCGCTTCGACCATGGATATTTTGTGATTGTTAACTGTTGGAAGGTGGTAGAGGAATTCTTCCTCGATCGAGGTGGTACCACCCCACACATCCTCTTAAAGGGCTGGTGAAATCCCTTAGGGTATGATTCCAGCTCTGGATGTGTGAGTCGATTCCTCAGTACACCCACGGTACATAGTACTTAGACTTCGGTCTTCGTGGGCTGTCAGAAGTTAAAAAAAAATAATCGCGTGGATTCGCGAGAGCATAAACTCAAAGTAAAAGATCGGTCATACCGTCTTGGCTGACGTTTATGACTTTTGAGTTGTCATTTGTCCGAGGTCATTCTAAAGGGCTGAGTAAACGTAAGGCCTTTTCTTCAGAGGAAATTGGAATCCAGTTTTATCTCTCTTGTTTTTATAGATTTATCTTTGTTTGGGTTTGCTTGGATGTGGGAACTAATGAGAAAAACCCGGCCTAATTATTTAACAGGCTTAATTATTTAACTACTCGTTTCATTTACTCAATGAAATTATTTCAATATTTTCTTTAGTTAGTGTTCACACAGAGACGATAGGGGTAGTTTAATCCAGAATAATCTAGTGAAGAACAAAAAACGTTCAAAAGTATGTTTGTAATTTGTTGATACTTTTGAGAGGGGTTTTCTAGTTCTGTAAAATAAAGTGATTTAAATGTCAGAAAAGCGTTTTTAGTGGGTTTATAACTACAGATTACCACACTCAAGGCGCCCAAAAAGAAAACATGAGTTAGTCGGGAAGGGGGAAGACCCAAACAAAAACTTTGAGAACAATATATGGTCGAATAAAAACGCATCGTTAATTTCTGTTCGAATGCTAATGTCACCCTCTAAACAAGTTACGTGGAGCCCCGTTCATTGGATTTGCTGTGGTGACATCATATTTCTGAACAATTCCTCTAATTTTAAACTTAACCGGACTTTAACAGATTTTTATTTCTGTATTAAATAATTTCATAAGATTTTTTTTATCGTCGTACAACCCACGAAGGCAGCAAGCCTACGTACTAAGGTAACCTGGGTTGTATGTCGCAAAGTCGACTCACACACCCAGTGCTGGAAACATTCGGAAGGATTTCACCAGTCCTTTAAGAGGGTGTGTGGTATCTCATCGATCGGTCCTCTACCACCTTCCTTCATTCAGCACGCATACGCCATACACACTCTTCATGTATACAAACAATCACAAACACCTCGACCTATACTTCTTTTTTATTTCTGTATGGTATAGCATCGGAATCGAACCAGGTGCGGTGCCGTGGTCGAGTGAGCCTGGTTCGCATTTCTACGGCTCACCGGCCGATCTGATACACACACATATAATAGTACAGATAATTTTTTTCTTAGTTTTACTTGTTCTAGTATTTTTACCGTTAAACTTACTGCGCTATTGAAAAAACCAGAAAAGGTAATTAAAAAGTACGCGTCCAAAACGTGTTATTAATGGATGTTGCAGTTTTTATGGAGTCGCTCGAATTTTTTCAAACTGCTTTTTCTGTAAAAAGTTTTAAGCAGCTTAACGAGCAACTTAAATATATTAAAAAGTTTACAAGGGAATAAACAAAATTAATTAGGGTTTACGGAAACTTTGGGATAATGACGATATTTTGACGAAATTTATAATTAAGTAACAGTTTTTTGGGTCAAATAAAATTCACAAGTTATAATTGTGTATAATTATTTTTAATTTATTTAATACACACAAAGAAACAAAAACACAGAAAATAAAAATAAAATTAATTTGCAAAGAACGGACCAGTCCTTTGTTCCTAAAAATGGGTCGTGGTGGTTTAAGGATGGATCACGACAGGACGACAAAAAGTTTTCGCTAAGAAAAATAGCGTCAGAGAGTATTATTCTCTTGCCACATGCCAGAGTTTCTAAGCAGAAGTGTATTATTTTTTGCAGTGTTACCTCTGCCTGGCCTATACGAACAGAGATGGTAACGTTAATATGTCCTGGACCTATAATCAGTTATTATTACCTCTTAAATTGTAGCGGAGTGCAAAAATCCTCTTGAAAACCTAGAAAGAAACTGTAACACTCTGTAGATCCCTGACATTCAGGGATTCAGAAACACGAGGTAGCGGACCACTTCGCATAAGTGGAGTTGGCAAAAGAACACGAATGGTCTCATTCAATCACTACTTTCTCAAGAGCTGTTGGGAATAAAGAATTAAAAGATTTACTAGTTTTCAGAGGAGCACATAGTGGTCCCGAAAGTGCGCCGCACCATGGAACTTCTCTCACTCATGATCCGTATAAAAAATCTTCGAATCACGGTCTACTAACAGGCCATTATCATCTTAAACAGCATATCTGTAAAACTGGAGTACTTGATGGAGGATGAAATTTATTTCCATATTCTTAGCGAGTGTCCAGGCGGCGAGTGGCTAAGGAGAAATCATATAAGAAACGCAGTTTTAACATTCGAAGACATTAAGCAAATATGCTGTTTAAATTCGCAATGCGAACCTGCGTAGACGAGTGGGATGTAAAGGGCCCAATGTGGCTTAAGAGTTTAAGATTATTTTTATCACCACATCCACTTATTCATTCATTCCAATTAATTTTTATACGTCTCGTGTTCCGAAGAAATAAAAACACCACTAGCGAATTTATTTCCTTTGTTCGTCTGTTCATCAGTCGTAATTCATTATTAATGAGATATTTACTGTACCAGAACTTCTTAATGCCACCTCCAGTCATGCAAACCTCACATTCTTTTCCTGACCGAAACCCAAATCAGTTCCAAATCCTCAATTAAACATCTCCTGTTTCCAAGGTATGAACTTCTGTCATCTGGTGGAGTATGCGTCTGTGTTTGCAACAGTCTTTCTTGCATCAGACCCCGAACCTGGAATCAGGCAAGCCAGATGTTCTTTGGCTAAAACATACCTTTAAATCTTCCACTAAATTTATCTGCTGTATCTACCGCTCCCCATCAAACATCTCCTACAATGAGTTCTTTGACTTTTTCTCGACAAAAAAGTGACCATCTTGTCTCTGAATTCCCCTCCGTTGAAGATGGGCGACTTTAACGTCCATAGCAAGGAATGGCTAAGATTCACAAAAACCGACCAAGAGAAAAGAGCGGCAGAAATTTTCACAATCAGCAACACCAATTTAATCAGGGAGCCAACATATTTGCCCCGCGTTCCTACCCATAATCCAAATCCACTAGGTCTTTTTCGTACCACCCATCATGAGTCATACTTAACATCTGCATGCGCTCCCCTTGGTCGCTCAGATCACCGCCTAATTACCGTCTCTTGTCCCATACATCCCAAGTTCGTTGAAATCATGCCGGAACGCACGACCTGGCACTACAATTCTGCCGACTGGGATGGTCTTCGAAATTTCTTCTTTGCTTTCCCTCGGAACCCTGTCGATTTCTCTACTCCCTTCGAAATTTTGTCTCAATGAGAGCAAATATCACGGATATCATTCAGGTAGGTATTAAAAGTTTCACTTCACATACCATCAAGAAACCTAAACTCCACCATCAAAATCCCTGGTTCTCCAAGCTCTGTGACAATGCCAGGCTCAAAAAAGTCAAAGCTCACAAAAGGTTTCTTTAAAGTCCTACACCTTAAAGTCGTCAAATTTTCACGGAGGCAAGAAATCAATACAATCAAACTATTTTAGAGAACAAAAATGCTTTTAACTACCGCATAAAAGATAAAGTGCTTTCCTGTTCCAACGGTAGCAAATCTTTCTGGTCGCTTGCCAAAAACATTAGTTAAAACTTCTGTAGAAGCACTTTTTCTCCCCTGACCTCTGACCCTGACAAAGAAATTATCTCCACCTCTAAAGGGTAAGCTGAACTATTTGCCAAGCAATTCGCTGCCAATTCCACCCTTATTCCTGCTGCCAATTTTGCTGTTTCGACCGCTACGTCTGTACCCCACAAAATGTCAGACATAATACTTAAGGTCAAACAAGTTTAAAAAATTCTTCTATCCCTTGACACCAAAAAGTCCCCCGGTCTGGACGGCATACCTGCAATTATTGTTCTAAAAAAATGCGTTCCAGAACTTGCACCCATCTTAACTCGTCTTTTCCAGATCTCTTATGACAAGGGTAACTTCCAAGATAGCGGGATGACTGTCACGAAGAAAGGTTCCAAGTCTCTTCCATCCAATTATAGACCTATCTCTCTTCTCTCCGTTGGCAGCAAAGTTCTGAAGAAGACGATCAACTTGCAAATTCTAAAATATCTAGAAAAGTACAAAATCATCCGTGACAGACAGTACGGATTTCGTCACCAAAGATCCACAGCTGATCTCTTAGTTTTGTCACACATAACTGGAAGAAGTCTCTCGAATTTCATGGCGAATCTCAGATTGTTGCTCTTGATGTTTCTAAGGCCTTTGACCGAGTATGGCATCCGGCACCCCTCAACAAACTACCTTCTTCCATTTTTCTTCGCAGGCTATGTACCTGGATTGGTAGCTTTCTCCCTAATCGGCGCATATCTGTCGTGGTGGATGGTAACTCATTCAACTTTCATCTTATCAGTGCTGGGGTACCCCAAGGTTTAGTCGTGGCACCAACCCTATTTATTCTTCACATTATGGAGCTGCTGTCTGCAACTACCAATCCAATCCACAGTTATGCTGACGATAGTACTCTTCATTCCAACATTAATTTTTCTAGACAAGCCTCAAATCAAGAGGTAAATAGTAGACGCAGATCTATGCACCTATCCATTTCCCAATATCTTTAGTTAATTTTAGACTGGGGTGCCAAAAACCTTGCTCAGTTCAACGCCTCCAAAACCAAGTCTTACTCCCTGTCACGCAAAAAATCCTGCAACATTTACCAAGCCCTATAGAATAGCGAAATCTTCGATCTTGTTGGCATCGCTTTCGAACAAGATCTCAGCTAGCATAAACACATTAATTCAATAGCCACATCATCAGCTAAAAAGCTTAGTTTTGTCTTTCGAGCCAGCAAATACTTCTCCCTTCCAACTTACATACCCTTTACGTTTCCCAAATAAGACCTAACCTAAGGTACTGTTCCCACATCTGGGGAGCGGCATCCCCTTCGACACTTATCATCCATGATTCTATCCAAAGGATAGCCATTCGACTCATCAATGACCCAGTCCTCACAAGAAAACTCCCTTCTCTCGCCCATCGCCGTGGGGATTTATCCCTTTTCTACCGATACTTCCCCGGATTTTGCTCTGAAGAACTAGCCACCATAATTCGCCCACTGTTCCTAATAAAAACAACAGGAGGCGCATTATTTATGCATCCCTTTACTGTTCAGCCACAAAAACCTAGAACAATTCACTTCTCTCGGTCGCTCATACCTAGGGTCTCCAGATTATGGAACGAATTGCCTGCAGATGTTTTCTCTTCCTCCAATCCTTTAAATTCCGTTTTAATGGATAACATGTCCCTTCTCTTCAGACCCCCGCGGAACGTTGGTACTTAGGCTTGAAGTCTACGTGGGTTGTCTCAGATAAAAAAAAATATTGATATCTTAAATAAGCGACGACAGGGCGGCCTATTCGCCGCTCGATCACTTCATACATCCCTTTAAAGGGCTGGTGAAACCCCTACGTATGATTTCAGCTCTGGATGTGTGAGTCGGACTTCCCCAGTACAACCACGGTACATAGTACTTGAGCTTTCGTCTTCATGGGCAATTAATTAATCTGCAATCATAAATACCACAGGGTAGAGCATATGACTAAGGATTAATAAAATACACCAATATACCATTATTTTCCGAGATAATAAATGTTTAGTAATTTATTTCCATTTATTTGTTCCGAATTTTAGAGTGGGAGTGGCAACGTCGCTTCACGGGGCATCGCGGCGTCTGCTTCATTGAGAAATAAGAATAGCGTAATTTGTTAATACTCTTCAGGCAGGTCGGAATATATGTGTGTAGTGATATTTGCCGTGATTTTTGGTTTTTCCTGACAGAACTTTATCCATAAACTCTGCGGAATGATGCCTCAGTGCCAACTGTGTGGAAAAATGGATTCTTATGATCCGTAACTGTCTTTTCAGAGGTTTGTTTGGTGGAATACAGAATACAGGAAAGCCATTCCGGTGGCGCTCCGAGAGGAAATTATAGCGGTTGGTCTTTGTCCTTCACACGCACAGTGTATGAAGCAAACAAAAGGCTAGTACCTAGTATGAATGAATGCTTGGGTCTCCTCTTGCTAAAGGTCAGTAAGTGAAACTAATCCTAAAGTCTTAAATATTTCGAATTAATAATGAAATTCAAAAACACGCGAAATAGGTATGACTTCACCAAAATGCGTCAAATAAGTAGTGGCTCGCACATGTGTCAGGAACATGGCGCTGGTATTTAAACAGAACAGCATCGTTGATTTTGACAACAATTTTGCAGCGATTGGAATCACGGCAAGAGTTAAAAGAAACAAAATAAGGATATATTTTCCTATCCTATAATTAATAAACCGTTTCTTTGCTTATTTAAAGGTTTATTAATTCCATAATGGATACCCCTTACATAAATTACTAATTACATGTCAATCAAATTTAATAATGGAATTTCATAAATCGATTTCCAAATTGGGAAATCGTTTTTTTCTTTATCTAGCGATATTTGTAAAAGTCATTGGTTAATTAAGAAATCAAGTAATTAAATTTATGGTATTTCAGTAATTATTAGTGACGAATCAAATAGTTGGGTATACTGACTTTTAATAGGTTTGAGTAGGTTGTTTTTACTTACTTATGCAAAACCCAGTTAGGCATTCTGTACAGCGTGGGAAATTTTAATTAGAATTTTTTATTTATTTCGAGAATATGATTCGTTAAATGTAATTGGATGTACAGCCACTGACAACTTAAATTTTTAGATGTGCAGTGCATTTCCATATACAGTATGTTCACGGATGGGGTAGACAAGAGGACAAATTGGGCCAAAAAGTGAAAGATACGAAAAAGGTCATTCTTTATAAAAAGTTCTTGCTTGCTTTAAAAATAAGATCCACGATGCCTAGAATTTGTTTTTTTGTACAGGGTATGCAAAAAATACAGAAACGTAAAATTTGGTTATGAGTAAAGTTGCCTCTTTTTAATTTTAATGCAAAACGTTAAATAAAAAACTTGTTTTAAATTTTAAAAGAATTCTTATTTGGATTTTCAAGTAAAATTTTAAAATCAGATTTTCTTTAAGTCATATTGTCACCTTTTTTATTCGATTACAACTTTGATAACTGTGACGTATTTGTCAAAATATTAAAGATGTTGTCTTTAGAGCAACCAACTGTAATCCAAAATTACAGAAATGGCGTAAATTGTTATCGCTACGTTATGGAGAAGTTTCAAGAAGTTTCTAAATGTGCAATTATGCAGAAGTTCACTACATAAGTTAGTAATCAAATTTAATAAATCTGGATCGTTAGTGATTTAAAGAAGACCAAGAAAAGATACGACGAAAACGATGCAGTATTAATTTTGCAATATGTTGATGAAAATCCTATTATGTCTTTAAGACAATGAGCACGAAGTTTACTTTTGTGTAAAAAAAAGCCAGATTCAAAATGTGTTTAAGGGAAATAAAATTCGTCCTTTTAAACCAATTTTTAACCAAACTTTGGAAAATGAGGACACAAACGCTTAGATTTTTGTTTGTGGGTCGGTGCTGAAATTCTAAGTAACAACGGAGCTCGTACTGTTCTTAGATGAGTCAACCTTTAATAAACGGCACTATAGCTTCTTAGCATGTAAGATACCGGGGTAGGGAAAATCCAGAGTTTTGAATTTAGAGTCAGTATTTTAAAAAAGTAAATGTTTAGTGCGCTATTTCCTATTATGGGATTATAACTTATTTTTTGATAATACATTTAACAGACATTCTTATTTACATATGCTGGAGTGCTTTTTGTCAGACAAGTTAGAAGAATATGTATTTTCAGAACGATGAGTGTCCTGCACATAAGGGATTGGCTCAATCGCAAATTTGGATATCGATGGATGGGCCAAAATGGTCCAATTTTGTCACGCCCTAGGAGTCCCGATTTGACAATTTGTGATATGGTTCTCTGGGGGCGCATTAAACAATTAACATATGAAAGACCCATTGAAAACGACGAAGAAGTTTTAAAGCAGAGAATTTTAAGAGCGATAGAATCGATTTCACTGGAAGAAATAAAAAGAAGCTTTGGTCATTCTCGACGTCAGTTAAATCATTGCATGGAATATGGAGAAGTCTTTGAAAAATAAATATGATGTGCCCTTAATTTAGTTTAATAAAATAAGAAATATTTCTCGAATATAACAATTATTATTTAATATTCTATTAGTAATTTTCTTTAATTTGTACTTATAAGTCTGTAATTTTGGATTATAAATATTCTATGCTCTGGTTTTGCTGGTTGCTCTAAATACAGCATCTTTATTATTTTGACAAATACGTCACAGTTATCAAAGGTGTAATTAAATAAAAAAGGTGGCAATGTGACTTTAAAAAAATTAGAAATTAAGTAATGCAGAAAATTAAAATTTTTACTTGAAAATTTGTAATAAGAATTCTTTTAAAATTTAAAACAATTATGCAAAAATTGAGAATCAATTCTCTAACCACCTGAAAATTCCTGTAAGACTGTAACTTATATGTTACAGTTGACAAAACTGCTAGACTACATCGTAGCTATCTTTGAATTTTATTATACACTATTATACTGGGTTGTGTGAAACGAGGCAGCTTCAGCTCTGACATTCCGATTGCAACAAACAAACAGTCACTCAGAAGGTGTCGACGCCTTGCAGAAAAAAGAAGTTGAATCCGCCGTTAAATTACTTGCTGGATATTTAAGAGTTTTTCCCTGGCCCAGCGTTGGCTTTCTTATTAGTGTCAACCATAATGTGTATATGGTGATAACATTGGACGTCAAATACTTTTTATATGCAGTAATGAGTTTTAAACATCACACGTGGTTACATCTTCAAACAATATGATATTTGAAACTGAAATAATACCTAATTATGAAATTATCAAGAAAATACAATAATGAGCTTTGAGAGTTCATTATCACTCTACACAAAATAACTAATTTTAAATTAAATAATTTTAAATTTCAGCCTGACTGGCCCTGAAAATATTTTTTTTCGTTTTAAAATTTTCGTTAATGGTTAGCAAAACCTTTTTACTTTATTCGCTAGAGAGTGCAAATAAAAATCATTGAAAACGTGTCTTAAAATTTTCAAGAAATTTAACTATATCTAAACAAAAACGGGACACTGGAAAAATAAATTTTAATAAAGTAATGCTCTGAAACAAATTTAACAGGCAATTAATGAAAATGGCATTTTATCACAAATAGCACCAGTAGGTAGTGTGTACCTACGTACATTCCAGAAAACAGCCGCCAAAGGTACTGTTATAATCAATCTTGTTCTTTTTCGGTTTAGCCCTTTGATATCACCGTCGAAAAGTGCAATGAAACTAGATAAAACCATCATATACAGGGTGGCACACCGAAAACTTTCCACCCAGGTTTATTTTCGTTTAAATAAATAAATGAAAAACGTTTGGACCTGTATGCTTTAGTTGTCAAGCGGACATATTTTTTTGGTATTTTCACCCACCGTGCTTGAACCCCTAAGCCGGGGTGGTTTTCACCTTTAAAATCTTAAATGGGAAGGGGAATCGAGTGATACCTTTTTAAGGGAAATTCAATTGCCTTTCCAACGCGATCTTGCTCGTTGAAATCGGGTGAGTACCTAGTTTCTGAAAAATGAGATCTTAAAAGAATTAAAATTTACAATGAACGAAATTTCTTACCAGTTGTTTTAATCAAATAAATGCTAAAATTGTTCATCCCCAACCCCGATGCAATTATAAAGGCACTGTTCGAAATGTTCGCGAACATTATGAAGCATTTCGGGAGTTATTTGTCGGCACTTGTACACCATTCGTCGTCGCAAGTCTTCTAAAGAATTGGACTGGGTTGCATAAATTTTTGTTTTTAAATGTCTGCCAAGAAAAAGGTCAGTGGCGATAGATCAGGAGATCTTGCAGGCCATTTAATACAACCTCTTTTCCCAATCCATATTCCTGGAAAATTGTCATCCAGATACTGCCTTACAGGAAATGCATTGTGTGGGGGTACCCCATCTTGCTGAAAAATTTGATTTTCTGGCCGATGACGGTCATCTTCTTCAATAGCATTAGTTAAAGCAGGGTCAATAGTGGTTTCCAACAACTCTAGATACATTTCACCAGTTAAATTGCCAGGAAGACAATACAGCCCGATAATACGGTACCCAAAAATTCCAGTGCACACATTTAATTTTTTTGGATGTTAAATATGTACTTCTCTAAAGAACCTAGGGTTGGAATCCGACCAATACCTACAATTATGTCGATTGACTGTATCATGAAGGAAAAAGAGCATTCATCTGAGAAACAAATGTTAAAAACAATTTGTGGATCGCGAATGATTCTTTCAGTCATTATCTCGCAAAATTCCAAACGGCGTCTTCATTCAGTTCATGAACAAGTTTTATTTTGTAGGAATGGAATTTATGCTTTTTAAAAATTCTCTGGACGGTTGTACGCGAAACACTCGACACTTCTGACATTTTTCGTGGACTAAGTTTGGGATCAATTGCAATATGAAACAAAACTGCAACTTCTACAGCTTTATTTCTTACAGAATTTTCAGTATTTCTTTTTTTGTTTAGCACTGATCCTGTTTAACGAAATTTCGTCACTAATTCTCGCACGTAAGTATGAGACAGGTGCCCATTTGCGTGTAATTGATTATTATTAGATAACGCGACAGCTCTAGCACAATCGTTATTTTTCAAGAAAAGTAAAATAATTTCAACTCGTTCTTCAAGAGTATACGTCATTTTAATGCGTAATTGAACAAAACAAAATTTAGAGCAACACTTTTAGTTTTACTATGAATTTAACTGATCAATAACAAACTAATGATAGCCCTTTTTTCAACAGAACAAGTGGAATTCCAAAGACTTATTGTTAGAGTATTGCCATGTTTATGCGTATTTAGCATTTTGTTTACATTTAAACCCAATTTTCCTTAATATTTAATTTCTCGAAAACTACTCACCCGACTTCAACGAGCAAGGTCCCGTTGGAAAGGCGGGTGAAATCCCATCTTAGTGTCTCAAGCATAGGAGTGAAAATACCAAAAAAATATATCTCCCTAAATACTACATTTTACGGGTCCGAGCGTTTTTTATTTATTTATTTAAAAGAAAATAAAAGTAGATGGAAAGTTTTTTTGGTGGGCCACCCTGTAAGTGTTATTCGTTTGCTTTTTCATTTTTCAGGAAGGTTATATTTTATTTATTTTCCATGTATTTCACCAGCATATTTAATTTCATCTAAAAACCGAAGAGTAGCATAGTATAACACACACATAAAAAATGAAGTCTTGTTTCAAGAAAATAATTGCTTTCAGAAATATTTCTTTACTTGGAACACTTGAGTTTTTAAATAAAGAGAACTTCTTTATTTTAAGGAAACAGTAAGCTTTAAAGTGAGAAAAAATATATTTTAACTTCTGTATTCGATTTAAAGCCATTTCCTTACACGAAAATACCGTAATTATTAATTGGAAGACGTCATATTGAAGAATTAACAACATTCAAAAGTTATAGTTTATGATTTCAGATTTCTTTCACTTAGATAGTAGGAGCTCAAAACAAAAAAATAATTCGCTCTCGCTGAAATCGCAACGATAATATTTTTAAAAACTCTCGGTACTTACTTGATTTGAGAAACTAGTTCTTAGTTTAATGCAAATCTACGTTATTGTGAAATATCTCAAGTTTAAGATATTTTATCTCAGATTTTGAATAAATATTTTTTCAAACAATGATAACAAGTGTTTCTCTAAGAAAGCGAACATTTTTAATACGAGATTGTGTATGTCTTTCATGTTCTCTTATTATAAGAGCAGTCAAAACCTATGTCCGAAATATATCACTTTTGTTCTGAAAACATTATTATTTAATTTAAAACCTATTTACACACAAATTAAAGTAAGA
The DNA here is from genome assembly GCA_963971165.1 of Philopedon plagiatum. Taxonomy (NCBI): domain Eukaryota; kingdom Metazoa; phylum Arthropoda; class Insecta; order Coleoptera; family Curculionidae; genus Philopedon; species Philopedon plagiatum. The sequence goes on along the minus strand of OZ020198.1, from coordinate 29,171,536 downwards.
ACTATTTTAATACGAGATGTTTTCTTTTGTTCCAAGGGCACAAATACGAAAACACTTTTTTTCTCTTTGAGACCCTATTTCTTTGCCACATATGAAAGTCAATATGCTCTTGAATAGAAACCAATGGCTTAACTTTTAGACATTATTTTTATGTGTGCAGAGTTATTAAAAATATGCAACAGTAATAAGCCAAATTTGTCCAGAACATACATATATAATAATAATTTTTAAACGATTATTCTGTAAATGTATCTCTTATTATCATTAAATACTGCAGGGGCTGATTGCAGATCTGGACGTTGAGCCGGCGTCACCATCTATGTAAGTATGGCTGAACTTTAATAAACTGAGAATAACTCAGAACACTAAAGCACGTCCACGCGGTTTCTTTTAATGCAAACTTTTGCTATACTAAAGGTTAATATAGAGGAAATAATATAAAGCAAAATAATATTATACAACAGTAATGTTAAGAATTTCAGTGATAGGAGACTTAAACTTACGTGCCAAATATGTCTACTTTTAAAGCATGGGATCATATATTAAAATGTTATTCTATGAAACCATATTAACCTAATTAAATTCTTGTGATCTATTAACCAAAAACACACCTGATCTTGACCCAGTAGTAGTTTTCCATGATGTTCTAAAAACGATTGCCATATTTTAATCAGTATGAAAAACCTTAGCGTTAACTTCATTTCGCGAGGGAAGTTTCGAGCAACGACTTTTGCAGATTTTTTATAATTTTCTCTCTGACGAGAGAAGAAACAGAAACCATTATTAATGTAATTAGGTTTTGTATTTATTAAATCACACATCACAATTTTTCTAGCTTATAGCAAGCCAAAATAAATATTAAGAAAACTTAAAAGATACGACGTTGTCCCCAATCAAACCCAATCTATTGACCCAGCGTCCATATTTCAACAGATGTTGCTATTTTATAAAATTTTCTTTTTAATTGACGTATATTGTTACATTCGTGTACCCAACCCGATACTTGACCTGGCATTTTGACCCTGATCTTAACAAGTCACACAATACTTACTACCTGAGATAATCATGTCGCCTCGTTCAGTGGTCCAGTAATTGATGGAAGTAGGAAACGCTTCTGTGCGGCACTCCAAGGTGACGTCCTGGCCGATATAAGCGCCCTCCAACTGATTGGGGATGGACAACATCGGAGGAACTACAAAAAGAAAAAATCTTAGAAGTGGAAAATGTCTTAAAGCAGAATGGAGTTTCTTAGAGTAAATGGATATACAGGATGGCGCAAATAAACTTAAACATAATGTTTATATGATTTTATTCTAAACAGTTTACAGAAAGATTGGGAGAAACAGATTTAAATAATAACCATGGGATAGTAGTAGTGAACCAGCAGACAAAACTTTAACTATTGTTCGGTGTAGATTATAAAATGATAATAATTAATACGAGAGACCTAAATTAACTACTAATAAAAAAAAGTTATTAAGTTTTTGTTAAAACGACATATTTTCAGTTAGGTAATGATTTTTGTCAATAAGATTTTTTATCGTCTGTGTATCAAAGCTTCAAACTTGTACACAAAATAAAAAGCACTTGTTTCCACTTCTCCGCATCATCTACTGGTTAGAGGTTTATTGTATGTTCGTATTATACAGGGTAGCCCACCGAAAATTTTTCACTCAGGTTTATTTTCGTTTAAATAAATAAATAAATAAATAAATAAATCAAAAAACGCTCGTACACTTTAATTTTTAGGGGGACATATTTGTTTTGGTATTTTCACCCACTGTGCTTGAACCCCTAAGCCCTTAAAATCTGAATCTGGTCGAGTGATACCTTATTTTAAAGGGAATTGAATTGCCTTTCCAACGGGACCGTGCTCGTTAAAGTCGGGTCAGAAGCTTCTGAGAAATGACTTTAAAAAAATTATCATTTAAAAGTAGCGAAGTTTCTTTCCAGTTGTTTCAATCAAGTAAATGCTGAAAATGTCCAAAAACTCAACCCCCATGCAATTGGAAAGGCTCTGTTCGAAATGGTCACGAACTTCGGGAGTTATTTGTCAGCACTCGTACACTATTCGTTGTAGCAAGTTTTCTAAAGAATTGGGCTGGGTTGCGTAATCTTTTGTTTTTAAATGTCCCCACCAGAAAAAGTCTAGTGGCGAAAGATCAGGAGATCTTCCAGGCCATTCAATAGGGCCTCTTCTCCCAATCCATCATCCTAGAAAATTTTCATCCAGATACTGCCTTACAGGAAATGCATAGTGTGGGGGTGCCCCATCTTGCTGAAAAATTAGATTTTCTGGCCAATGACGGTCATCTTCTTCAATACCATGCGTTAAAGCAGGATCAATAGTGGTTTCCAACAACTCTACATTTTATCAGTTAAATTGCCACGAAGAAAATACGGCCCGATAATACAGTCCCCAAAAATTCCAGCCCACACATTTAATTTTCCTAGATGTTGAGTATGTACTTCTCTAAAGAATCTAGGATTGGAATCCGACCAATACCTACAATTATGTGGATTGACAATACCACGAAAGAAAAAAGAGCATTCCTCTGAGAAACAAATGTTAAAAATAATTTGTGGACGGCGAATGATGCTTTTACTCATTAACTCCCAAAATTCCAAACGGCGATTGGTATCGTCTTCATTAAGTTCATGAACCAGTTTTATTTCGTAGGGATGGAATGTATGTTTTTTAAAAATTCTCTGGATGGTTGTACGCGAAACATCCAACACTTCTGACATTTTCCTCGTACTAAGTGTGGAATCAATTGCAATATGACCCAAAATTGCAACTTCTACAGCTTCATTCTTTACAGGATGTTCAATACTTCTTTTTTTGTTTAGCACTGATCCTGTTTCATGAAATTTCGCCACTAATTCTCGCACGTCAGTATAAGACAGGTGCCCATTTGGGAGTAATTCATTATAAGATAACGCGGCAGCTCTAGCAAAATCGTTATTTCTAAAGAAAAGTGGAATAATTTCAACTCTGTCTTCGAGAGAGTACGTCATATTAATGCGTAATTGAACGAAATGAAATTTATGGCAAAATTATTAGTTTTACTATATCAACAACAAACTAATAATAGCCCTTTTTCCGATAGAACAAGTGGAATTCCAAATACCTATTGTTACAGCACTGGCATGTTTATGCGTAGGTATTTACCAATTTGTTTACATTTAAGCCCAAATTTATTGAACATTTAATTTCTCGAAATCTACTTACCCGATTTTAACGATCAGGGTCCCGTTAGAAAGGCAATTCAATTCTCTTTAAAATAAGGTATCACTCGATCCCCCTTCCCATTTAAGCTTTCAAGGGTGGCGGGTGAAATACCAAAAAAATATGTCCCCCTGAAAACTAAAGTGTACGGGTCCGTTTTTTCATTTATTTATTTAAAAGAAAATATACCTGGGTGGAACGTTTTCGGTGGACCACCCTGTATTAAGATGTTTTTTTGGGCGGCAATGGCCTGTCAACAGTCCTACCACCTGCGTCTGATCCGCTCCGCGTGCGTTTTAGTAAACGCTTAAAGATTCCTCAAACTGACGCGGTAAACTGTGGCGGTGGCGGTCGCGGTCATGCTTGCGGTACGAGACGAGACATGTCCTTGCAAAATTACGCGGTAGTGATAGCGATTAGCTACTTGGTGAGAGTTATTCAGTTGTTATTTTCATCAGGACACAAAACGGTCTTTTTGTGTAAGTTTTATGACGTTAAAAAGAAGCCTTAATTTTGGCTGCAATGTTTAAAGTTTCAAGCAATTCCAGAAGTTTAAACTACTTTTTCTAATATTTTTATAGTCTTTATTAGATAAGTCATATTAAATTGTGAAAATCCAGGTCCCCCAGTATTTCAACACATTCTTGTTCCAAAAGAGAGTTGAACTGAATTGCACCGAATGAAATGAAGTTGTCGTAGGATAAACGTAATATAAGTACTTAAATAAAACACCGTTGGCCGTGGAAGTAGTTTATTACAAAATAACTACCGATTTATAAACTTTACGCAACACCTGTTTCCAGAACAATTTTAAGAGTAAAAGTAACTATGGAGGACTTGAAGGGAGGAGACCGATCGGCACTGGCCGCATTTTAAATTTATGTCCCTGTTTTTTGGTTAGTTCGCTAGGAGCTCTGTTCGTTAGTGAGTCTAATTTTTCATAAAAAATGTGTTTTTTTTCTCGTTTATTTGTCGAAAACGCTTTATTATTAATTTTTTTTCTTAATACTATTGACAATGAGTCATGGTAAATCATATAAAAGCAGAGTTTGCTTTGTGCCGGGGTGTAAAACGGAGTATTCTTCCGATAAGAAGCTCAAGAAAGAACGCGGTGAAAACAACCAAAGCGCCTTCGTAGCTCCAAAGATAAGTTAATTTGATAAGCTATACCTACTTAAGGCCTAACAAACTCATGAAAATAGTATATTATGCTGTCGATTTTATGGATATTTCTTTCACTACATCGCGGTCGTGTATTTTGCACACAGCACAACGTAAAACATATATTAAATTAAAAATAGTTTAATTTCTTTCTTTTTTGTAAATCTTGTATTAAGACCCTAATATTCAGGTGAATATTACTAATAACTTATCTGAAACAAATCCAGGGCAAATCACTATTTTCTCAACATCTTTAATAATAATAATAATAATAATAATAATAAAGATGTTTATTTATGCCAATAAAACAATTAAAAATATAAATATAAAATTGATAAAAGTAAAAATAAATCCAAAAAAATGATAGTATACTAGTTGACATAAATAGGTAGGATTTTGGTTTATAAAAAATCATTCTTCCAATCCTACCCCTACTAAATAATTTTTGATATTATTTTTGAAAGTTATATACCTTATGCCCCTTAGACTAGAAGGAATATTATTATAAATTACATAAAATACCATTGGAATTATGTTACTGTGTTCTGTCATGTATTGATTAAATAAATTGTAAGTAAATTTAACAACAGTATAATTGCAAGGTATAATGGTAATTACAAAAATCACAGTCGCATTTTATTGTATAATTATTATTATACGTTTTCTTATTAGGACCCCATAATTTTTCAATAATGCCAACGAACAATTCCTAGGGCTGATAAAATATTTGGCACCAGTGATTTTTGGGTATTGCACTTTCCGGCAGAAGGTATTTTGGGTGTGATGAGCATAAAGAAAACCATAGAATTCCAGTCTATCTTGTCAGTAGAATGCATTTTATTTGTAAACAAGTGAATCGCATTGACGAAACCAAATGTTTAAGGAAACAATCAAAATTGTAAAAAAAACTAATGAAAGATGGGGTAATATATTCATCCCTGTCCAAAAATTGCCTAACTGTACAATCTTACTGCAATTTTATACTTAAGTAACAAATTTGTAATAAAGACTATAAATAAATATATATATTATGTTTTCATATTTCTGTTTTTTTGTGATTCTACTCGTATGTTGCAATAATAAAAAATATTACGTATATTAATAGAGTTCTACAGTTGCTTACTTATCGAAAAAAAAATTTGTTGCTAGAATGTTTAATAACGTGTATTTTAAAAACCTAGCGTCGGCGTCGTTGGAACTACATACAGGCCGGGTATTCCAATAAGTGTGAGAAAGTATATTCGACTTCATATAAAATTCGTTATTTGTTCCTCAAAGAAAAGAAACTAATTATTTACCGAATCGGATGTAAAGCTTTACGACAATACAGGATTGACTAAAATCCCTCGGTTCCATCCGATCGGAATTACACGATGTCCCTGTGCATCTTTGAGCCAATGGAACAAATGAGCATCCTGTATCTCCGGGTGAGTTAATATAATCCTTATAATATATCCTTCCTAAATCGGGATTTATGATTCCATATGAATTCCACCCGGCATTATCCATATATTTGCGTCAAGTTCTTCTCCATCATTTACTCTTTTTAAAAACGTTAAGAAACTCTCCCCTGTTAATTCTTTTAACGCTAGTTATCGAATTATAAATTGTATTAATAAAAAAAGTAAACTATTTTTACACCAACAAAAAACAAAACCAGAATACGATCACCACGATCTTGATCTCGATCTTGTTCTTTGGCTTTGCTCAGCGGCGGGTAAATTTTGACATACAGGGTTTGCTCGGGTGTGCTTGGATTTGCTGGGTTTGCTGGGTATGCTGTATCACCGGGTGAATATCCGTATAATATATTCTTCCTAAATTGGGATTTATTGGTTCAATATGAATTCCATCTGGCATTATTCATATATTTGCGTCAAATTCTCCTCCATCATTTATATCTATAAAAACGTTAAAAACCTCTCCCCTGTTCATTCTTTTAAAGCTAGTTATCGAATGATAAACCATTATAAATTGTATTATTAAAAAAGTAAAGTATTTTTACACCAACAAAAAACAAAAGCAGTATGCGATCACCACGATCTTGATCTCGATCTTGTTCTTTGGCTTTGCTCAGAGGCGGGTAAATTTTGATATACAGGATTTGCTCGGGTTTGCAACAAAACCAGTATACGATCACCACGATCTTGATCTTGATCTTGTTCTTTGGCTTTGCTCAGAGGCGGGTAAATTTTGACATACAGGGTTTGCTCGGGTTTGCTTGGGTTTGCTGGGTTTGCTGGGTATACTATATCGCCGAGTGAGTTAATATATCCGTATAATATATCCTTCCTAAATCGGGATTTATTGGTTCAATATGGCAATCGGCATTATTCATATATTTCGCGTCAAATTCTGCTCCATCATTTATATTAATAAAACAGATAAACTCTTCTCTGTTCATTCTTTTAACGCTAGTTATCGAATGATAAATCATTATAAATTGTATTAATAAAAAAAATAAAGTATTTTTATACCAACAAAAAACAAAGCCAGTACCTATACGATCACCCTGATGTTGATCGCGACCTTGTTCTTTGACTTTGCTAAGAGGCGGGAAATTTTGATATACAGGGTTTGCTTAGGTTGGCTTAGGTTAGGTTAGTTAGTTAGGTTAGAAAGTTTTTTACAATCGGATTAAGGGTTCGGCAGAAAAGAGATAGGTACCTTAATTATGACATATTTTTTGTGGCGCATTAAATAATTGATGCAGTGTATTTTTTAAATAAATGGCTAGATATAGAATTTTTATTATCGAACAACTTAATTATATATTTATATCGATGCGAATAAACATTCCTATTTTTGCTAATCCATCAATTCTGCAAAGGGTGGAAAATCTTAGCTAGATATCTTGACAGATATACATCGTGTTAAATGTATGAGTTGTTTGGGGATCGGAGTAAAAGCCAATTTAATATTAGAGAAACCCGTTAGAGGGATGTTTGGGGTTTGATTTGCTTTATCTAAAATTACATTTGCGATTTTCACTTTTAGATACCGACTTTTTGTGTTTTTCTTATGTAAACAATTTCTCGACTTATTGCGCAACCAATTGAGGGAATCCACGGGGTATGTTTGATGATGGATCTGGGAACAATAAATACTGAGTCGAAAGCTCTAAAATTTTGGTATAACGAAACTTCTCTAATTTCAAAATAAGTAAGTATATTAATACAGGGTGGCTGAATGAAAACGAAACTTCGGCCTTTTCGGGTGTTTACTATTTGTTATGAAAAAAAAAAAACGCTGAGACATGTCGATTTTGTTTTCGAGGGGGTAGCTTTTTGAGCACATACTCAAACCCCGACTTGGAATCCTTGGGCCAGGGTGGGCTTCACCCTAAAATCTTTAATGGAAAGAAGGGGCCAGTTGCACCTCGTTTAACAGGTCTTTCGATTTTCTTTATTACCATACCTAGTGTATGCCATTTTACTTCAGCTGTTTTTAAATTATTTAATTTAAAATTTCTAAAATTTAATCTTTTGTATCATTTGATACAGATTTGTTTCTTACATAAAATTGCCAGAAAATGGTATAGATTAATTGTTATAATAGAGCAATACATAAACAATAAAAACAATTCTAAATGTAAAAAAGTTAGTGAACAAAATCACTACCACTACACAATTAGTTTAACAAATGTTGAAAATGACCACTGTTGAATTACAACCAATAATAAAAGTTTTGTTCAAATCGTTGTCGCACATTCCGGAGCATTTCAGGAGTTATTTGATTGCATTCAAATGTAATTTGTTCACGCAATTCTTTCAAAGAGGATGGTTGGGTGGCATAGATTTTACTTTTAAGGTGATCCCATAGAAAAAAATATAATGGTGAAAGATCTGGTGATTGCGCGGGCCATTCAATAGCACCTCTTCGACCAATACACCGACTGGCGAGGTGATCCATTCTACTGAAATATCATTTGATTTTCAATGAATTGTTCATTATTGTTATTTTTAATAATATTTGTTACTGCTGGATCGACAGCTTCTTGTAATAATTCCAGGTATGTTTCTTCATTTAAGATTGCCGGGTATACAAACCGTCCAATAATATGGTTCCCAAAAATGCCGCACCAAACATTTAATTTTTGTGGATATTAAGCTTGCACTTCGTGTTATATTCTGGGATTTTCGTCCGACAAATAACGACAGTTATGGCAATTTACAGTGCACTTTAAAAAAAGGTACCGTTTAAAAAAAGGCACTTTTATCGGAGAAACAAGTGTTAAATAAAAAATGTGTGGTCTGTCACTCATTATTTCGCAGAAATGCAAGCGTCGATCAAGATCATCTTCATTTATTCCTTCTACAAGCTTTATTTTATAGGGGTGAAAAAGAGGACCTTTTAGGATACCTTAAATACTTCCTCGATTGATTCCAGACCCAGTCGCTAATTTACGAGTACTTAGAGTGGGATTCACAATATCATGCCCTAAAACACCCACCTCTGTAGCTTTATTTCTTACCGGCTTGTCAACGTTCCTTTTTTTGTTAGCCACCGATCCCGTCTCCTTGAATTTTGCAACCACGTCCAAAACAAACCTTCGTTGCACGTTTCTATTTTCGTCCCGTTCATTAAATAGTGGAGCTGTCCTGGTACACTGGTTATTACCAAACAATAATTCAATAAATTCTATTCTCTCCTATATTGTATAAACCATTGTATTGTATTAACACAAAATAAATTAAGTACAAACTAAATTTGTTCTAGTAAAAATTCTTTCAATTTTTACTTCCCAGTTATTTGAGGTTATTTTCAGTTGCTTAGTTGTTAGTAGATTTATAACCGAATAAAACACTGTTTTTTTTGTTGCTAAAATAAATTAAATTTAGAATTAGGTAGGTAAAATTTGGGCCCTGGAAATAAATTAATAAAATTTAAAGTGATTTCGTCCTAATCCAATTTTTATTTAAATACCCTTAAGGATTTAAATTAAAATTGGTTTACTTACACAATAACAAATAAATTATCCAACAAGAAAATTAAATAATTTGATAACCGCTGAAGTAAAAGGGCATAAACTAGGTATGGTGATAATCGAGAGATCTTTCAAATGAAGTGCAACTCGACCCCCACTTTCCATTTAAGATTTTAGAGTGAAGCCCACCCTAGCCAAGGAGTTGCAAGTAGAGGTTTAGGTATGTGCTCAAAAAGTTTCCCTCTCGAGAAGAAAATCAACATGTCTGAGCGTTTCCTTTTTTCATAACAAACAGTAAACACCCAAAAAGACCGACCGACGTTACGATTTCGTTTAGCCACCCTGTTTAAAAAGACTCAAACAACAGTGGAGCTGAGTACAGAACTTTCCATTATGACAATGGATTCTTATTAGTGTCTTATTTTTGTTGGTGATTTTTTTACCTTTAAGAGTCTGGAAGTGGCCATTTTAAAAATAAAATTGGAACCATTTGTTTCTATTTTTCATATAACACTGTCATGTTTAAATGTTAGCAAAGCCAATGAAGTCAACTGTTAACAAATTGATAATTAATTGGCCTTAACGAGGAGGAGTTCTTCTCTTTATTTGATCAGCTTGCACAATTTTAGATTACCGGTAAGAGAGAAGGCAAAGGGTCCTAAGTTTTATAGTTTGGCTTACCTATTTTGGATGTTGAAGGTGCACTACTTATTGGAGTAGGTACACAATGAAGAACAATATCTGGAAATTTTAATTATTCGTCAAGCCATATGGCAAATTTCTTCAGAACCCGTTCATTATTATTTCTATTTACACTTTTCCACCTTCCCACAAAAATTAGTTCCTGTGAAAGCTATGAGGGCCTGTATAGTAGCCTCACTTCCGTTTGTATGAAAAACGACCTTAAAATAATCTATAACATGATGTTTTCGAACATCGAGGGATAACTGCTATTTTCTCTAAACTTTTCGTATAAAGACAAATGCGTAATTGGACGAACCGCCATCGTACAAACTAAAGTTACACCACAACACAGAAAATATCACAATAAATAATAGCAAGGGACTGACAAGGATGCGCGCAAAGAGAGCATTGCGGGATCAGGTGCACGGACACTGTCGGAACCCCGTATCACAGGGGGGCAAACCGATGCATACTAATTAGGTGTTCTTGTTTACCTAAGACCCTAACCATTAATTTGAAGTAAGAATTACGTTGTCCTCTTGCGTTCTCTGTTTCGTAGAATACGATTAGTACGAAACTTAGTCGAATATGGAGGGTCTTTTAGGTATTAGGTAATTTGAAGGCAGATAAAATTTCATAGCAAGTTACTACGGTCAGATGGTAGCTAAAGCTCCAAACTTTCGTCACATGTTCGTTTTTCTCAGAACTTTCGTAAGAGAAGTTTTGCACAGCTTCCCGAGAAGGCCGCATTTCAGAGAATTCAATTTTACTTTGAAATACTTGTGTCTTAACGCACGTTTTGGGAGTAATATTGTCTTTCTATATAATTTAATTTTGCAATTATGTATTTCAGAAGATGACCATTTCGCTCGACTGTTTGTGCTTTTGAACCACGGAGGGACTCAATGTTAGTGTATAAAAGATTGCCGTAATCTCCTTGACAAAACTGTGGAAACAGGAGAGTGTGAGTCCTCTATCCGCTCTCGGAAGAAGTCAGATATCTTGGGGTAACCTTGGACTTCATATGGACTTGGATTGTTCGGTGCTGCCAGCAAACTTGAGTAAACCCGAGCAAAATTTCATCAAAAATGGAAACTGTTAAAATTTATGGGAAAAAGGCGATTTGCACATTTGCACATTTTATTTTTATTTACTTTTTTACTGTTTTCTTGGCTTTTTAAATGCTTTTTTTTTATATAAATTTGCTTAAATATGTTTCAGAATAATAGTCTGTTATGACTTGTATAGATGTGTTTAAGTGAAACTGACGAAATTGAAAGAAATGCATATAAAAACCTAACCTGAAAGCAAGTTTTTTTGAAAAACCATAAGAGGCCGCCTGAAATTGATTTCAGATTCCTATTCTATGAACCAAAATTAGGGACTTTGCAAAATGTCATAAAAAAATTCGGTGATTCCATTATTCCGAATAATTATGAAATTTTTAAACAGTTTTTTTTTTTGTGGTGCGGGCCCCTTTGTGGTGCGGGCCCATAGGCTGCAGCCTAGATAGCCTGCGCGTAAATGCGGCCTTGGTTGAAATACCAGTTTAATTGCACAGTACGTGATGCCATAAGGCGATGGATCAGGCAAGAACATAACATTTACTGGAAGAACAGACAAGAATTAAATCATAGCAAGTCTTTCGTACGAGATCCAGACCCGACACTCACCAGGTAACTGCTTATGATGGACAAACACCATCTAAGGACAATCACGAGTCTTCTGACAGGACATATGGCTATTAAAAACCGCCTGTATAAAATAAGACTGTATAGGGAAGATCTAAGCTACCACCTCGGTGGCTCAGAAAGGGAAACGGTACAACACATAAATTGCTATTACGAGTCACTAGATCAAAAAAGGCAACAGATTTTCGGGCAACCAAAACTAGATTCGAAAGAAATGCTTATACTAAACTAAGAGGCTGGGATAACCGAGTAGGTGCAATAAAAGTATAGGGTGAGCACAATGGGCCAATACTAGCCGAAGTGTATCCGGCTTTGGACGGACCCTAGAGGAAAAGAACTTAAGCTTAACATGCTTATAGTTACATATATTTTTTGTTTCATAGTATATTTCGGCTGAATTTATATTGCTATAACTTTTTTTCTCATTTTTCTTAAAAATGTGCTCCTGCAAACACCATAAAATTACAAATTTCTTCATACCTCCTCGTTAGGTCATATTTTATCAAAAATATGATTACGACTTACACATTGTTGCTTTTTTAATATTATAGCAGACATTTTTCCTGCTACGAATAATACGTAGCCATAATAAAGATAATGAAGAGTACTTGTATTTATTTGGCGTCTCCCCCATCGTTCCTTTACTGATATCTTTAAAACTATTGATCTGCGTTTCTTAAAATTTTAAACGGCAATTTTAAAATAAAGCAGATATTTTTTGATCAAGGATTTAATGTTGATTTAAAATTAGTTTTGAGTTGCTGCTTGACTGTCTGGAAGGCATGTGCTCATGTGCTCCTATAGAAGGACCGTTGCTGCAAATAAAATAATAAGCCAATTTATGCTGTGCACTGTTTGTTTTCCGACGCATTTACATACGTTACAATTTAGAAAGTGTATTTCCTAAAATAAAGTAATTTTCTTTTAGTACGTTTAAAACAGAATGTCCTTCCTGATCTGCTACATACACATTTTATCGACGTGATACGAAATCGATAGCCGCCCCCTGACTCAAATGAAGCGTGCACAGAAGACATTAACTAAACATTAACTTACATTGTACTTTCAATTGGACCCTCTTGCTTATCGATGGGGGAACTCCGTTCGATGCGATGCACAAATACACCCCCATGTGCAGCCGACTCACTTTCGTTATGAACAGTATTTCACCATCCACCACGTTTACTGAAACAGAAATAAATAATGAAATTAGTGTGATGTATTTCAGCGGGGTAGTGATTTATGAAGGGATGGCTTTAGTGGGGTAAAATAAGCTTTAGTAAATTGGTCCTAAAATTGCGTCAACGGTTAAATTAAATCCATTGTAGCATGCAACTGAAACCGTAAGAGCATGCTAGTCAGGTGGCTTGTTGCACTCTGCCTAAAATATGACTAGGTTTTTAGTTACCAAATAATCACATGTGCTTCCAAGATAACATATTTGTTAACACATTTTGATTTCAATACGATTATCTGTTCAGTTTTCATGTTTTTATTCATCACAATATATTATTTTGTCATTAAATATTTGTCACTATTTAAAATTAGAACTCTAATATTTTAGAAAATGTTAATGAAAAAAAAGACAGAAAAACATCCTGAGCAAACCCCATAAACTTGTACAATTTCGCCTTTTCTGGTTTGGTCATGTTGTAATTGGGTATAGGTATTCTCCTTCTTATTTCGTTTTTAACCGACTTCACAAGAGGAGGTTATCAATTGGACCCGTATGGGTCATTTTTTTAATATGTTTACGCATAATTCTTGAACGGATTAACCGATTTTCTTCATACATTGTTTTGTTTTGTAGATGCGTTCTCCCGAATGGTCGGATTTTAAGGGTTTTTGGCTGAAGTTAGTGGAAACCTAAAAAAACTACGAAAAATTTAAAAAAAAACTCTTGAAATCGGCAATTTTTGCGTGTGTACTTCGGAATGTCAGCATCGATTTCAATAATTTTTTCTCCGTTATGTTAAGTGGTCTTGGTGGTATTTGACTTTAAAAAATAACAAAGGGGAGGGGTGAGAGGGGTAAAACCGGAGCGGCTTAGGATTTTTCCGAAAATGTTGACTGATATCCCATTTTTGGGGTTTCATTCAAGGCATAAAATCTACTTTTGTCTAGCCGATGTTAAAAAAAGTTACCGGGGGGGGGGGATGAAAAGGAGAGACTCGGAAATTATCCTAAAATGTTAACTAATGTGTCGTTTTCAGAGTTATTGAGGTCAGAAAATCTAATGTTTGCTAACCGATGTTGCAAAAAGTAACATGGGGGGGGGGGGGGGGGTGGTTTTAAGTAGCCGTTGGCAATTTCCCCAAAAAATGTTATTTTCGTGGTTATTGAGGCCAAAAAATTTAATTTTGTGTAACAGATGTTAAGCAAATTGACGGCGAGGGGAGAAGGAATAAAGAGGAGCGACTGCCAAAAATGGGAACTAATGGGTTATTTTCGGAGTTATTGAGGTCAGAAAGAGTAAGTTCATGTAATGGATGTAAAAAGATTACGGAGGGGGAGGGGGCAAAAGGAGCGGGTGGAAAATTGTTTAAAAATGTTAACTATGTCATTTTCGGGGTTACTGAGGTCTGAAAATCCAATATTGCATGGACATTACAAATTTAAAGAGGGGCCATAATAGGGGGGAGAATAAGTGAACTGAATTTTTTTTTTCAAAATAATGAACCAACTTCACAAAAGAAACAGCACTAAAAGGCATGAAATAATATTTTTACGTATTTATAACTGGTTAATGGTAAACTTAGTTTTGTTCAAAGTTAAGTAACTTGTACACCGAAGTGCCGAAGTTCTAAACTTTGGCGCAATTTCACAGTATAAGGATTCGTAATGATAATTCATAACCAATTAATTAGGAGTTGTGCTCACTTTAACGTTCAGAACTTTTGTGTACAAATTACTTAAAATGGAACGCAATTAGACTGACCATTAGGCTTAGTAATAAATAACTAAAAGTATTACTCCTTATTAACAGTTTATTAATGTATTATCGTTAAGAATTCCCATTATACTTTAAAATTGCGCCCACTTCAAAGTTTAAAACTTCGGTGTACAAGTAACCTAACTTTGAACAAAATTAAGGTTACCATTAACCACAGTTATAAATACGTAAAAATATTATTTCATACTTTTTAGTGATTTTTCTTTTGTGAAGTAGGTTAATTTTTTTGAAAAAAAAAATATTAATTACCAAATAATCACTTTTGTTTCCGAAATAACAGATTTGACACCAAATTGTTCTTCATTACCAAACTATCTCAATACAATCATCTGTTTATACTTTTAATTCATCGCAAATCATTATTTTGTTATTAAATATTTATCATTTCAATTTAGAAGTCTAGTATTTTAGAAAATGTTATTTAAAAGAAATCGGTCAAGTGCAAGTTATACTTGCAAAATTAGTGTTCCTTGCCATCACCCCCCAATTATCCTGAGCAAACCTCTGCCGTCCGATCTCCTTCCATCTGCCGCGCTAGCCGCCGCCGACGGCACTAACGCCGTATCACATCGCGTATGCGCCCAGCTGAGTGCGCCAAACTAAAAATTTTGAAAAACGTGTAAGAACTAAAGTTGTTCCTTATATCGTGAAAAATATTTTTTGTCGAAAAACTTTTTCTCTAACACCAATGGTTCAGCAGTTATAAGGAAATAAACAATTAAGATTGTTTATAGCAATTGACCGCGCTAGAATTTTTCAATCCTGATAATTTTTGCTCCATCTGCACCTAATTCTTAATGTTCATGATTTTTTTCAGATTTTTCTGAGTGATTTTTCTGACGATAAGGGGGGGGGGGATAGCAATTTTTAAGCATTTTTCCCGAGAAAAGTTTAAAACAGACAACAAAAAAATACATCATATATATCGTTGAATTCGTGCTTCAATAAGCTTTTATTTGACACCCTACACGATGCCCTTGAAAAAAAATCCATTGCCCAATTTACCCCTGGAAATTAACCCCCAGAATCAAAATTTAAGTTGTTTTACTTCACGTTTCTAATCGGGCCACCACACTCTATCTCTGTGCCAAATTAAAAAAAATTTAGGTCGAATAATTTTAGAGAAAATCGCCTGTGACAGACGGATGGACGGACGGACGCCGAAGTGATTACATAAGTGTTCAGTTTCGCAGAACACTAAAAAGGCAGAAAAAGAAGATCCTGAGCAAACCTGCAGAAATTCACTTTATTTGGGTTTGGTCATGTTGTAATTCAGTATGGGTGTGATTTAATCGATCATCTTATTATTCCCTTCCTTAGTTACCAGATAATTAAATTTGTTGCCGAGGTAATAGTTGTTACCAAACTATTTCAGTACGATTATCTGTTTATTTTACTGTCACCAGAAAATAAAATTAGGTACTAGATAGTCACATTTATTTCCATCAAAACACATTTATCAATTGTGATTACCAAACTATTTCAATACGATTATCTGTTAATGCTTTTAATTCATCACAAAACATTATTTTGTCGTCGAATATTCATCACCACTTGACTTTAGAACGCCATATTTTAGGAAATGTTAATTAAAAAAAAACAGTAAATTCAAAGACAAATGTTAGGGGACGGTTTAGTAAACCTGAGACAAAATATAATATCCAAGATTTGATTTGTTATATAGAGAATTTCGTTTGGTGTCAAGTACATACTTTAATGATCATTTTATTTATTCCCCTAAAATATGGCAATAAATACTGTTACCAAAGTGCCTTTTTATGGCTAAAATGGTGGAGTCCGCTATGGATTATTTAATAGGTACAGGACCCTAATGTAGCAAGGCGTTACCGTAAAATAATTAGGTGCCCCGAAAAAAGATCTAAAAATTAAAAATATATGTCTCGTTTTAATTCCAAACACACAGGACCCACCCACCATTTGGCACAGTGAAGCAACTCAAGAGGGAGCAAGCCTCTACTGCCGTAATCAGCGGGGTTATCTTTATTGTTAACATAATGCCAATAAGAAGGGGATATTTTCTCTTGGATTAATGTTACCCGATTACTAAGAAATGTAGTCCATCTATGAGGTGAGGATCTGATCCACGACAGAACGACGGTTCAATCAGACCAAGCAAAAATTGTTGAAACAGATATTTTGTCCTTATAAACACTTAAGTAAAACAAATGACATTAAATTAACCAACAATACGGCAAAGCACAATTCGAGGCGCGGTATTGAAATACGTTTCAGCGGTGCTACTTTGGACTTTGCCGACACCAAATTGCAGGAAAATATATTTTCAGTATTTTGAGTTCTAAAATATACAACTGCGCAATAACCAGCTTCGCTGGCATCGCAAACTCCGTGAATTTCACAAACTTCATTTGAATTCGTTGGGACATGACGAGGAATTTTTAATTTTTTAAGTTTGGGTAACTCGTTTTCCACGAATTAACAATATGTTCTGGAGGACCAGCATCCAAATCTAAACCTAAACTTCAGATGACTTGTATTTTATGCTAATAGGTAAAAGTTAAAGGGGTTAAATACCCTGCGGGATCAAAAATGCAGGCTAAATCTGATAACATGGTTCTTTTAGAACATTCGCGCCCAAGTGGTTCTACAGAATATGTAAAGTTATCAAAAACATTGTTCCATTTTATTCCTAAAATTTTAACAGTTTGGTTATTTTCTTTATTGTCAAAAAATATTAATTCATTATAAAGATAATCATGAGGTAAACGTGATAATAATTCTGGATTATTACTACACCATTTTCGAAGCTGAAAAACCACCCTTGTCTAAAAGAGAAATAAGTTCCGTTTGCAGACGACAACATTCTTCTAATTTTTGTGCGCATGTGACGATATCGTCAACGTAAATATCGGAAATTAAAGTTTCAGCGGCAAGCGGAAAATTACATTTCTCGTCTTCAGCAAGTTGCATTAGGGTGCGTATAGCTCACTGATAAAAAGGATCATTTGTTTTAATAGAATATGACATTTCCTCAAACGAATGATTCTTTTGATATATGCCAAATGAATGAGGAATTTAAAATAAGAAATACATTTCTTTGGTTCAGATTCAATTTATTTCTTTGACCCAGAAGAATATGAATTTACAATCCTTTATCTAGGAAAGTAGTAAACTGTCAAGTAAGAGAATAGGGATTTATGCCAAAATATGATGCACTCCGGGCACATGAACGCATAACATCGAGCTAATTGGTGCAAATTCCGTTCTTTGTTTTAAAATAATCGTAGATTTGAGCCACAAACTTGATTTAATTGTTACAAATTCTGTCCCTTATTTTAAGATCATCAAAGAGACTAAGCCTTTTGTTTCAAATTCAATTTCTTATCTTAAGATTATCGTACATTTGAGACAAAAGATTAATTCTTTTAATATAAAATCGATTTTTCATTTTAAGATCTCGATAACTTTAGCTCTAAAAATTAAGTCATTTGTTAGAAGTTTCGTAAGACTTGTCTATAAACTGTTACTTTGGGTAAAGAGAATAATTATCTCGTTTAAAATCCTATAATAAGGGATGTTTCAAAAGTGTAGTTAAAGACTAAATTAAAATCAGAAGTGTATACTAGAAGGATGTATGCCTTTTCCTTGAGTTTTCCTAATTTGAATAGAATATTAATGAATATTAATGATATTAATGTTTAACTTGCAAAATATAGGAACATTAATTTAAACTCAGTAGTTTTTTTATTTTATTAGTTACCTAAACGTATGTATTAAATAAAATATCGTACAGGGAACAAGAAAACAATGAATTATTTTAATATTAAATATATTTAAAACAGAAACACCTGTGTTTTTTGCTGACGCTATTACAACAAATGATATTTACTTATGAGAACTAACAAATCGCATAACAAACAAAATATTTTAAAACTAATATATCCCAAAAACTAACCATTTATAATTATTATTTATTATTATTTACGATAAAGTAGGTAACGTAGCAAAAGACAGCAACATTATAAAAATGTGTCGGAAGATAATGAGAATAAAATAAGTAGATACGTAAAATACTCGCAACTGTCAGGTATTTAACATTAATTTGCTTACATTTTCACCTGAGCTGCACTCATCCAAGCTTTTGATGCCTCGCTGAAGCCGGAAGCCTATGTTTTGTATTATTGAATTGATCTGCTCTTCAGTGGGACATTTCAATATCTCAACTTCATTAATTCTTTGTTCTAACCTTGTCAGAAAATAAGAAAAAAATAAATTAATAACTTTTGAAAAACTAGAGACCGTAATTTCGTCCACATTCGTATTTCATACGAGCGAAGCTGTAGGTAAAAATTGTATAGCTAACAGTGCGTCCTAAATTGGTGAAGAAAGTATCCCGAAAACTATAAGGGACAGACAGAAAATTTTCTTGAGTGGTCAAAAAGACAATCTTGGTAGATTTGCAGAGTGTCTTAACTCAAAGGAAATACGCATCAATAGAAAATCTTAATCTTTTATCAAGAAACCCGTGGGTTTTCAGTTTAAGACATAATATATTGTAAGAAGGTTGTATTCTTTTGTAACAAGTGCAACGGTTTTGAAGAAAGATATCGCCATTTTTATTTCCTACCCTGAAGTATTTACAAAGAAGATCAATAATTATGGTAATTTTTTTTTAAATTATAGGAGTTGTTTTATCGCAAGTACCGAGTGAGCTTTTTGGAAATAATTAGTCATAAATAATGTGTAAGGTTAAAATAAATATTCAGGTTTTGTAAATTCTGTATAGTCTAACATGTGCATCGCATAAACCTCTCAATTCTTAATTAACTAGTCTATTATACTAAATTATCAAAGAATATTCTTGCATTTACTTACCGTCAAATTATGGCCACAAATGGTCTAAACACCAACTATTTAACCCAATATTCAAATGCTTCCAGTTCCAACTAACTGATCAAAGAAAATATAACAGGTTTCAACCACTGATATTCCGGGACTCTTACCATGAATGACGTTCGCGCGATTCGTTAAAAACGAGTTTGCACGATGGCTTAGGGCACTAGGCCTCGTGGGTTATGTTGGTTGCCAAATGCTAGGGTTCTTTAAGAAGAGAATTTTGAATTTGATAGAAGATCATAGAGTAACTATGTTGGGAAAGTTTTTAGTTTAAATGAATTTCTTTCAGCTTGATAGAATTAAATCCCAAGAGAACTTTGGACTGGTTTTAAATACCGATGTGTGTTTGGCCGAAGAGTGGTATCTTTCTGTCCGATAAATTTCCTTTGTCCTAAGAACAAAATTGGCAAAAGAAGCAATTCTTTTCCCCTAAGTGGTCCTGTTTTATCAGTGAAGTATGGTGCCGACGATACACCATAGGTGACAGTATTTAACTGATATTTCTGAATTTGTCTATACATTTGGCGTATATTGGCAGTAAAAACAACTTTATGTAGTCGAAAATGTAGTAAAATATATAAAATGTCATCCTATAACTTAGGCCCACACTGATAAAACAGGACCACTTAGGGGAAAAGAATTGCTTCTTTTGCCAATTTTGTTCTTAGGACAAAGGAAATTTATCGGACAGAAAGATACCACTCTTCGGCCAAACACACATCGGTATTTAAAACCAGTCCAAAGTTCTCTTGGGATTTAATTCTATCAAGCTGAAAGAAATTCACTTAAACTAAAAACTTTCCCAACATAGTTACTCTATGATCTTCTATCAAATTCAAAATTCTCTTCTTAAAGAACCCAAGCATTTGGCAACCAACATAACCCACGAGGCCTAGTGCCCTAAGCCATCGTGCAAACTCGTTTTTAACGAATCGCGCGAACGTCATTCATGGTAAGAGTCCCGGAATATCAGTGGTTGAAACCTGTTATATTTTCTTTGATCAGTTAGTTGGAACTGGAAGCATTTAAATATTGGGTTAAATAGTTGGTGTTTAGACAATTTGTGGCCATAATTTGACGGTAAGTAAATGCAAGAATATTCTTTGATAATTTAGTATAATAGACTAGTTAATTAAAAATTGAGAGGTTTATGCGATGCACATGTATACAGAATTTACAAAACCTGGATATTTATTTTAACCTTACACATTATTTATGACTAATTATTTCCAAAAAGCTCACTCGGTACTTGCGATAAAACAACTCCTATAATTTTAAAAAAAATTACCATAATTATTGAACTTCTTTGTAAATACTTCAGGGTAGGAAATAAAAATGGCGATATCTTTCTTCAAAACCGCGGCACTTGTTACAAAAGAATACAACCTTCTTACAAGATATTACGTCTTAAACTAAAAACCCACGGGTTTGTTGATAAAAGATTAAGATTTTCTATTGATGCGTATTTCCTTTGAGTTAAGACACTCTGAAAATCTGCCAAGATTCTCTTTTTCACCACTCAAGAGAATTTTTTAAAAAACTTTTACAAGTTATATATTATGCAAATATTAAAAATCCAAGAACATCGTTACTCTAGAAGGCCTTAATTTAATAAGCTAGATAAAATTTATCAAAATCTGATGGTTTTGCTAAAATTTAATTCCGACTTCCGACTGTATTTAGACATCACAGACCATATATAACTGTTACTCACGGTTTCGCGGACATTAAACACGCAACAAAATAAATTTCAGAAACTACTGAACGGACTTGAAAAATTATTTCACCAGTGAATATGTTTGACCCTCTTAATTGTCACAGACTATATAATTGTTACCCGCAGCTGTAATCGCGTATAGCACTAAAGATAATAAGGCGCTCTCGTGGGTTCAGGTGTGTCCAGATTTGATTAGTTATCTGGAAGTCTGGGTTACAGTTAAGGCTATAGGTACAACGTGTCCCCAATTGGTGATGCATGAAGAGCTGGCATTATTTCGCAAGTGGTTTTGAGTTAGCATTAAAATAGTCTAAAACTTTTTCCATTCAGCCGTTTCTGTCCCTAATAGTTTAAGGGATACTTTCATCACCAATTTAGGACGCACTGTAAGTTATACAATTTTTACCTACAGCTTCGCTCGTATGAAATGCGAATGCGGACCAAATTACGGTCTCTAGTTTTTCAAAAGTTATTAATTTATTTTTTTGATTATTCTCTGACAAGATTAGAACAAAGAATTAATGAAGTTGAGATATTGAAATGTCCCACTGAAGAGCAAATCAATTCAGTAATAGAAAACATAGGCTTCCGGCTTCAGCGAGGCATCAAAAGCTTGGATAAGTGCAGCTCAGGTGAAAATGTAAGCAAATTAATGTTAAATACCAGACAGTTGCGAGTATTTTACCTATCTACTTATTTTATTCTCATTATTTTCCGACACGTTTTTATAATGTTGCTGTCTTTTGCTACGTTACCTACTTTATCGTAAATAATAATAAATAATAATTATAAATGGTTAGTTTTTGGGATATATTAGTTTTAAAATATTTTGTTTGTTATGCGATTTGTTAGTTCTCATAAGTAAATATCATTTGTTGTAATAGCGTCAGCAAAAACACAGGTGTTTCTGTTTTAAATATATTTAATATTAAAATAATTCATTGTTTTCTTGTTCCCTGTACGACATTTTATTTAATACATACGTTTTAGGTAACTAATAAAATAAAAAAACTACTGAGTTTAAATTAATGTTCCTATATTTTGCAAGTTAAACATAATATCATTAAAATGCTATTCAAATTAGGAAAACTCAAGGAAAAGGCATACATCCTTCTAATATACACTTCTGATTTTAATTTAGTCTATAACTACACTTTTGAAACATCCCTTATTATAGGATTTTAAACGAGATAATTATTCTCTTTACCCAAAGTAACAGTTTATAGACAAGTCTTACGAAACTTCTAACAAATGACTTAATTTTTAAAGCTAAAGTTATGGAGATCTTAAAATGAAAAATCGATTTTATATTAAAAGAATTAATCTTTTGACTCAAATGTACGATAATCTTAAGATAAGAAATTGAATTTGCAACAAAGGCTTAGTCTCTTTACTTAAGTTCAAGATGATCTTAAAATAAGGGACAGAATTTGTAACAATTAAATCAAGTTTGTGGCTCAAATCTACGATTATTTTAAAACAAAGAACGGAATTTGCACCAATTAGCTCGATGTTATGCGTTCATGTGCCCGGAGTGCATCATATTTTGGCATAAATCCCTATTCTCTTACTTGACAGTTTACTACTTCCCTAGATAAAGGATTGTAAATTCATATTCTTCTGGGTCAAAGAAATAAATTGAATCTGAACCAAAGAAATGTATTTCTTATTTTAAATTCCTCATTCATTTGGCATATATCAAAAGAATCATTCGTTTGAGGAAATGTCATATTCTATTAAAACAAATGATCCTTTTTATCAGTGCAATTAATAAAATATCATTTAGAGACTGATTATTCATATCTTTTGCGGATGCGTCGGAAACTACACGTAATTTTATAGAAACACTATCTGGTTTCAAAACAGAATGATGCGGTATATAATATGAATCATCGTACTTACTAACAAAATTTTGCTTCAATTTCTCCATATGTGCAGCGGTAATATAATCTGCCATAAAACCACAGTATATCTTATGTAATTCAGAATCACGAATAAGTCGAAGTTCAAGGGATAGGAAACGGCGATATGTTACCGAGCGGGAATCAACAAGACTAGGTCTGCCCGCGAGACAAATTATCTTTAAAAATTTGTTCACATTGTTTTTCTTCAGGGGAAATAGCTTTTACATGCGGTACTTCCTCTAGTTACCAAAAACATTTGACAGTTTCACTACCGTAGAGCCAACTGACGTAAAAAATGCATTTTTATTTTGATTGATATTTGTATTGTGGGACAGGTCAATTCTGCCACAGTATCAGGGTTTGTTTTACTAATTAATCTTATTCGCGAACGCCTAGTTAGTTTATGCTTTTAATTTACCTTCATCGAACAGTTGTATCTTTATTCTTACACTGTGTGGGTTTGCCATGTTCTCGGGCTACTCCCTGGGAACGTTGATTGCCTTTTGTCTTGTCCAGGTCAGCTGGCCCATCTTTCGAGGCTTGCAGTTGGTCTTGGCCTCTTTCTTCATTTTGGGCCCTGAATTTCGTTTTCTTCGCCTTGCTTAAAGTCCTCCCTATGTATGGATGGTCGGTTTTAGTCTATTTGGGATAATTTATTTAAGTTCCACTTACATTTGTCTTTCCTCCAAAATCTTCGTTGACATCTTCTTGCGACATTGGGACGCCCTTAATTTGTATGGCTTTTGATCACATTGCCTTCACTGTCCAGGTTTCTGCTCTTGCTCTTTAACGTTCTGTATTATTCAAACGCCATTCATTTCTTTCAGATTTTGTTTTAAATTCTATAATAAATAGATATTTTCAGGTCAGGGTTTTTTTTGTACTAGCAGCTGTCATTATCAGAGTTTTCCAGTGTTGCCGATTCGTAGGTTCGAAATTTCTCCTGTAGCATTTAGGCATTTTTACGCGGATGGCATGGTTATATGTTGCTCTTTCTTTTAAGCCACAGGTTTGTAGCTGTTTTCACTACTTACCATGTGCTGGTGGTGGGGGAGTGTCATTTCGTTCAGTCTAGAAGAAAGCCTGGCATTTTCAATTTTGGTTTTCGACGAAGTCGTTTGCGGTCTCTGGGTTTGGCCATTTTAAGGCCCAAGTATTTTTGGATTAATTCGGAGGCCGCGTTTAAATTCTTTTGGTGAATATTTGCCTGCTAGATGCAGGGTTTTGTTTGCGACTTCGGTCGATATCATCGTAGTAGCCATCAACATTGGCAGGACGATTGAATGATCCTCTGCCCAGGATACTGGTAGCTGCCCCTTTTTTTCTGAGACTGGTCCCTTTGAATTTAGAATATCGAGCCCTCTTTGTCGAGGGTTTTTCCGGTGGGTGCTAAGAGACATCCTATCTTTTTCCGGTGGGTGCTAAGAGCCCCCCCCCCCTATTGTCTTCGGTAGGGGCTAGGAGTCATCCTACCTTTTCTTCGGTGGAGTCACCCGATGTATTTTTTTTTAATGAGGGCACACTTCCTCACGAAGTTTTTCGTGTAATTTGATTATTTTGCGGGGGCAAAAATCGCCCAATTTTCTTGTTTTGTTAACAGTGTAAAGATGTAACAATCTCTTATGTATAAATATCTGTATATAGGGTTAAGTGTATTTACGTTGTTTTTATTCAGCTCACTGCGCCTTACATGGTGAATTAAATTATGAATAACAGGTTTGTTGTGTGTTGAAGCAAGTTCCTAGACCACCTAGGCGACTTCCAGTTTACGTCTGTGTAAAAGACTGGTGGCGTCCAATAGAACCTATCCGGCTAACTGAGCTAAGGGTTAATTTGCACGCGCTCTACTACAACTTGCTTCGCTCAGAACACCCTGTTCTTTCTGTGTTTCTCTAGAGTATCTTACGGAATTATTTTAATGTTCTTTTCTTTCAAGTTTTAAGCGGTAAGTGCTTGGTCAATGATACTCATCGCAGTATCTTTGACAGTTTATAACTGAACACTTTTTCTTTAACAAAGTGCGTCGCAATTGTTAATTTCTCCCATTAAATCCCACCCGAAAATAGTGTTAATTGCGGTTGGAGAATATTTATTACCTTTAATGCAACCCTCAATTAAAGTTTGTGCTAATATATGAGCATTTAATAAAATATCTGCGGTGCCAGGTTCATTAAAATATTTATCTGCTAATCTTAAATTAATATTATGTGGAAAATGATTGGCCAAATTTGAAACAGTAGGTTGATTACTAGAAATTTTATCCAAAATGACAGCTGAAATGTGAAATTCAGGAGACGCCTTTCCGATAGGTTTTATAACACAATTCACGGCACCAGAATCCACACTTTTAGACATATCGGAAAGTTCGCACACCGATACAAATAATTTATGCGACTGTAAATCTCGCTTATTTACACACCTTTTTGAAATAAAATTAGCCTAAGAGGCATAATCTAATAACGCGCGCACCTTTTGATAATTTCCGCGGCAATCCAAAACATCAATTTCTAAAGTACCAAGCAGAACTAAATTGTTTGAAATATTAGTAGTAAGGCCAATTTTTTGCGAATTTGAAAAGGTCGCTGAAGACTGGCGCGTTCTGATCAGGAGCGGACTGAGAATTATTTTCAGGTAAAATATTTTGTTGGGATTTCTTGTTTGCGGGTTTTAAATATTACAGATTTGCCTAGTTCCTTGTGAGCTAGGTGCGGGCAGTGTATTTTGATGCGGTAGCACAACTTGCAAGTACGGGGTTTGCGGTTTATTCTGCCTATTTATGTGTAAAAGGGAGTGATGGCGGGCATTACAGAAACGACAAGTATATGTTGAGTTATATTTAGAGAAAATATGCGTGGTACTTCAACAATTAAAACACCATTTATTATGTTTAACTATCGAAAATCGATCTTGCGGGCATTTTGCAATAAACTTAACACATTGATAAATCTGGTGATTTAATGAACAAAGCGGGCATTTTCGCGAAGTTTCTGCGGCATTTAACAAAAGAGCGGATGCTTGATTGCGGGATTGAGCGGGTTTTCTAAATTATTTTTTGAGCTTGTGCAAAAGGCTATACTATCATAGGCCAAAGATTGTTAATTTAAAAACTCAATAACATCTTTAAATGTAGGCAACGCGGATGATCCATGATTTAGTTCAAAACGAGATAACGTGACGGAGTCGAGACGTTTCAAAAGCATATTAACTAGGATAAAATCCCACTGAGCAGTTGGAAATGTAGGTCTATCAAAGCGGCTATATTTTCAGTAAAGACGTCAATAAGTTGAGGGTTTTCTGAATTGAGGCGCGGGGCATTTTCTATTTCGTTCCAATGCGCAGTCGCAAGGATACGATCATTTGTATAGCGTTCAATTAAAGCCATATAAATTATAAGCAACAAGATAATTGGCACTTGTTAAAGGTGTACGTTGAACTAATGCTTGGGGAGCACCCTCCAAATATGAATGCAAATGTGTGAATTTTTCTATACAGGGTGTCCCGAAATTAGGGGGCCAAGGTTAAACAGTGCATTCTGCATAGGAAAATAACACTAACTTGTTTAATAAACATGTATCGAAAAATGCCCCCTAACGGAGCTACGGCCTCCTAAAGATGATGATGGTGTTTTTCAAATTATTCCTACAGGGTTGAACATAAAAACATGAGTTTTTGGTATTTTGGTAATTTTGACATGCTGAATCTAGATCTAAAATCAAAACTACCAAAAGTTTATCATAGGCGTAACATTCGGGGGGGTAATGGTACAAAAACAGCCGTAACTTTTTTATGAGTTAATGTTTTAATTTTTTTTTCTAAAATTATGAAAATCCAGAGCTTTCTACCAAAAAAAGGTACTCTTGATTTACATCGCCTAGATTCACCATTTGTGAGAAAAATGCCTTTGAAAGTAACACTGTTTAGCATAGATATCCCATATTTTCACTAAAACTTAGTAGTAGAATGCATAACTCTAAAATTATTTTTACAAAACCACATAAACGTTAATATGCTTATAAAAGTAACATTATTTTTTAGAAAATTTGGTAAAACATTCGATTTCATGGCCCGGCACTAAGTTTTATTGGAAGATTAATTTTTACTTGATCCGTCTTTGCTAAACAGTGTTACTTTTAAAGGCATTTTTCTCACAAATGGTGCATCTAAGCGATGTAAATCAAGAGTACCTTTTTTTGGTAAAAAGCTCTAGATTTTCATAATTTCAGAAAAAAAAATTAAAACATTAGGTCATAAAAAAGTTAGGGCTGTTTCTGTACCTTTACCCCCCCCAAATGTTACGCCTATGATAAACTTTTAATAGTTTTGATTTTAGATCTAGATTCAGCATATCAAAATTACAGAAATACCAAAAACTTATGTTTTTATGTTCAACCCTGTGGGAAT
The DNA here is from genome assembly GCA_963971165.1 of Philopedon plagiatum. Taxonomy (NCBI): domain Eukaryota; kingdom Metazoa; phylum Arthropoda; class Insecta; order Coleoptera; family Curculionidae; genus Philopedon; species Philopedon plagiatum. The sequence continues at coordinate 29,143,994 of OZ020198.1, read as the reverse complement.
TATTTGAAAAAAACCATCATCATAGGCCCCTCTTTAGGGGGCCGTAGCTCCGTTAGGGGGCATTTTTCGATACATGTTTATTATACAAATTAGTGTTATTTTCCTATGCAGAATGCACTGTTTAACTTTGGCCCCCTAATTTCGGGACACCCTGTATTAGATAAAGATGAATTATGAATTAAAGCGTTGTAAATATCAATAAAAGCTTTAAATTGTTTTATATCACCACTAAATTTATTAATTTTAATTTCAGGTAATTTAACTTAAGGTAACGTATTAGAATTGGGATCGTTAGGATCGGTATTAGTTCCAATCATCTTTGATTCATTTTCAAAAAGATATTCCAAAACAGTTTTAATACATAATAAGAATTTTCAAATTCAGAACGTATTTTATCTACAATTAGAACTTGATCTTCTTGATTAAATATTAAAGATATAATAATATTTTGTTGTTTGTCAAATTCAGTAAACGTAATCGATAAATGTTTGAATCTTTGTTTAAATCCTGTACAAGAATTATCAAGTACGGCCTTTTGAGAAAGGTCATAAAGTCCCTTTACGCGGTTAATTTCAATTTGACGAGAGACAAGCCTTTTTTAGTTTATCGGAAGACATTGTTTGTAGCAATTTATAAAATTAATTATAAATAAACAGAAGTTCAAAAAATAACAAATGTGGACCTGACTTGCAAGAATTCAATGTACACAAAGCAGATCGACAGAGTTCAGTTATAGTAGTAAGAGAAATGGTGAACAAAGTTGCAGGAATCGCAACGAGATGCGTGCGAAAAAGCTGCCTTGCGCGGTACTAACAATGATAGCACATTTCAAAGTGGGCTAGATAATTTTTTATAACGGCAATGAATTTAAACATGGCAAAATTTAAAACCAATATGAAATTATGATTTACTGAACAACACAAAATGTGAAAAATAAACCGGCTGCGTAAGACCAAAAAATGTTGCGTACTTTGCTGGTTCTTTTTAAAAAGTGGACTGTATGTTTGTTGATTGAAGTAATTCAGTAAAATAAAAACATTAAGGAAGATTAAGAAATTCGGAAACTCCACTCACCTTGGTTTTGACTATAGATGATCCCAAAGCTGAAGGGTTATATTCATATATTCATAATAAACACACTTTAAAACATGCATTTGCTTGGCAGTGTCAAATATATTTTAGTTTCTATGCGGTTTTACACTTTACAGTAGGCGGTTAAATCAGTAATCTCGTCCTCCTTTTTTCAGTAGTACTGGTTTATTCAGCTAGTGGAGTTTCTTTAGGCATCGGTAATTTAACATAATACAACATTTCAAAGCTCTACACTTGGCACAAAAATTATTGATTAAAAGACAAATAAATAATAATAAATTCCTAACAGTGGGCATCTGAAGGCACGGAAAATGTAATCTATTGATACGGGTTTTAAAAGATTGGAGGTTGGAGGGAAAGGAAAAACATCTGCAGGCAGTCCGTTCAATAATCTGGAGACCCTAGGTATGAATAAGCGAGAGAACTGGGATGTTCTGGGCTTTTGTAGCTGGACAGTAAAGGGAGGCATTCGTAACGCGTCTTTTGTTGTTCTGTTAGAAACAGTCAAGGGAGGAATTACAGCAGCTAGTTCGTCAGAGCAAAATCGTGAAAGTAACGGTAGAAAACGGATAAATCCCCAACAGTGCGGCGATGAGCAAGAGTACGGAGTTTTATCATGAGAACTGGGTCACTGATGAGTCGAATGGCTCTCTTTTGGATAGAATCAAGGATGTTTCGTGTCGAAGGTGATGCCGCTTCCCAGATATGGGAACAATGCTCTAGGTTATGTCTTATTTGGGAAACTTAAAGACTGTGTAAGTTAGAAGAGGAGAAGTATTTTTTTTGCTTGAAGGAGCAAACCAAGCTTTTTAGCTGCTGATGTAATGTGTTTATGCCAGCTGAGATCATTTTCGAAAGCGATGCCAATAAGATCGAACGTTTCATTGTTCCGTAGGGCTTGGTTATTCATGTGGATGGGGTAAGTGTTTCCGGATTGTTTTGCGTGACAGAGAGCAAGAGCAAGTTTTTTAGGCGATGAACTGAACAAGGTTCGTGGGACCCTAGTCTAGAACCCAATGAAGATCTTGGGAAAGTGATCGGTGCAAAAATATGCTTCTATTATCCAACTTTTGATTCGAGACTGGAAAACTGAACGTTTGAGTGAAGAGTAGGTACTATCATCAGCGTAACTGTGGATGGGATTGGCAGCTGAAGAGAGCGGACCAGTAATAGGGTAGGTGCCTGAACCTTGGGGTACGCCAGCATTGATAGAATGGAAGTTAGACGAGTGACCATCCACCACGACAGATATGTGCCGATTAGAGAAAAAGCTACCGTTCCAGGTACATAGCTTGGGAGGAAGACCGTATGAAAGTAGTTTGTTGAAAAATGCAGCATGCCATATTTGATTAAAGGCCTTGTAAATATCAAGAGCAACAATCTGGGATTCGCCATAAAATTCGAGAGACTTGTTCCAGTTATGTATGACGAAGGTAAGAAGATCAGCTGTGGATCTTTGGTTACGAAATCCGTCCCGTCTGTGATGAATGATTTTGTATTTTTCAAGATATTTTAGAATTTGTAAGTTAATGATTTTCTCCATAACTTTGCTGGCAACAGAGAAAAGAGGGATAGGTCCATAATTGGATGGAAGGGACTTGGAACCTTTCTTCGCGACACACTGCACACGAGCAATATTCCAGCTGTCTGGGAAGATAGCCTTGTCATAGGAGATCTGGAAAAGGCGAGTTAAGATGGGTGCGGGCTCTGGAGCGCATTTTTTTTAGAACAATTGTTTGTATGCCATCGAGATCTGAGAACTTTTTGGTGCCACGAAAGCGAAGAATTTTTTGAACTTGTTTGGCCTTAAGTATTATGTCGGACATTTTGTGGGGTACAGACGTAGCATTTGGAAGAGCGAAATTCGCAGGAGGAATGAGGGTGGAATTGACAGCGAATTGTTTGGCAAATAGTTCAGCTTTCCCTTTAGATAGGGAGATAATTTGGTTGTCAGAGGTCAGAGGAGGAAAAGTAAGTGCTTCTACAGAAGTATTGACTTATGTTTTTGGCAAGTGACCAGAAAGATTTGCTGCCGTTGGAACAGGAAAGCACTTTATCTTTTATGCGGTTTAAAAGCATTTTTGGACCCTAAGATAGTTTGATTGTATTGATTTCTTACCTTAGTGAAAACTTGATGATTATCGGGTGTAGGATTTTGAAAAAACCTTTTGTGAGCTTGGACTTTTTTGAGCCTGGCTTTATCACAAACCTTGGAGAACCAGGACTTTTGATGGCAGGGTTAAGGTTTCTTGCAGGTATGTGGAATGAAACTTTCACTACCTACTTGAATGAAATCTGTGATATGAGAGCAAATTTCAGAGGGATTAGGAGTGGAAAAACAGACCGGTTTCCAAGGAAAAGCAAAGAAGAAGTTTCGAAGACCATCCCAATCGGCAGAACTGTAGTACCAGATCGTGCGTTCCGGCATGATTTTAACGAACTCGGGATGTGTGGAACACGAGACGGTTATGAGGCCGTGATCTGAATGATCAAGGAGAGCGCATACAGATGTTAAGTATGGCTCAGGATGGGTGGCATTCTAATTGTTCACATCTACAATTTTAAATGATACGGTTACCTGATATCTACGTAGATCACGGCAAAAGATTTGTCGTACGCCCCAGCTGTTATCATTGAAATATTGTCATTTGCATATTTTGAAAGAGTACACAACATTTAAGTCTTGTAGTTAGATATTATCTGATGGTTTATTCATAAACATTGTACTATAGAGAATTTTCCGCGTAACAGATAATGGGGATTGTTACCTATAATTTTCGTCGAAATTCATCAACCCATTAACGTCCCCAAGAAATTAAAGCAATTTCGTCAAATACTATCAATCCTTAAGGACCATCGACACTTGGTATTTAAATGATAAACGTGGTGATTTTAGTCCAGAAAATAATCCGAGACCTGGGCGTCCATCTGACATAATCACTCCAAAAACATTTCTTTTATGAAAAATGCAATGGAAGAAAATCGACATAATATGATTCATGCACAGCTAGTCAAGATTCTCCACATATCAAAACAATTAGTCGAGTTTTGCATGTACGGAAAATTTTCTCACTGTATGTATAGGGAAATAACGCGTAGAGCAAGTGAATTGGTGTAAAAAGATGATTAAAAACTAAAATTGCGGCCATAATCATCATGATGTGTGTTCTATTATTACTGGTGATAAAACTTGGCTATACTGTTATGACATGCCAACAAAATCACAAAAGAAGATATGGGTCTTTGAAAATATCGTTTCATTAATAAACGAATGATAATCCCAGTGTAGGCTAATGTTGTGCTGGAACATCAGATGACTGTAGCAGCAAAGTGATACGCCTACATACCTCAAGTTATTGGGCACGTCAAAATCGGCGCCCAAATTCCACTTTGTACTCTTGGCATTTTCACCATGGCAATGCTCCGGTTCATCGAGCCCGTGTTACATCAAATTGTTTGCGCGACTGTGATTTAAATTAGTGAATTATCCTGCCTATAGTTGGCACACAGTGATTTTGGATTTTTTCTCTTTGCAAAATCTAAGATGAACTGCGAAAGTTTGCTTGTGAGCTCGAGTTTCTTAAAACGTGGAACGGCATACGTATTTCAATAGGTAAGACACAATGGCAGCCTTAGTTTGGTGAGTGGTTTGTGCGTATGAACACCTGCATTTCCTGTGATGGGAAGTAAGAAAAAGATGACAACAATTTATACGCCAAACCTTTTGCGTAACATACGTTCAACTTAATCAGTATTGATTTATATCACAAAATTTGATAAAGTGTTTAATATAATATCGAAGAGAGTATATTTAAAATAAGGCAAGAAAAAGCCACGAGCGTAATGGGCATGAAGGCATCACGCGTGCTATGTCTCGTTTTAGAATATTCCTGGCTTAGTTGCTGGAAATCGATATACCAGTGGTGTACTCCCTTTAAACAAGGCCTTTTTAATTAAATGATTATTGGATCAAAAAATAATTGCAAAAATTAAAACTAATGATTCAGTGATTGTGTGGATTTATTATTTATTACTTTATATGTACAGCGGCATCCATAAAGTTCGCGTCATATGAAAAAAAACATTCATTTCCTATATTTAAGAAAATTTTGGGTATTCTTGATTAAACTTCTTGCACGCATAAAAAACGTTTTTAACTTTATCACAGTTGAAATCAAATACTTATACAAACTGTCAAAAAATAAAAAGAATGTTATTCGTCTAAACCAAATATATTTAAAACGAATACTTTTGAAACAAAAAATTTCTTTGTAGGATACAAACTTCGGATAAAATTAAAGTAAACCACTGAAAAACCCGGATTCGATCGGTTTTTGTAAAATTTACACCTAATTTTGTCATAAACTATTCACATCATGCTCAATCTCTATAACTTTAATTTGGGTTGTTCCAGAAATCTTTCAAAAATAGAATTTTCTGAAAAATCTGAAATAAAAAGGTTTACGATTATAGTGCCAACTTTATGTATGGCACAGTATCTAGTCATTATGCAGTGTTAAAAATTTGTCCAAATACTAGAATTAGAGGCTGTCAATTTCACCTAACCCAAGCATGGTACAGAAAAATTTATAATCTAGATTTAATACAGGAATACAAAGACAAAAATTCTGAGATTGGAAAGTGGCTTAATTATTGTTTTGGTCTTTCATTTTTGGAACCCGAGGACGCTGACGATTTTTGTTTCTTTGAACTTAAGCCAGTAGACGATAGACTTGAAAAATTTTCTGATACCTTCTCGAAAATTATTTTACAGCTAATTCGAAATTTCCACCCTATATATGGGTTGATGCCTCTGCTGCGTCAAAGAAAACTACAAATGCTTGCGAGTCCTTCCATTTACATTTTAATGCATCCATGTACCAAATGCATCCTTCTTTATTTATTTTTGTAAATGCACTTCGTAATGTACAAACCAAAATCTATATCAAATGCAATAGAATTAAACCAATTCATAAATTTAAAACTATAGTCACTAAGGAACGTCATGATTTTATTAATATTAAAATTACAGAATATAATAATATGTCTTAATAATATCCCATTAATATGTTTGTCATTAATTAAAATTATAATTTGTAAGATGTTTTTCTTATGTACATATATTATGTACTATAACTGAAAAAAATAAATTTTGTTATAAAGATTTTAACTATATTTCTTGCAAGCAGAAGCATAGGAAATTATTCATGTCCCGAATTTAACCATTTTAATAGGAGATCTTTCAAACTCTGAGCCGAGTTTGACTATTTCTGTTTTGTATCCTGAGGCATGTGGCGAGTTTGTATTACCCGAAGTCATATTATTAGACAATCTGACCATATTCTACATTCGGCAACATCGGAGAGGCCCGCTCAATGATAAGAGATGTATGTTGATGGGACGGATTTTATTTCCATTCTGATTTGGTCAAAGCGAAAATCGTGCAGAGTTGCCGGTTCATTCAGCACCACTATTTTTATCATAAAAATAAAGAATAATCCATAACACGCCTCTGATGCCCACTTTGCAAAAGATGAGAAAGAAGGAAATAATTGCGGTCTCTTGTCAGTTATGACGCTCGTGGATTTTTCTTGTTGGATTCTTACTTTATCCAGTGGTTCCATTCCAGTTTTGCCTAGAAAATTGTGTTAATTGAGTAGTTACAGAATAGAAAGATTTTTTTTCCAAAAAAACGAACCTACTTCAAAAAGTACTAAAAAGTATAAAATAATAATTTTAGTTTATTACTTAACCTTACAGTAAGCGTAATTATGTTTAACTTAAGTTGTAGTATACTAAATTTCTAAACTTTGAGGTCGGCGGCGCGCCGCGGCGGCGCAATTTCAAAGTAGAAGGATCCGTAATGATAATGTATAGATAAATTAATATGGAGTCGCTTGAAACTTTACAAGTTTAGTGTACAAATAACTTAAAGTTGAAGACAATTAGGCTTACCATTAGGCTCAGTAATAAATGATGAAAAGTATAATTTCATATTATACTTCTCAGTGGTTTTTAAAGTGTCCTTTAAAAAAATATATTTAGAGAAACGTTTTTTATTGGATTATCTGAACTAGTTGATCAAGAAAATGTGCTTATAAGTGCATACTAGTTAGTGACAATCGCAGAAATATGAATTAACAAACATGTTTAGTCCTTTTTCTCTAGTTAGAAATTTTAATTATTAAATAAGCAGTACTACACAGTTTTAGTGCATTATTTAGAATTATGATGCTTATGTTACTGTTCTTAAAGTGTTGAAAGCTACAACTACTGCTTGCATATATACTTAATTTACATTAGCTTTTGCCAAGCAGTATTTCAGTGTAATATACCGCACTGTTTATTTTAGTAGGATCATGGCCCTCTACGTTCCCATAAATGTGTGTTATAATGTAGGTCTCTGGTAGGGAACTCTGCTGAGACTTTGTTTTTGCATATGGAATTGCGACTAATTACAATTTCCACAAACATAACCCCTTAAGGTTTATAATACTGTTTTTGTTGGCATTTTAATAAATAATATGTACATATGACGCATTACTGATGCTAAGGAGTGTTTTCTCGTCTATTTCATTTACTTAAAATAGCGCGTTCGGCTATTCAATCTTTTTCATCGTTTTGCTCGGAATTTTTGACAGGCACGTGATCGGTCGTACTGTTTACAATGATAGGTCATGTGTCCGTCAAAAATTCTCTGAAATCATGATAGGTCCACTATTAATTAAAAACTTGTTGTGGTAATGAAATATTCATTATTTGCAACAGCGGAAATATAAAGAAAATACAAATAAAAAAATAAATTCCCTTACTGGAAACTTTGCATTCTAATTAGGCTTCTTTGTAAATCATCCGTAAAAATCATTGACTTTTATATATAGACCCCTACACCTGACAGCCTGCGCAAACAAAAGTTAAGTTACCAGGGCGAAATATTGTGTTTGTACGCACGGCCACCGGTCATATTTCTCGAGACAGATCGGCGAGGGGCATGCGCACAACTCGCTTGTGGTCATCTGCTACACGTGTTGCATAACCAGCTGGAAAACAATCAGAGTCGGATCGACGCGTCCTGTCCATCACACATGACAAATTTGCAGTGCGCATGCCCATGGCCGATCAGCTTTGTTTACATGCGCACGGCCAGAAATTTGCCACTTTCGCGATTATTGTTCGCGGACCCATGTCGTAGTACCAGTCACCATCTAGCAAGAATTTACAATAATACAGAGACAGTTTCCGCTAACAAAAATATCATCAGGATTTATTTTTAACATCAGAATATTGGGCTATGAATGATTTTCGTAATCAAAGTACACTTCGAATTATACAGGGTGAGTTTCTTAAAGTATTACGAGGCGATATCTCGAAAACGGTTTAAAATATTTTCATGAAATTTTGGTTGGGTTTGATTGGGTGAGTTAATAGGGAGATGCGGGGACATATTTAAACATGTTTTTTGACATTTAGCCCCTGTCTCTATTTTGAGGAGTTAACCTTGGAATTTTAAATGGGATGATCTTTTTGTTTATAAAATTCGAGTCCACGTAAAAAACTACGTATGTGTACACAATTTTTTTTTGACTTTCTCTTTTGGTTACTGAATTATGATTTGTTAGGTTATAACATAAAAAAAATATACCATTTAATTTCAACTTATTTATCCTCTGACATGCTTTTGAAGTCGTTCGAAATATCCCCCTTCCACTTCCAAACACTTTATCACTCTTTTTCTAAGTGAATTTCATACCCGCTGTAACATTTCAGATGTCACTAATTGGTAGGCACAGCGGATCTGGTCTTTCATATCATCTAAAGTTGTAGGTGAACTCGCCATCACCTTGTGTTTTTTATAAATCCCCACAAGAAAAAGTCAAGGGGAGTCAAATCCGAGGACCTAGCAGGCCAGTTGACCGGACCAGCTCGTCCAATCCACCTGTTTTTAAATATTTCATTTAAATGATTACGGGCGTGTACTGCATAATGGGGTGGAGCTCCATCGTGTGAGCCGGGGCTTGTCAAATCCCATTAAAACTTAAAAGGTTTGCTGCGCCGTTAGGGGTAATTGGAGATCGGTCACCGCTTATGTAGCTGTTAGTCAGTTGACCGTCGGTACATCTGTGAGACAGTCGCGGCGAAGCAAATTTGGATTTTTGTATTATTGTGGAAAAAGTTCAATTTGGGGTGTGTCAAACCCTAACTCACTACATACGTAACTTTTTATTTTTAGAATTATGGCCTCTACGTCTTCTAGCAGTAAAATGAAAACAGATGGCCCTCGTTTTGAGGAGTGGGCTACAAATGTGTACAACGAGTTAGAGAGTGATTAGAGTGCCGACGAAGTGGACGTTGTTGATCCAAACTTTCATAGTGATCATGAGAGTGCGTCCAAGGAAGAGCTATCTCAATTCGACCTAGACGAGTTATGTACGGATTATGGAGATATGAAGATACGCCATCTAAAATTAAAGAAGAAAAATAAGTACCAAAATATTTTACCGCTACATTTATACCTCTTGCACTGAAGCTAAAGGAAATTGGACTGACACGGTACGCTAAGAAAAAATAAAAGGAAAGAGCCACCGGAATTCCTTCCCGCTAAAAGGCAACAAGGTAAGTCAGCACTTTATGGTTTCACTAATGACCTTACCTCAGTATCTTCCGTACCGAAGCAAAATAAAATTGTTAGTCTCGTCAATGGTTATGTAACATTTTCTAGTTTTCCTGGAAATCCCACACAAAGAAGAATCTATTACATTTAATTTTTAGCTAAAGAACTTGCAGTGCTTCAACTAAGCATAAGGTTGCTTCACAGTCACCTTCCCCGTGAGTTGCGGAGGAATATAGCACGTATCTTTAAAAAACTCATGGGTACCAGACACTAACAACCTCTGGAAAAACAAGTTAGGAGTGGTACATGTCCAAGAGGTAAAGATAGGAGGACAGGATTCACTTGCTCTGATTGCAACATTGATATTTGTGGTAGCTGCATTTCGAGTCGTTGTGTGGATTGTGCCGAATAAGGTCCTGATGAAAACTACTTTTAATTAAACTTATTACAATTTTTTTGACATAAACTTTTTAAGAGACTTCTTTAGTTATTAGAAAAAATTAGTCTAATTTTTGCGATGTATTTACTAGCTTGAATTAAAAATTTCTATTCCTACTGTATAACTTTGCAATGTTTAATGTATCATACAAAACGAAATAAATAATTCCGTATTTCTTATTTATTGTTTATTTTATATACCTAGGTACTTGTTTAAAATCATTAAAGTTACACAAAGCATTTAAAAAAGGTTTTTCATAGTTATCTTTCTCAAAAATGGATTTTTAATGGGGTTTCTTAAACCTCACCTCACCAGTTACGTCTCAAAAAGTGACCTCACCAGCTACGGGTTAAATGTCCTGCAAAGAAATGCGGGCTAATAACTCTATCCCCGATTATACCACACCAGACTTGACCAGGGATGTTAATTTGGCAGAGTTCTCATCCAATCGGGATTTTCCGATGCCCAGTAATGCATATTGTGTCTATTTACATAAAGAAAACAACCAAACTAAGAAAATTTCTACTGATAAGGGATGGCTTAAAATCCTACCTGCCCACGATTATGGAAAGTAGCTTCTTGAGAAAAAATAACATTCATTAGGAACCTGATATTTCCTTTCATTTGTCTTGTTAACCTACTGTAAAATGGAACGCGATTTCTAAGCTCTTGCCCATATAGCTCTTGGTGGAGTGTAATGTGGTATGGATGAAAATAGTAAGAGTGGAATATAGTCACAACTGATTTTTGACTCATTCCAGCATCTCTAGCAAGCCGTCTCGTATGGTACCTACATGCGGGTCGCTAGCTACCGCTCCTAAAACGTCAACTGCCCTATTTTCGTCTGTTTTAGTTCGCTTCCGAACCTCTCCGCCCACACTAGTGCGTAACAGTAGTAGTTTTTGCTGCACTCCCCTAAAATTAACAACATATCAGCTTGCACATTAAAATTCGCTTCCATGTTTTGAGCAATAAGCTGAGAAATAATCGTTAAAACTTTAAAATTCTCAGCTGACCTAAGTAAAAATAACGCATTTCCATGGAAACGAATAATAATTCTGAAATAAGTGGACTTGATTTATTGGTAAAATGTATTTATTTTTTAAATTCAATCAAACGATAATTCCTTAACCGAAACTGCCAATCAAAAAAAAAAAATAATAGTAGTTTTTTACGTAGATTCGAATTTTATAAACAAAAATACATCATCCCATTTAAAATACCAAAGTTACTCGCACCCCTCAAAATAGAGAGACGGGGTTAAACATATGTTTAAATATGTCCCCCAATCTCCCTATTAACTCACCAAAATTTCATAAAAATATTCTAAACCGTCTTCGAGATATCGCCTTGTAACACTTAAAAAAACTCACCCTCTATTACATATACCGCGCTGCCATCAATAATTCATATAAAGCGGAGTATTCCGATTACGATATCCTGATATCCAGTATTTCCTGGTTACTGTTCGTATTAGGATATGTTATCCATAATGTAAATTTCTGCTGCTGCAATGAGCGAATCGTGTTAGATTCTTACAACTTTTAGTTTTTACTTCACTCCCATTAAGTTTATTGTTGTTTAATAAGTTTATGGTTATTGTCAATTAAGTTCTGCTAAGTTTTGTTTTTTGACAATTTGTTTTTTATTATTACATGTCACAGTGTTTAAGTATAATAATGTCACCAAAACGGATATATTGGTTATATATAATGATCATAAGACTAATGATAGCATATGGCGCTGTTGTCTGGTGGAAGAAGGGCCATTAACGTCTGGCCTAGGCCAAACTCTCAGGTCTACAGCGACAAGCATGCCTGGCCATTACAGGTGCTTTCCGCACCACGACAACGGCATCTATGGAGGCCCGATTAGAACTACTTCCTCTCCACATATACATATCTGGAGAGAGCGGCAAGATGGGCCACATACAGACTCTATCATGTGACAAATAGCATGCAGGCATGCGTCATGAGTAAGACAAGTCTGATGGAGAGCTCTCTAGCTCACGGCATCCTGGATATGCCCTCAGACATCACGCCTAGGAGGTTCAGCAACTATATGCCCTACACTGTGATCTATCTCGGAAAGACAAAGTGGGTTCAGAATAAAACTTACCTACTTAGGGCAGATATTTGCTTATTTACCGATGAATCCAAAACTAGCAATGGTATCGGAGCTGGAATGTATGGCAGTGACCCAAAAACAGAGCTGCCATATAGTCTGGGGTCACTGGCACCTATGTTCCTTTCCTGGCAGAGGTGTATGCCATTGAGGAAAATAAAATCACCCTGGTGTGGATAACGGGACACGCAGGCCAGGAGGGCAATTAAGCAGCCGACCTGCTCGGTAAGAGAGGTGCAGCGTCGAAGTTCGTGGGTCCTGAGCCGCTGGTAGGTATCCCCTATACGACGGCTAAGCGTGCGTCTTAGGCCGCTCGCACACCAAGGATGCATACAACATGAAATATGCAACATAAGATAAATATCACATACCCCTACTGGTGTACACGAATACTGCAGCAGTTTCGTTAATTTGCAGTATTGAAAATGTCTTCGAGTGTGAAGGATGGCATTGTCGCGTGGCAATTTCTGCAAAGAAGTAAACGAGAAAAAAAGAAACTTACAGTATTTACCGCTTCATGTTTTATGCGTCCTTGGTGTGCGAGCGGCCTTAGGCTTGGGCCGACGAGAAATGCACAAGACACTGGTCGAGAATACCGGGTCTAAGATACTAGAAGGCATTTATAAAATATCCTTTGACACATCAAACAGCTAATAAACTACTGGAACAGGTTGCACCTTAAAGTCCTAGTAGGCTTACTTACTGGCCATTGCAGGCTGAGAATCACATGTACAGGATCAGACTGTCGCAAGACGCCGATTGCCGACTCTGCATGGAGGATGAAGAAATGTCAGAGCACAAAGTGTGAACATACCCTGCGGCAGGCAGAACAAGATTTTCTCTATTTGGCGAGTGGATGCTTTCGCCAGAAAATCTGATCTATGCCTCTCTCAGCACTATAATCAGTTTCATACAGAGGTTGGATCTACTGGAGGAAATCTAAGTATAGATGTGAGCCACAATAGATCGTAACGGTCGCAGTGGAGGGTCAGCTTCTTGACCCACTCACTTCAATCTTAATCCTTGGTATAATAATAAAGTCCAACAAATTAAACAAACTCCTTTGTCAGACCATCCTTAAAAGCAAAGTGGCAACACCTTTAACGACAGATTGCCCCTATGGTCGTTTCATCTGCTACTCATTTTCTCGTGCAACCCCATACCCCTTCAAGGTAAAGTTTTTTCCATCTAAACCCAATGGATTAATTATGGTAATTGTGGGGTAATCTTAATCATAATCAGTAATCACTATGTGGCCTATAAGGAATAACTTACCAAAAAAGTTTTTACTCGTCCACCAGTTAGCAAAACAAGAACATCAGGACCACTTTACTGTTATTATTTTCTGATCCTAAGATTTTTCCATACACTTTTCTTACAGTTTGAGTTTATTCCTTTAATAAAGTGCATCGACCGACGTCGTACCCAAAATCGTTTCACAAATCTAATAAAAAACATTTTAATATCTAAACAAGCTATGTGCCCAACAATGTTTTAAAATACGTGATAATAGTATCATTGTGCTGCCATAGACTATATTATTATGTGTAATAATAATATTTACGGACGTTTATTTGAATAACTGCAACCTAGCACACCTAACTAAAGTTTCTAATTGAATAACATTATTTGTTTATGGGTTTTAGTTTCATAAACATAAGCCTAACGAGAGCAATAGAGAGATTTTAAGCACATAAGCAAGTTAAACAATAAAAGACTAGTCTCGATAAAAGTGGTTCTGTTCTTGCTTATTTTTAAACTTTTAATAGGAAGTATTTTATTGCTTTTTAAATAACTTAACGGTTACAAGTTTCCTTTTTGTTTGGCTAGGAATTGATTTTCAATTCTAACATTTGCTGATAAAATTGAAAACTTTTCTCATCAGTTGCCTATACCACTGTGATTTTCTTTCCTGTATCTTCTTAGGTATTTCCTCTAACTTAGTTGTTCCACTTATTTTTAGTGTTCTGTGAAACGGAACACTTATGGAATCACTTCGGTGTCCGTCCGTCCGTCCATCTGTCACAGGCGATTTTCTCTGAAACTATTCGACGTAAAAATTTGGCACAGATATAGAGTGTGGTGGACCAATTATAGACGTGAAGTATAAAAAGTTAAATTTTGATTCTGGGGGTTAATTCTAGGGGGTAAATTGGGCAATGGAAAAAATTTTTCAAGGCCATCGTGTATGGTGTCAAATGAAGGCTTATTGAAGCACGAATAGGGAATATGCATGTAATCCAAAAAATTCTGAAATATTTTTTTTTGTATTCTCTACATATATTAAATGTTCATGACAGTTGCTGTTTTCCATTTTTTTTGGGCTTTATTAACAAAAAAAAAGGTTTTATTTTGCAAATTTTCCTGCAAAATCCAACATCTCGTAAAACGGACTTCTTTTGTTTGTGACGTCACTTTTTTTATGACGTCAACGTTTTATAATGGCTAGTCACGGCTAGTGTAATGTAAATTTCAGTGTAAATCCATTTTCTTGAGTTTTTCCCAAAGACTAGGATATTTAGTCGATAGAAAACCTTTTATTTTATTAAACAGACTGGTTATAAATGACCAAAACGGCATTTGTGCAAAGAAAATCGGAAAATTGGCTGGAAGTTAGTGCTGGTGGATTTGCCTTTACAATTTAGTTAAAAACACTTATTGTTTATTATACTATAAAAATAAATGTACAGCAACATTATGATTACTTGAATTTGGCGATACTGACCTTTATAGATACCGCTTTATGTAAAATTTTTGATTAATTTTCCACTACCTAGTTTCTTCCAACACCGGCTCTTTTGGACACGACAAAATGAAGTTTTCGAAGCCATTCGCTATGGAATTTTTTTTATACTGGGACAATATAATATCTGTAGGGTGGTTTTTTAATATTTCCTACTGTTTAATAAAAAGGATTACTAACAAAATACGAATATAATCAAAGATAAACAATGTAAACAAACTTAAGGACAAGAGCTGACCAAATAAAGGGGCCGACACACTGAAAAACCAACGTTGCCACCGCTGCAAACAGCTGATTTCAAATGGTAAAGAAGAAGGGCTCACTTGAACAATTTTATGATCCAGATGCGTGTTCGATTGACAAAAATTGGATCACCAGGATCACTTTATGTCACTCCAATGCTATTTTATCTCTGCACTGCCATTCTTGATTTAATTAATATCAAGACAAGTAACACAGACAAAATAAACGTCCAGACCAGGGACGGAGAATGCTAGTGAACAATATTTGTTGTGTACTTGTATTGTTTACTGGTCCTCCACGGAACGATAAACCCAAAGCCGGTAATCAAGTGAACTCCAAGACCAACGGAAACCGGTTATCCTTTTTTATTTGCAACTCCTAGAGAAAGATAAGTTATCACCTGATGTCAACGTAATTCGTGGGTTATAAATCGAATAGTCTCGCCTAACAAACTTTTGTTCTGTGGTTTCGCTAGACACATGTCATTCATGTCATTTGCTTTCGCCGTTTTTTAATTGAAGTAAACAAACACACGTGTGTTTCTGTTTAGTTCAATGCGTTTTTGCACTTTTCAAGTGTTTTAAAACCTTCACATATCGTGTTCGATATGTGTTTCTGTTATATAATGATTATTAAATGTATACTTTGTCCCAAATGCGACACAAAAGGTGGAGGACCATCATTTCAAGGTAAGTTTGGCGTTTCTTGCACAAGGGAGGCTGGCTAAATACCAAACATAGTTTTCACCATGATTAAAAATTTTTAAAAAGCTGTTGGTAGTGTTGGTTTTACCTTTTGGAGGGATAGCTATTGCACTTTTTCGGATTTGCCACAATGTATTTAGTTATACAACAAATATTACATTACTTTTTAGATATCCTAATAGGGGAAGCCGTTATTCATTCAGTCACTTAAAATAAAATGTGAAGATATAGACCAGTAGTCAGAGCATAGATTTTACCTGAAGAAAATCTGGAATAGGAATCCTGAAACGGCGGTTCCTGTTAAGCTGAAGTACGTATTTGTAAGTATAGTTCATGCCAAATATACAACTTTGTTTTATTTTTGCAAAATAGGGGCATTACTTGTTTGCTAAGTATGTAGCTTTTTCACAATAATTTATGTATTGGGACAATATATGACTGAACTGTCTCCGTAGCCTTAGTAATGGAACCTATAAGGGGTTAAATGCCAGTTCTTGTAACCAATTATTTTTCTATAACTTCAATGAAATATCCTGTTGGGTTGAAAAAAATAGCTAAAGAAATATTCAGTGAAGTGTCACTGTGATAAATTTATGCCAATATTTTTTACTAAATTTGATTGTTAAAAATTAATAGAGAAATGTTCAAGTTTCACTCGAGTATGTATTTAATAAGTAAAAACAGTATTTTACAGAATAATAATCTTTAAAACCAGAGCTAAGAACGTTGCATAATGATTGTAAATTTATCAAAAGCTTTTCTGTAGGCTTCAAATTGAGTGGAATTACAAAAGTGTGCAAACTACCTATTTTCTAACCACTTCTAAGCACTGTTTTATATTTTCAAATTAATTACCGACATTAACAAAGAGAATCATTTTTTTTTTAATTTTTAGGCACTGTTATCCATGACGGGTTTATCCAGCACATTAACACCCACAAGTTTTCATAGCTACAGAGTTCACTCAGGTTTTTAGCAGTTCATATCCAAGCTGTGAAGAAAAAGAGCCATCAAATTAATGAAATTAGAATGGTCAATGATATATTTACGTATTAACATGTTGGACACAGTGTATGTAGGATGTAGTCATAAATAGAATATTTTTGAGGAGTGTTACACTAGGAATAATTTCTTCTTTGCAACTTATTTTACAATGTAAGTAAGAATATTTAAGGAACAAAGCCTTTTATAGCATCGAGAATTTCTTGGAGGGTGATTTTTCAGATCTCGTCTAAGTGTAAGAGGAGCATAAGACTGATATTTGGGTTGTTTAAATTCTTCAAAATTTTCTGAAATATGTTCTAATATGTTAGTCTTGCTTCGTTAAGCATTTCCGTTTGTACTTTATACTTAAATGTTTATTTGTAATTTTAATATTTTAATGAGCTATTTAAGAAATTTTAACATTATCTCATTATTTAGTTGTAGCATAAAGTCTTGACGTGTGAAAGTACTTTTGTATGCACTATCATTAATAAATATTTGTATTTGTAACCAGTGATATGTAAAAAAGTGCCTATTGATAATAAACCATAGAAAATGTAACAAATTTAATTTATTTTTCTGTAACTACGACAGTTTTTCTTGTGACAATTATTTATAATGTAAAGCCATATGACCACCTTAGTATAGCCATTTTTAGAAATAATGGAATAATTTCTTTTTTTATGCATAGCTGCTTTCATTGACATTATACTCTAAGGAATGGAGTAATTCTGTATTAAAATATGGGAAATTGGTCTAGAGGTGCTAATTTTAAGCTATATAAATTTTATTTTGCACATTAAGCTCTTGATGATCCCAGATATTTTTGTATCATTTTAAACTACACATATTCTTGAAAAATAAGCGCAAACACCATCACCTTTCCTATAATACTTTGTATAATATATCCTAGGGCAGGTTGTGTAGACTATTTAAGGGGTTTAAAAAATATAAAAATCGTTCAAGAGTAAAGTATCCCTATTGCGAAAACACAGAAAAACGTTATTAAGAAAAGTTGTTTAGAATTAAAAAATATGTCCAAATACGAAGTCATAACCTTCTATTCAAAAAAAAAATATTTTCTTGAGTAGAAATATAAATATATGTAAATTTCACAAATTTTCTTCAACTTGATGAAAGTTATGCAGAAATGATTTAAGTGTGGTTAATTTGAAAATGTTACACAAGTCTTGGACAATAAAGGTTTTTTTGAGTTTGAGTTTATTCTAGCTAAATATAAAAAAATCATAAGGGGATAATTTAAAATTAAAAAAAAATATATAGAAGGCATTGGAAATATCTTTTAATTTTAAACCTTTTCTTAATAACGTTTTTCGAAATAAGGATACTTTACTCCTGAACGATTTTTATTTTTTTGGCCTGTCCTGTATGCTGTTTGACTTGAAGCCATTCTAAGAGTCACACTGGACTCTTCACACAGGCCTAAGTATTCTACTAACGAATCGTGGGCGTCTGAAGAGAAGGAAAATGTAACCTATCGACACAGGATTTAAGGATTGGAGGGAAAGGGAAACATCTGCGGGCAACTTGTTCTATAATCTGGAGACCCTAAGTGTGAATGAGTGAGAGAAGTGGGATGTCATAGGTTTTTGTAGCTAGACTGTAAAGGGCTGCATAGGTAACGCAGGGTTGTTTTATTAGGAATAGTCAACGGGGAAATGACAGAGTCTAGTTCTTTCATGTCGAAGCTTTCTAAATGTGGAAGCAGTACTCTAGGTTAGGTCTTATTTGGGAAACATGAAAACTGTGTACGTTTAATATCGCTGCGGCCGCTAGCCGCTAGCTTCTGCTTCATATTTATACTAATCTTATAAAGTAGAATAAAAACATTATTTTATCGCAAAATATTTTTATATTGTTGAACAGCTGTACAATGCATTTACAAAAATAAATGATTTGATGGAATTTCAGTATTTGGTTTTTTATAAAAACAGCATGTCTAAGAATATGCAAGAACCATACATTAGAGAAAATGAGAGAATATGAGAACAAGAAATAAAAGGGATTATAAAAAAACAAAGTTAGTAAGGTGAGTTAATCTTGTTAAAAAAAAGTTTGGGGGGCTTTAAAGAATACATGGCATGGCACTTTCATCTGGCACTTTTGTACATTTGTCAGTCTTCAGTTTCAGGAACTACGAATCTGTGGGTGTTAGCTCCTCTGGTCCTAGGCACTCTTCAAATCTGTAAATAATTACAAAACAAAACATATATATATATATATATATATATATATATATATATATATATATATATATATATATATATATATATATATATATATATATATATATATTTTTTTATTTTTTTATTAAGGATCCAAGAAACAAATCAAACCATAAACTATATATATATATATATATATATATATATATATATATATATATATATATATATATATATATAAAGAGGAGAATTATTGTGGGCATGTCCGCTGAATGAACAGAATGAAAAGTTAGAATGGTAACAGGTACGACACGTGTTTCTGCTCATTGGCTTCATCAGGCCCACGTATGTGACCGTGCCTCTCAACATAAGTCGAGACGCACAACGTCACATACGCAGTTACGGGTGTAACCTTAAGAAAAGAGAAAATTTTTTTTTAACGAGGACCACAAACAGGAGCCAGTACACCCATTTGTGGCTTCAGCCAAAAGACCCCTTTTTTGGGGGCAACAATTAGCGTCGCCGACGGAGGCAACTATAGCCAACTGCCGTGGTATCCTATAAGCCCAAGAGAGGAAAAAAAATTGCTAGAAACTAGCGCGGATCGATACATAAAAAAAAAGAGGAGAATTATTGTGGGCATGTCCGCTGAATGAACAGAATGAAAAGTTAGAATGGTAACCCGTACGACACGTGTTTCTGTGACGTTGTGCGTCTCGACTTATGTTGAGAGGCACGGTCACATACGTGGGCCTGATGAAGCCAATGAGCAGAAACACGTGTCGTACGGGTTACCATTCTAACTTTTCATTCTGTTCATTCAGCGGACATGCCCACAATAATTCTCCTCTTTTTTTTTATGTATCGATCCGCGCTAGTTTCTAGCAATTATATATATATATATATATATATATATATATATATATATATATATATATATTATATATATATATATATTTATATATATATATATATATATATATATATATATATATATATATATATATATATATATATATATATATATATATATATTTATACACTCCCAGAAAAAAAACCGCTATCCTAAAATTATTTACTTTTTAACAGAATATTTTACTTTTTATTAATAGTTCCGTAAAAATAATATTTTAAAAATGGGGTGCTAACTTCACGGGGGACCAACCTTACACTTTTTTAAGTCAAAAATTTAAGTTGTAAACCCTTTTTTAAAAAGTGTGAAGTTGACCACCCCCCTCCCCCCAATAAAATACTTTTTAACAAGAGTTCTGCTTTAAACTCATGAGTTCCCGTTAATGCTGCTATAGTTCTACAGTTCTGCAGAATCAGAATGATATTTTTTTGTTTACAACTTACATTTTTGAGTGTTAAAAAAGTGTGAAGTTGGCCCCCACGAAATATTTTTTAACAATAGTTCTGGTTTACAACTCATGAGTTCCCGTTAGTGTTTCCATAGTTCTACAGTTCTGCTTCAAGATAATGATATTTTGTTGTTGAATATTTTACTTTCCAAAGAGCACAAAACGTAATATTTTTTTTTTGTAAGAGTTCTGACCTCGAAAACCATCAAGAACTGTGGACCTCCTTTAGAACTATTAAGCACTCTGGCCAGTGATGTGAGTCTGTCATATGACCTCGTCATTTTGTGCGGTCATGACGTCATGACCGTCACATCACATTAATAAATGACCATCAGGTCATTTAACCTCTTAAATTTCATGCTTCGACGTAAGAGTAAGAATTAAGCAAGAAAAAGCCACGAGCGTCATAGAAATAGTGATGTAAATGAAATAAAACGGCAAAGTTTTTTTTAAAAACCGTGTTTTTTGTGAAAAAAAAAACAAAGCTTGTTTTTTTTCTTCAAAATGGCGTTTTTTTTTTCACAAACTGACAAATATGCAAGGTTTTAGAGGAAAATAATTAGAAATCCATATGTGATTACATTTGTAACGATAAAGTAAATAATATGCAATAAATTTGTCAATAAGTAAACATGTTTAAAAAACAACGAACTAAAACCACCTATTTATCAACAGGAACACAAGAACAGCTAAAACGCCCAAGTTTGGTAATACTAATAATATTACTAAAAATAGAAACAATAACTAATAATGAAAAAGTTTTTTTTTCGGCTATCCTAATAAACTAGTTTGCAAAAATTATCATGTATCCTACTGAAGTCAAAAAAATCTAAATTTAAAGAAAAATAGAAAACGAATTACGTACTATCTAAAAACTTTTTGATTCGTTTATAAATAGGATATATTATTAACAATAATAAAAAAAGCTTAAAGCAGATCACCTGTTGACATTGCACACTAGCGGTTTGTTCTTGTGTGTTGCACGAAACTGCACTAATCTGCACTGACTTTTTGCTTATGGGCTTCTTCCACGAATAAAAAATGTGCAGGTTAGTGCAGTTTGGTGCATCACAAAAGCACAAACCTTAGGCTTGTACAAAGAAATGAAGACATCACGCGTGCTCTGTCGCGTTTTAGAATATTCCTGGCTTAATTCTAAAATGAGACAAAAACGAAATTACTGACGAATTTGCACATGACGTAGAAGAACATGATGAAACTTAAGGACATGCTTTTCTTTTTTAAATTTTGTAAGAATATTCTTTTTTAACTACAAAGTATTCTTAAACTTTTAGTTTTATTACTAATGTAAATTAAGGGTATTTTTTATAAATGACCTATATGACCGTCACATGATGGTCATTTGTTACGGATGATAAATGACCGTCATTTCACATCACTGACTGTGGCCATACTTTTGTTTTTGCAATAATGGGGGGCTGCTTGAAGTTAGCACCCCATTTTTAAAATATTGTTTTTACTTTTATTTTAACGGAACTATTAATAGAAGGTAAAAAGAACTCTAGATCTCTTCATAGAAAACTCCATTAATTTTTAATAAATTTAGCATCTTGGCTATATTGGGAGTGAAACACCAGACATGATCAAATATGATTTTGTGAAAAAGGAGTTGCAAATGTGCTGCAAAAAATTTCTTTCTTTCCTGTGCAACTTTGTGAGTGCACGAGGCTTGAGGAAAACCCATATTAACTTGAGCACATCCTAACATTTACCAAGTAGTTACTTTTCATAATCAAATTTGGTACTTACTTATGTTTAAGTTCTGCTATGGTCATGCTGAGATTACAATAGCAAATTCTGGGAGGAACCCTTTTAATCTTGTATGCCTGGCATAATTACCTAAAATATACAAAACAATTTGAAAATATTACAAAACGTTTCTACATGTAAAACTAGGAGCCTTAAAAATTCGAAATAGCCACGAGAAAAACCTACATGAATTTAGTTTATTAAAGAAAAATATAATTATTTAATAATAAATATCACGTACTACCCAAATTTTACAATATCCTATTAGTTATTATTGTTAGCTTGATAAGCTAACTCCAATATCAATAACCCCTATGTAGGGACATTTTTACATTATTAAAGCAGTTTAAGCAGTTTATAAAGTAGGTATCTAGGTACTATCAGCTAAGTACCTGCATAACAGAAACTTAAAAAAATGCAGAAATCGGATTCTCTATAATTATAATAACAACAATACGTTCATCCATGTCATCCAAAAATGAACAATAGCAATATCATTCTACTGTAAGTTTGCCTAACATTATTTTATACCTATTAAATTATAATAAGTAATGTGTGTATAAAACACAGAACATTTAATACTTTGAACTCAACGTTGCCTTTCAAAACGAGAAAAAGTTATTTAAAAGTTTTTAAATGGCTAAAAATAAAAGTGTAGATGTACCTACCTGCATCAAATGAAATGTTTGTGTCTTCAGCTTCTCATAGGGTTTCATCTAATTAGACCACGCAATTTTTACAGCCTCTTTTCTTAAGCAGCGATGTGAACTTACACTTTCTTAAGTTTTATTTAACTTTTATTATATCCAACAGACGATCTTTTTACGCTTATAAAAACATTACCACAGCTTAATAACACAACATAACCTTGGATGAATAAAGACAGTCCTTGAGGTAATCAGGTTATAAAACTTCACTTTAAAAATGTTGTAATAGTCCAGATTCATACCAAAATATTTCCAAATACAATTATTTAGCTACAATTGTCTAAACTAATAATTACCTATTATTTAATTCTAAAATGTCTAAAAAGTTCTTAAATAAATAAAGACAAAACGTCAACTTACAGTTACAGAAGTGGCCGGTAGGGGAGCGGGGAGCAGAAGGCATCGACATGGCGGTGTTGCCGTATCCCCTTTTAAGTCGTTACTTTAATTTGAGTCGCCAACACGTTCAATGTAGATTGCCACTTAAGTTTCGTGACGTAACTTTTTTGCTGGGCAAATGGCTCCTTTTGAAATTGTAATAAATTATACCGAAAAGTAAAAATTTTTTTTAGCTAAATTAACGCAGTAATTTTCCTCAAAATAGCAGTTTTGGGGTTGTAATGACTTTCTTAAACGATTTAAGCAATAAAAAAAAAATGTGCATATTCCTTATTCAACGATATGATGTATTTTTTATTGCATTTTTTTAAACATTTTTCGGGAAAAACGCTTAAAAATCTCTGTCCCCCATTCTTATCACCAGAAGGATCGCTCAGAAACATCAGAAAAAATCACGAACATTGCGAATTCGGTGTAGATTGAACGAAAATTATTAGAATTGGAAAATTCTAGCTCGTACAATTGTTATAAACAATTTAATTGGTTATTTCCTTATAACCGCCGAACCATTGGCCTTATAGAATTTTTTTTTAACAAAAAATATTTCTCAAGCTGTAAGAAACAACTTTTGTCCTTACACGTTTTTCAGAGTTTTTAATTTGGCCCA
This sequence comes from Philopedon plagiatum, assembly GCA_963971165.1. Classification (NCBI taxonomy): domain Eukaryota; kingdom Metazoa; phylum Arthropoda; class Insecta; order Coleoptera; family Curculionidae; genus Philopedon; species Philopedon plagiatum. The sequence goes on along the minus strand of OZ020198.1, from coordinate 29,120,024 downwards.
CTCAGCTCCACGCATACGCGATGTGATAAGGCCTTGGTGCCGTCGGCGGCGGTTAGTGCGGCAGATGGACGGAGATCGGGCTTCCGAGGTTTGCTCAGGTTAAGTGGGGGGCTGATGGCACGGAACACTAATTGTGCAAGTATAGTTTGCACTTGACCGATTTTTTATTCCTGTCCTTGTCTCTTCTTGTTACGCATGTACATCTTAATGTCCTCATCTATGTTACATCTAACACATTTTTCTGCACTTTCTTTATAGACAATGCTTTTATTCCATATATCCTCTCAGGTTTGACCAAAATCATAACTGGAAATTGCCATATCAATTCTACACTAGTTCTCACCTGTATCCTAGCTCCTGTATCTTTAACAATTACTGTGGACTTTTCTGGCACTTCTTTTCCCCTCATACATCACTTCCTGTGGTGGAATTCTGAGGCCGGCCTTTTTAAAGTCAATATAAATCATAAGCAATCGTTCTTGCTTCTCCTGCTGCTTTCGCATAGCCGGTTTTAATCCAAAAATTGAAACTGTTGTACTATTACCTGGCATTAATTTAAACTGCATTTCCCCCGTAATCTTTCTTTTTCTAAAAGACTTCGACTCATCAGTGACCCAGTCCTCACAAGAAAACTCCCTTTTCTCGCTCATCGCCGAGCTGTTGGGGATTTATCCCTTTTCAGCCGATACTTTCACTGATTTCCCTCTCAAGAACTAGCCACTATAATTTCCCCCTTGTCTGTTTCTAACAGAACAATAAGAGGCGCGTTACGTAGGCCTCTCTTTACTGTCCAGCTACAAAAGCCTAGAACATCCGACTTGTCTGGCTCATTCATACCTAGGGTCTCCCGATTATGGAACAAATTGCCTGCAGATATTGTCCCTTCCCCTCCCAACCTCCCATTGTTTAAATCCCGTGTCAGTAGATTACATTCCCCTTCTCTTCAGATGCCCACGGTACATTAGTACTTAGGCTTGAAGTCTACGTGTGCTCTCTCAGATAAAAAAAATTGCTTGATTCCCTTTATTTTCTTTAAGTCATTTTCTATTATTTGATGACTTACTGTTAATGTTAAGCCAAGATTGAGAACTCCGAACATCCGTCTTAAATTCCCTTCGTTCAGTAGTTATTCCCCATTTCATTCATTTTACCTTTATCGGATAACCTACTTAATCCTGAATCAAACGATCAGTCTGCCCAATTTAAGTTATATTTAAAAATATGTTAGTAAAAAGCTTTTATATAAACCTCTTAATACATATTAAATCACCAGTCCTCCTTTAGTGTTTTCAACTTTCATCGATTGTAGTGTGTTCCGAGTCATCCGTACAACTGTGTAGTACGTTTTATTATTTTAATAATGGTAAGGCGTAAAACCCACAGGAAAGTCATATAATGTCTTGAGTGGTAAAAGGGTTTCCTGCTCAGAGAATGGTTATGTGATCAATGACGGCTTTAGAACCCCTTAAGGAGATGGCTGTCCATTAGCAAACCGAAATTGGGGCTAGACTCAGCTTCATTATTATACGATAATTCTGCTTCGTTAAAATTACATGTCACCCCTTGCAGCAAAACAAAATAGGTATCAATATATTTCGTAAAGAGCGCAAATCACATGCGATATAAATTTTTCGTTTCGGCCTTTGCTTTACGCAATGTAGCACAACTATAGAAAACAACCGTATAAATTCGCCAAAACATTCATCACCATAATATGTAATGTTAACTGTTTCGTTAAAAGTCATTGTTATTAAAAGTTATTCTGATTTTTTATATTTTCGGTTTATTTGCCTACTAAATTAAATTACGACAATATCTCAACTAAACACCGAGATTGCATACGTGACTGAGCCTGAAACCATTTCGCGAAGTTATTAAAAGCGTTTCAATATTTGAACAACCTATATGCACTACAATGTTATCAAAATACTTCGTAGTAGTGTCACTGTGCCACTGTAAACCACCTTTTTATGTGTAATAATATTTGCAGACAGGTTTTTAAATGCCTCCAGCCTGGCACGCCAAACTGAACACTGTAATTGAATAACCCCGTTTGTTTGTGACGTTTAGTTCCATAAAATAAGAACACAAAACGTGCAACAATGGACTCGAATTTTTACTGAAACAGGTCACAATTCACACTTTAGATTGTCATTTGTACTCTAATGCTAGTTTGTCCTGTGCTTGCAGGCAAATAACACTGTTTTAAATATTTACTGTTTCCATTGCTTTTGACTGCCAGAACACTTAAAGTATAATCTTCATAAAACACTTTTTAATTAAAATAATATGTTACAGTGGTACAACAATTCCAAAAATTTTAAAAGTTTTAAGGTACCTACTACTTACTTTAAAGGTATACAATCATTATAAATACACGCTGATGGTCAGTGTGTGTGAATCAAGTAAAAAGTTTTCACTCGTTAAAGTTTTAAGATTTTAACCAAAACGTAAATAAACAAGGACAGTCAAAGTCCTAGAAATGAGTTTTAGTGACATTTACACATTGTGTACCCCTTGCAGACTATCGCAGAATTGAAGTTAATTCACCAACAGAGAAGTCAATGTCTATCATTTAAATGTTCTTTGCAGTTCCTGATTTCTGAATCGCCTTTACTCAGATTTAAGCCATGATTCTCGAAGAAAGTGTGTGTTCGAACCCCACACCTGACACTAAATTATTTTACAATGTTACAAAACTCTACCGACAAAAGTTTTCAGGTGACTCCTAGTCCAAAAACAAGAAATAAACGTTCCAGCTAGCCTAAGTCCAAAAAGGCTCTGTTTCCGATAAGGTTAAAATTTTATTTTATTTTTTCTTATTTCTTTTACACGTTTTTAAAGATAATCCGTTTAAATTTCGTACATATAATAGGGGAAACTTTTTTTTTGTGGTCCTATGTGGTTGTTATTTTATAATACACATTGTAAACAACTGTTACTGTTGTGCTTTTTATTACTATTTTGATTTATTATTTTTAAATAATTGTTTAGTTATGTAAGACCAACAAATTTAATAGTAATGTATGTGTAATTTGCTATAATGTTTATCATCCAAGTTGCCTAGATCGGAAAAATTATTTCAAGCACGTGGATTGTCATAAAATCTTTTGCTCCAGAGAATGTGGAGAGAAATATAATGACTATCTGTTGCTGGAAAACACCTTGTCAGATCTCAAAAACAAAATCAGAAAGAGAGATGAAATTATTGAAGACCTTAAAGCTAAAGAAAGATTCATTATGAGGGGGCAAAGAAAATCACAAAGCTTTAAACAGGACGTAATAGAGGCTGAAGAAAAACTTGAAGTTAAAATATCTGAACAGCAGCGGCAGCGGGATGAAATCCTTAGTTTAAATAAACAGTTTTTACTTCTATCCAAAGTTAAGACAGAACTTGACAATAAAATCAGGGAATATAAAATGACCTTAAGTAAACTAAAAGAGGAAAATTTTGACTTTGTTAAGATGAAGGAAGAAATGTTAAACTCACAAACGGACACTGGAAGCTGAGAATCACTATTACAGTCGAGAAGTAAAGAAACTAAGAAACGATAACTACATATTGAATGTGGAAGAGAATAGAAGCCTGCAACAAAATTGTGCGGGGATCACTGCAGGCATAGACTTACTAATTGGCACTGTGAAAAAATGTGTATATAGAGAGTGCGGTCATACTTATGGCAATTAATATTTTTGGAAAATGACTAACTGAAAATACATTTTTTTACCTAAAAAACATATTGTAAACAAATTATACAAAAAAATGTCGAAGTGTGAGTCCAGCTAGCGTGATAAGTGCTTCGTAGTACAATTTTTTATTATTATAATTTTTTTCTACTGTGTGCATCATTATACAAACCCTTGATATTTGACAGATTTATTCTACTCTGATCTTACAAAGTGTAGAACCGAGACAGCAGTTTTTATAACATTGTTTCAAATTTTACTTAACAAGGGTTATCATTGATAAGTAAATTATTTATATGTTTGTATTTTCCATTTTGTGGGCTCTTTATTGATACCCCAGACACTGAGCTTGAAAGTCAAAAAAGTCGTCACTCGTTTACCCCCAAAAAAATAACCCCTAAAATTTTGATTTCATTTGTTTGTATTTTAAATCTACTTTTGTTCTGTGACCTATGCTTAATTTCAGCTCTTAACGTTTAACCGTTTTTGAGAAAGTGGACTGTGACAGGCAGACACCGAATTGATTTCATGTGTTCGGTTTGTTTAAATTTTGATGCAAAATAGTAAAAGTTAACTACAAACAGAAAAGGCCGTTAAAAAGTCAAACGCTTAAGTCATATTAATTTAACTATTATTTTCTATACAACATGTTTGCTAAAAATATTTTTCTAATTAATTTATAACTAATAATACTAATACACACGATACAGGTTGTTGAGTTAGTGAATATACCCTAAACTTCGCAGCTGTTTTCAAAACCATTATGACAATTCTTGTTACAGGACTTAAAACAAAGAAATCGTTTAATTGTCCCGAGATATTAATCCAAGCTTCCACATAATATAAAAATAAAATCTGAGAAAACATATTTCAAGGAATGCCACACGGTTAAATTTTTTACTTTCTTAAATATTTTTCCACCCAGTATAAAAAAATGTGGTTCTTATTAGGCTAAAGCGATCCTCGTAGCTACCCTTCAATAAATTAGGTCTTTAAAAACCAAAAAAATGTTTAAATCAGTTGAACCGTTTTCGATCCACAGAGCTGTAAAAATGGCCGAAAAAATGCCATTGTTCATACTTTTTGACGAGCAGTTTACTTAAACTATTATAACTTGAAATGCTGGACGGATTTGGATGCAAATTATATGTCCTCATAAAAAAGAGAATATGTAAAAGTAGGTTATATACATTTTTCCGGACGACAAGAGACTGAAAATAGTTAAAAGCAAAAATAAATGCTAGTACCACACATGCGGTCATTAAAAAAATTAATTTTATTAATGTCCAGAAACATGTGAAAATAAAACTTTTCAGATAACAATATTTTATTAAAGAAGAACCACTTACCTACGCTACTAAGGCCACTTAAAGAGGGATTTGAATATTAATTAGTCTGTGCGATATTACCAAAAAACAAAACCCAGTTTTAACATTAAATTTATACTGCATTTTCGTACTTCAAATTCACACTCTTTGCCGGTCACAAATTGACTAAAATTAGTCCGTAAGTGCCAAAATTTTATTGGTTCAGGTAATTTTGGTTCTTTTTGAACCCAAAGCAATGCCTACGTTGTAGATCCCTGGCAAGAAATGTTTTGACTTATGACCTATTGACGGAACCACTGTGTGACTGTGTGTTGATGCTTGGCCTGAATGACTTTAAGAATAAAAATGAACCTTCTGTGCAGGATATTTATCAAAAAGTTGGTTGTTGCAGCAATACTAACGTTTGCATAGTATCGGTTCCCTTTGGAAGATTCGACGAAATACCGGAAAATGAGATTTTTGACTTTAATTATTCATTAAGAGAATTATTGTCTAGGCAGCACAATGTTTCTTTTCTAGTTACAAATATTAATAATTCCCAGGTATCCAAGCGATTTATTGTTAATGAATTGTGTAAGGAACTGATGTTTTCTTCTGTTTTACCTTCTTTGTATGGTGCGGACGGGTGTGGTGACGTAAGTAAATGTTGTATTGTTGGTTTTGACAAATCAGGTAAATAGGTACCTCAAATTTTCAGAATTCGCCTCAGAATGTAAAATAGATTGTAATACTAACAACAAAACTGCGATTTTGAGTTTAAATATTCATTCCATAAGAAACAAAACTTAGCAAGCTTCTTTTATTTCTGGATGCACATAATCATCCTGACATTTTATGTTTTACAGAACACTGGTTAAAACCAGAAGAAGTGTTCCTCGTGTCTGATAACTATGTTATTTTATATAAATACTGCAGATCTAGATCAGTTCATGGTGGCACTTTGGTAATGGCCTAAAGATCTTTCTTGGAAATTAATGCTTTTCAGAATATTGCAAAGTATGATAATATTATTGAGGAACAGACTTTTGAATTTTCAGTTATTTTTCCCAGCCTCATAATTTATTTATTATCTGTATTTATCGCAGCCCGCTGTCTAGTGCAAACGAATTTCTGTTCAAGTTAGAGCAACTTTTGTCTCTTATTGGAAGCACGCCTAATTCAATTATATTGGGCGATTTCAATATTAACTATGGTGATGCGGGCTCGATGGATACTTCAAACTTGTCTAATTTATTTGGTTCTTTTAATCAAGCGATGCACGTAAATTCTCCCACTCGCATGACATCATTTTCTTCTGCAATCGTTGACTACTTTTCTTCATCCATCGATTCAGCAAATGTGGATTGTGCTGTTGTTAACTCTGGTTTGTCTGACCATGAGGCCATCTGGCAACAGTGATTTTTAATCCAAAGTCTAACGAAGATATAAAAAGGAAAGGCTCTTCAGTGGGGCTAACTTTGATAGATTTTGACAGTTGTGTTCAGAGGTTCGGTGGAATGAAATGAGTAATTGCGGTGAGCTTCTTGAAAAATTTTACACCTTGCTGTCTCAAATCTTTTAAAAGCATTTCCTATACAGAGGACTGAGTTAAAATAAAAAGCCTTGGTTGACCAAAGGTCTTAAGGTATCCTCTACAAATATGAGATGTCTGCACGGTATGAGAAAGTTTAGTAATGATGTTCATTTTCTTGCCTATTTTCAGAGGTACAGATGAATATACAGAAATTTAATTAAACTGACCAAACAACGTTACCACTTCGGCAGGCTGACTGAGTCTGGTAATACCCAAAAGGAGAGCTGACGTATTGTGAATGAATTTAGAGGGGTGAACAATTGGTCCCAGCTGAATGCTCGGGAAGTATCTCCGGAAGTTCTTAACGACTATTATTGCACGATTGCCCAAAATCTCACTTCAAAATTCAACTCAAATATCGATGCGTTGCGGTATATGGAAGATTTTATAGTTGAACATTCTTTTGTTTTCTGCCTACTAACCCTTTAGAACTGGAAGATACTTTGAGATCTATTAAAATAAAGACTCTGCTGGTGAGAATGAGATGTCGGTGATGACTGTTTTGGCGCTTCCCGGCGCGGCCATAGCTGCACTTTCTGACGCCATTAATGATTCCTGGATGAGGGACAAATTTTCATCATGCCTTAAGTCCGCTAGGTTTATTCCTCTGCATAAAGAATGGCAATTTTGAGGACTCTTGTAACTTTCGCCCTATCTCCTTGTTGTCCATTCTCTCGAAAGTAATTGAGAGGATGGTTAAGACACGCATAGTGTCCTTTCTGGAGCGGAATAAGATTTTGCATCTTAGCCAATTTGGTTTCCGATCTGGAAGGGTACTCATGACGCCATTTTCCATTTATTAGAGCGCCTATATCTTCGTCTTAATGATGGGGAGGTTTGATTGGGTGCAGTGACTTATCGAAGGCATTCGACTGTGTGAGTCACGGAATACTGTTGCGGAAGCTCGATCGGTACGGATTTAGGGGGAATGTGCTCGAGGTGGTTTCGGTCTTTCCTGGAGGGGCGTTGTCAGAGGGTTGTTGTTGGGGATAGGGTTTCTGGACCGGGTTTTTTTCAACTTTGGCGTGCCACAGGGTTCGGTTTTGGGACCAATCCTATTTTTGTTGTATATCAATGATTTGCCACTTGTTGGCATTGGAGGGCAGTTTACATTATTTGCAGATGATACCACAATCTTATGGCATGATCAAGATGCCATTAGTCTTAAATCCCAGATCTCGTCTGACCTTCCAAAAATTAAGGAATGGTGTGATGCAAATCTTTTGTCCCTTAATGCGGACAACACCAATATTGTTGGCTTCAAGTGTAGTGTGCAGGGCTTACATATTGGGGGAATTGATCTCGAGAACAAATCTGATTCCAGATTTTTAAGTGTTACCATCGACTCTAAATTAAAGTTTAAAGAGCACATTGTTAGAGTTTGTAAAAAGATTGCGTCGGGATGTTTTATGGTTAGTGTGGTGTCGAGGGAGCTTGGGGGTGAAGTCGCTAAGATCATTTACCATTCTCTGATGGAGTCTCATTTGAGGTACGGGATTGCGTTCTGGGGGTAATTCTGCTAATTGCATGTTAAACTCATTGTTTGTTATACAAAAACGAGCACTGAGATACATCTGTCAGGTTGCGGGTAGGGAACCATGCAGACTGTTGTTTATATCAAAACGTATTCTAACACAGGAACGGCATGCTTACTCCGGGACATTTGTACGGTACGCGTCTGGCTCGGGATCTATCTTTGCCGATGCCCTCTTCCTCGCTCGTAAGGAATTCCATTATATATGAGGGAAAAATTTTTTAACCATCTTCCGGCTAATATTAGGGCATGCCCTAGGCTTAACAAATTTAAAAACTCTGTGAAGGGACTGTTACTTGAAACAGCATTTGAGCTGGGAGAGTTTAACGCTGAAGGATTTTATATGTAGATATATATTTTTTAATGAGGGTGTAGGTACTTTTGTATTTTTTTGTATATTGTTTGACATATTTTGGTTTGCTTTAACTGCTAAGCTTTGTCAATAAGATTTTTGTCTTGGACAATAAAGCATTTTTGAATTGAAATTTAAAAATTTAAAATGACATATCTATAGTATTTCCCCCCGGAAGCAAAATTTAGAAGAGATTGTGCCATCTGTAAAATAAAAAAGTCACTTTAATTTCTTTCTTGTAACCTTAGTCGCGCCACCTATTATTTGTAACTTTGACAGTCGTTCGTATTTTTCGGCAGCTAGTGAGTTTTAAATCAAGTATAGTTTGGGGTCATTTTTTATTTGCAGAATGATTGAAATAAATATACAAAAGAAGGAAAAACAGATAGATGTGGAGTGAGGATTCAGTTGGACTAGCTACTGACGCAGTAGAGCAGGGAGGTGCTCGGTGATTGGCTGATGCAAAAAGTATAATGTGTCACAAAAGAAAACGTGCACAAAGAAGAAGAGAGGGAAAAGGATGTGCAGAAAGGTCAGGGACGATTTTCTACAACTTTTCCAATAAATATGGAAAATGAATTGGTAGACATAAATCATGCGAAAATATGACGTTAGTAGCAAGAGTAGCGCTAAAGAAGCGAAAATCTGTAACGGTAACACTAAAATTGGCGGTGACTCGGCGGGCACATCAGTTTCACTTTCAGTTGTTTCCCCACCTCCGCAAAAGGCACTCTGTGCTGAAAAGAAAAGGGCACAAGCGTCTAGTGTATTAACAGTTAGAAAGTATAAAATGTTAATATGATAAGAAAATTGAAACAAAAGCAAGAACAAAAAAATTAGGCAACTTGTTGATGAACTTTGTCAAGATTAAACATTACAATTTTTTTTAAATGGTTAAGATTTTGGTTGTTTAAAATCGAGTTTTTTAACAATAGGAAGTTTGATTTTCATTTTTATTAGAAAACGTAACCTTTTTTACATGGTATGTCATTTTATGAAATGTATTTCTAAATCACAGAGCACCCGTTTTAGTTTTCGAACTACAATATTTTTTTCCTAATAATTGTTTTCTTTTGTATAATGCATACTGTATTTGATAAATGGATGCTAACATATAAGTGTTAACATTATTTCCTTTATTTATTTAAAGTATTTTCCAAACTTTTTATACAATTATGTCATTTTAGGACAGTCCCCCCTATATGGAATATCCTTATTACCATTCGAAATGATATACAATGTGGTATTTTTTTAGGAGTCATGGTCCTAAGTTAAAGACATTTTTTTCGGTGACAATACTGACTATCCTTCTGTATAAGGAGAACATTCCTGTTTTATCCTTTAACTTGTTAACATCTTGGATTCTCTGGATGTTCCATACTTTTTGGACGATATTTGACAAAATATGACCTAAAGCCAGGCTAAATTTTTAATATGACCCATTGGCTTTTAAGTGAACCAAGTTTGATCAATCGAAACGTGAACACCAAAAATATCACTCTGTATGGTATTTTAAATGGGAATAAGGTTATTTTATAGGTACACCCAAGAGTGTTGTATGTACATAATTAAACTGTCTTTGAAAATGTGTGTTATTTGTAGCCAAAGAATCACTTAAAAATTTTATCGTTGGAGTTTTGCAACTGCCCGTTTAGCAGAAATGAACTTAGTTTAAATATGTCCTAAAAATTATTACAAAATGCTTCCTCTACGCGCAACTTAAGTTCCTTTGTGTAGAGGGTATACCACTACATGTTTCGTCTAACATTTTGACCTAGGATGAACGATAAACCGAGGGTATTTGCTTTTATTTCCTCGTAAAATTTTTAAACTTCCGTGAGCAAAGGACCAAGCTTTAATAATTCTGAAAACTTTTTGGTTGTGCAATTTCAAGCTAAAAGTCACATAAACTCGACTTTTCCAGCTTGGTAGGATTAATGGCATTTACTAACACTTATATCAGATGGAAACACCTAATTATCTCTTTTTTAAAGGCTTTGGAAAATATAAAACAAAATTTTGGTGTCTTTGACTAGGTAAATATATATATATATAGAATAATTCTCCTCTTTTTTTTATATATCGATCCGCGCTAGTTTCTAGCATTTTATATATATATATATATATATATATATATATATATATATATATATATATATATATATATATATATATATATATATATATATATATATAAAATGCTAGAAACTAGCGCGGATCGATATATAAAAAAAAGAGGAGAATTATTGTGGGCATGTCCGCTAAATGAACAGAACAAAATGGAAACTTAGAATGGTAACCCGTACGACACGTGTTTCTGCTCATTGGCTTCATCAGGCCCACGTATGTGACCGTGCCTCTCAACATAAGTCGAGACGCACCCGTCACATACGCAGTTACGGGTGTAACCTTAAAACAAGAGAAAAATTAACAAGGACCACAAACAGGAGCCAGTACACCCATTTGTGGCTTCAGCCAAAAGACCCCTTTTTTGGGGGCAACAATTAGCGTCGCCGATGGAGGCAACTATAGCCACCTGCCGTGGTATCCTATAAGCCCAAGTAAAAGAATGCTAGTTTCTAGCATTTTGTTCTTTTACTTGGGCTTATAGGATAGCACGGCAGGTGGCTATAGTTGCCTCCGCAACTATAGCCACCTGCCGTGGTATCCTATAAGCCCAAGTAAAAGAATGCTAGTTTCTAGCATTTTGTTCTTTTACTTGGGCTTATAGGATACCACGGCAGGTGGCTATAGTTGCCTCCGTCGGCGACGTTAATTGTTGCCCCCAAAAAAGGGGTCTTTTGGCAGAAGCGACAAATGGGTGTACTGGCTCCTGTTTGTGGTCCTTGTTAATTTTTCTCTTGTTTTAAGGTTACACCCGTAACTGCGTATGTGACGGGTGCGTCTCGACTTATGTTGAGAGGCACGGTCACATACGTGGGCCTGATGAAGCCAATGAGCAGAAACACGTGTCGTACGGGTTACCATTCTAACTTTTCATTTTGTTCTGTTCTTTTAACGGACATGCCCACAATAATTCTCCTCTTTATATATATATATATATATATATATATATATATATATATATATATATATATATATATATATATATATATATATATATAGATATATATATATATATATATATATATATATATATATATATATATATATATATATATATATATATATATATATATATATATATATATATATATATAAGAGCAGTTACATTTTGAAATACCTTATTGTAGGAAGTTAGTATTTAATTCAATTGTTCTACCTCATTTTATTTTCTGTAGTTTAATTTTATATAATATGTGTTGACAACAGAATAAAAATAGATTACAAGTACTACAGAATAGAGCCATGAGAATAATACAGGGGTGTGATAAATACACTAAAATAGCCGATATGTTAACAAGTTTAAAATGGATGAATATAGAAAACTTTTTACTTTACCGCACTCTTATTTTTATTCATAAAATAAATTTAAATTTATCAGCACCTTATTATAACAATTTTTTGATTAAATTTGATGAAATTCATGAATACAATACAAGGGGAAAAATAATTTCGTTTTGGGACATAGGAATTTAAAGCAAACCCAAAATTCTATTTTTTTAAAGGTATTTTAGAGTATAATAAATCAAGTAATGCAATTAAAGAGAGTAGTTTAAAATCATTTATTAAAAAATTAAAAACTAAAATTTTAAGCAATTTGCCTTATTCGATAAAATTCAAAATGGATTAAAATTACCTATCTGCAAAACAAAAGAAAGAAAGGAGAAATATAGAATAAATTAGATGTTATATTTTAAAATTATATAGAATAGCTTTGTTGTAGCTAATAAACTTTGTTATTATTATTATATTATTACCTGTAATGAATCATTTAAAAAATTAGTTGGATAGTCGAGACGTTTAAATGCCAGGTTAAATTTTTTAGCGCCAGATGATTTTGATGAATTGAAAATATCAATTGGTCTCTTTTTCAATAAAGTCAGCTGTCGCCGCGGCTTTTGGAGATATGGCACCAAATCTAATATAGATTCTTAAAGCGGCTTTAACAGTTGCATTAAACACTTGCGTAGCGTATTTTACTTTCATTTTTTCAAAATTACTTGTGAAAATATGAGAGTTTGTAAGTTTAGGTGGCGGCATTGGCGTCGGGAGAAATTTTAAAGTTGTATATCGCTGTTGCTACTTACGAGACCCAGGCCAAATTCAGGATTTTTCATAATGAGCCCACCAGGAATGTTTTGCTAAAGAAAAAAAATATTTTGTAATTTGCGGATCTGGTAATGAAAATTGTGAAAGTCATGCGGATAATGTTTTATTAAAATTATCAGATCTACTAAAAGATAATGATGTTCCTGTTTCGGCATCAGTTTCACCGCTACAAGATGCCACACCTAAATTTCAGGCCGATTTTCCAAAGAATAGCCCACTAGAGACAAATTTTTTCCTATTAAAAAACATATTATTTCCTAGGTACGCCTATGGCAATGTCATAAAATTTTAGTTCAGCACTGACTCAAGGTTCCTCAGTGTTAGAAGCTTACAACAAATGTGCCGCCGGAGAGTTATCCTTCTGGTTATTTATCTATTCTTTTGGTTAGCAGTGAGAACTAGTTGAAAAGATTAAATTTATTATAAAACTGATGTTTGCAATTTCTAATATACAAATAGTAGGTTCTCTCGCAGAACAAACGCTCTACATTATTGTTGTGTTTAAGAACGCAATCATTAGATAATAAAACTTAAGTAAATGAAATATTTAATAATGTTTCCAAACCTCACTAGATCATATAAAAATCAACAAATGAAAGAGCTTCCATGTAAAAGCCATTTTAGAAGTTAGAATCGCGGTTAGCTTTGGAACTTAATTTAGCTTAAGCGGCTTTAAAATAAAAGCTTACAACAATTTTACATTTAAACTTTTTGAAACGCGAGTTGAAACTTAATACTATAATGCTATCGCTTTATAGCGAGAGGAATACTAAAACCCCGTTTAAACTAAACTATACAACATATAAGCTGTAAAGGCTGATTTAACACCTGAGAGATTAACAATTTCTATGACTTATTTGATAACTTGTTTTTAAATGTTAATTTTACCCTCTGAAGAAGTCTGAATTATTGATATTGCTGCAATTTTACTTCCATATAACTGATATAACCTTTATCTACTACTATTTAATCTATTTGGTTTGTTACAAATATGTCGTACGTATTGCTGTAGCTCTCTTGCATATAGCTATTGCCTTGAAGATGAGCTATGCAAGACCAAATTAAATTATCCGGTCACTTTTTTTATAGGGTATGTATAATCCTTTTTTCATGAACACGATTTGGTATTTCTCCACTAGTGACTATCTCTCTAACTTACCTATTATGTTATTCTGTAACACCGCATTTCGAGATTTACTCTGATTTGCTGTTTTCCCTCCTTATTTGAGGAGCACCAAATCAAAACGCAGTTTTCAACCAAACTCTGACTTTTGAGTTATAGATAGTGTTTGGTACATTAAGTGGCGGAGAATCCATTGGTTCTACTGCCGAATAAGCCAAAACGCAATATTTCACATTGAACTGCAGCAGCGCATTGAGCTACAGCTTTCCAGTCGGCCTGCCCCAAGTAAAGGCACAAAAGAAACGAACCAGTCTTTAAAAATTGCTGAACACTATGCCTGGCTGTTTGTTTCTGGCTTTGATCCAGGAACCACAAGTGATGAGATCCTTCAGTATATTAAAGATAATGGACATAACCAAAAATGCATCTGTGATAAAATGAAGACGAAAAAATCCAATCAGAGAAGCTCATTTAAACTTGGCGTTCCAAATTCCATAGCTGGAGATATAAATGATGGGTCCTTTTGGCCCATAAGAGCTACGATTAACCATTTTATAAATCTACAGAGCCACCCGAACTACAAAAAGAAGACCCAGCAAGGAATGCGGGTGGGGCCTAATAAATTTTATGCAATTCAACATTTCTTCAATGAGAAATAAAACTAATGAATTGGAAATAGCTCTCAAGGAAAATAACATTCATTTCCTTTGCCTTGGTGAGCATAGCATGGAAAAGGATGAAATTCAAATAGCGAACTTGGTTAACTTCAGGTTAGCGAGTGAATTTAGTCGCACACATCATAAGCGGGGTGGCGCAGCAATTTATGTTGAGTCAAATATGGAGACTGAAGAAAAACTGGGCATTAAAGAACTTTCAGTAGAGCGAAATGTAGAAATGTGTTGTATATATGTAAAAACGTATGAACTTTATGTAATGTCAATATACAGGTCACCTTCTGGTAATCTCAACCTATTTTTAAGTGTTCTAGAGGAATCTTTAAGTTTAATAGGTATTGGTAAAAGAATTCTTTTAGCTGGAGATTTTAACATTCATTTTGGCTCTGATAGCACTGATGACTGTAAGTACCGAGATTTTATAAGAACTTATGGCTTCAAACAAATGTTTTTCAATGGAACTAGAGGTAAAAATTGTCTAGACAATATATTTCTAAATTTTAATGATGAACTGGAGCAGTGTGTGGCAGAGAGCATCGATTTTAACCTCTCAGATCATATGGCTCAGATTTTGAGGCTGCACATACCTGTGTATAATGTTGTAGAATCTGTGTCTGTAAGTAAGATCTGTAGGCCTATAACTGTCACCGGTAAGATAAAATTTTTTAATCTTGTCGAGAGTATCTCGTGGGATTTTGTAGATAGTGTGTCGGTTGGGATAGATGAAAAATTATCACTTTTCATTTTTAAATTATCGGAAGCATTCAAGTCTGCTTTCCCTGAAAAAATATACAAGAACAAAAACCACAGGAATCCTTGCCCTTGGTTTGATAACTATTTAAGGGAATTTAGGGAATGGGTGTTCTTTTTTAATGATCTGTACAAGACTGGTCCAACTGAAATTCTGCTTCAGCAACGTAATTTTTATAGACGGGAATACAGGAAAGCTATTGCTAATGCAAAAAAGACGCATAATGACATCCGTATTAAGAATGCAAAAAATTCTCCAAAAGTGATGTGGGATATCATTAGGGAGGGTAGCAGTAAAGAAGAAAATTCTTCAAACATCAATATTTCACCATATAATTTTAATGAATATTTTGTAAATATTGCACAGGAATTAATAGACGGTCTTAACATAGAAAATAACACGGGTATTACAACTGCGACAAAAAGGGGTCCAGGTTTCTCATTTAGACCTGTCACCTACATTGAAGTCAGGGATGTAATAAATAAATTAAAAAACAAAACTAGCAAGGATATATTCTACCTTAATGTGCCACTTTTTAAATCAATACGTGAAACCATAATATATCCGTTAACAAAAATGATCAATGAAGCATTAAAGGAGGGAGTTTTTCCTGATGTGCTGAGGCAGGCTTTAGTTGTGCCAGTTCATAAAAACAAGGGAGATGAGGGTGATGTGGGAAACTACAGGCCAATATCTCTGCTTCCGGTGGTGTCAAAGGTGTTCGAGAAGTGCATTGCTGCTCAAATACTGCACTATTTTGAAAATAATAATCTTTTTACCGAAGCCCAACATGGATTCAGACAAAATCATAGCACCATCTCGAGCATAGTTGAATTTATCACATTAATACTTAATGGTTTCGAAGACATGGAATATACCAGCACCATATTCTGTGACCAAAGCAAGGCATTCGACTGTGTCTCTCACGACCTACTCATTAAAAAGCTAGAAACGTACAGCTTTGACAATAACAGCCTAAGACTATTACAATCATATCTAGTCAACAGGTCGCAGCGTGTGAGGGTGGGGGACGTGTTGTCGGGGAGCCTGCGGTTGAGGGTCGGCGTTCCACAAGGGTCGGTCTTAGGACCACTTTTATTTTTAATCTATATAAACAATTTGCCTGAAAGCTATAATGCTGCGTCCTTCAACCTTTTTGCTGACGACACGACCATCAGCCTTCGGCTTTGTGACAGTGAGGCTCTTGCTCAGAGAACGGGGGAGACGCAGTTAGGCTGTTGCTGCTTGGTTTCGCGACAACAGCCTTGTCCTGAACGAGACAAAGACTAAAAAGATGATTTTCTCCTTGCGAAACTGTGAGACAGACTTGGAGACGGAGGACGAGGTGCGGTTCCTTGGTGTTACTTTGGACCCAAAATTGAAATGGGATTGCCATATTAATAGCCTGGCAGCCAAGATCAGTAGGGGAGTGTTTGTTTTGCGCAGCTTGGCTAGTGCTGTTTCTACTAGTGTGCTTAGAACAGCATACTTTGCCCTTTGCCACTCACTGCTATCCTATGGTGTAATAGTGTGGGGACGAGCTGCTACAGCCTATAGGATCTTTGCCCTACAGCGCAGGGCTGTACGGTTCATAGCTCAACTACCTTATAGGGAGGATTGTCGGCATGCTTTTGTCAGTCTCGGTATCCTTACTTTTCCGTGTGTTTTTATATATGAAAATCTTCTCTATGCAAAAACAAATTATAACAATTACAATCTAAATAGCGATTTTCATTCATATAACACACGACACAAAGATGATTTAACTGTTCCCTTCTTCAGACTTAAAAAAGCCAAAATGGACCAAACTTCTTAGCAGTTCAGTATTTTAATCTTCTTCCCAGAGCTATCAGGGCTCTTCCAATAGAGCAATTTAAAAAAACTATAAAACTGTTTTTAATTTCGAAAGCTTTTTATTCACTTGACGAATATGAAAATAGTGACCTTATATTTGATAATTAGTACCTATATTTCTTAATGTGTTAATATTTTTTAATGTGTTAATATTTTGTTTGTAATTTTAGTCACTATATTTGAGTTCTATGAGTTTTAATTGTCTGTAAATTTAAATTATTTTATGTCTTTTAATTGTATTGACCTAAATTTTATATTATTCATATTTTATTGACGTGTGTACATTGTATTACAATACTAACATGAATAAACAATCTGAATCTGAATCTGAATCTGAACATTAAGTTCAAACACGATCGTTTAAATCATAATGCAGTTTTCGATGTTTATTGTTTGTTTTAAAAAGCATTATTCTTTCCGTTTGGACCAAGTGCGGGTTTTGTATTTAGTTCATTAGGATCGGGCTAAACGTTTGTTTCAAAACGCAGTTTTTGAATCTATGAAAGGAGAACAAATTTTGATAATAAGGTCTGAACCATTTTATTAAAATGACATTTCAGAGAGTAAGAGTTTAATAAAAATTGGAAAAACTTAAGAAAAAGTTTACCTAAAAAACACAGGTAAGAAATCAATAAAGCAGAAAAAACTAAAAGACATTTGAATCCCTCCTAAAAAAAAAGCTAAGGTGAAGAATGGAGAGAAATGGAAAATATGCGGTGGTATAGGGAATTGTTAGCAGGAAATCAAGATGTCTCAGAAGATATTTAAATAGAAGAAATTGGAAACTACTGCGATTGTACAAAAGAAGATGACAGAATGAAAATTTAGATTGAGCTCCCTGAAATTTTATATATTTTTTAAGAGACAATGTTTTATTTTAAGGTCAATATTCAGTTGTTCTTTATTTCTATTAGAACGTATTGAAGTTGTGTGCTATTTGGTTTTTATCATTTTAACCCATAGTATTTCCTCGGATTTGATTCAAAATGCAGTATTTTTATAAGTTTAATTCAAAATGCAGTTTTTTTTAAATGACTGCAAATTTTCAAAGCGAAAATCTTAAGTAATATTTCAATATTTGTTACGAATCCTAATTTTATCATCGTGTGTATTTTTGTAAATTAAATAATTACCCTTCAATAAAAAGTACTAATTTCCCGAATATTTACATTTTATTGAAAACCGCGTTTTGATTTGGAGCCCTCATTTATAGTCCAGGTTTCAAAATGATTCTTTATTTCTATGTTTATGCTCGTGCTCTATACAAATGATTGCCGTGCTTGTACTTAGACTTTAAGTGCTTTTTACGTCGCTTTTGCTTTCATTGTCTTTATTTATCATACCGCCAAAGTAGCCTGATTCACCAACTTCATCCCGTTTAAGTCCTTGCAATTTTAGTTTATTAATTTTTCTTCTATTTCTTCTTATACATTACCTTAATTTCCTATCTGTTTATCTTTATTTTGTTCTTTCACATCACTTTTTTATCTGATTTCGGGTATCTTTGTAGATCCTTTTATACTTTATCACTTTATATCTTGACTCTTTGCTCTCGAACTTTGTTGTAGCCAGCTTATTGCTTCTCAGTTTGTAGATAACTTAATTTACTTTATAATTTGTTTTTAAATCTAAAAGGAAAAACCGAATATATCATATTATATGACGAAGAATAAAATTATGTTTTTCGATTTACTTTGAAACACTCTATGGAGTTATTTGACAGAGAAGAAAATTTAACAAATAATTTGTCGCCATGGTACATCTTTTCTCAACCATTTCTTGTTTAATTCATCTCGATAGCTTTATTTTTGTTGGAGATGCATGCTCTTAAGGAAGCCACTAACAATTTACATTAATTTAACTTCTAGGTCAGCCTATACTTTTAATCTTAATCAACATATGGAACATCAATAAGCATACCTAAATTGGCGGATTATGCTGTTCTACATTCTTTTTCGTTCATCTTCTCTACGCATAGATTGTAGATTATTTGCTTACTGCTACTTAAATGATGTTAACATTCGACAGATGAAACGGCCACCGCGCAGCTTAGATCGAACCCGAGAAGAACAAGTTGATTTGTTCTTCTCGGTCTGAACCCTATCGAGCACGTCTGGGATATACTCGGTAGACGTGCCTCTAGAAGGTTGAATGAATTGCACTTTCAGAGCAATGGGCAGCTATTCCTCAGGAGGATATAAGCCATTTGGTGGAAAGTATGCCCAGAAGGGTAAACGCTGTGGTGGTAGTACCCGTTGTTAGTAATTAGTATTTGGTTTTATCTCATTTTTGTGCGTTATTGTTTGTTTAACGATTAAACAATTTTATGGTTAAAATAAAAAATACCTTAAAATTATTAGTGTTTTGTATCTTGAATAAAAATAAGGCAATAAGGAATCTGCACATATCTCTTGTATTGCATCAATCGTTTAAGGAAGTCATTACAAACCCAAAAAAATTATTCTGAGAAAAATTACTAGGATAATTTAGTTGAAAAAAATGTTTACTTTTCGGTAACATTTATTACAGTTTAAAAAGCAACCATTTGTCCTTAATGAATAATAACGCCAGGAGATCAGCAAAAAAAAGTGCCAATCTACATGTTAACGTAAAGCTTAACCTAAAGTCGAACAGGTTTGTTTTTCTCAGAAACAGTCAGAGGGGGGAGCAATCGAATTTTCTGGGATAATAAAGAGATAGTTCAACTAGCTTCGGTAAAAAATTCAGTTATAACGGATGTTTCGTTTCGGAGCTATTAAACGGGTACAGGTCGCAAAAGTGAATTAAATCGATGTAAATTTTCGGAAGTTGTAGGGAACCCTGAGCTTCAGAACTCTATTGAAACTGGATAGGAAAATGACATGTAGTTCTTTTGAATTTTTTTAGGTCGAAAAATGCTATTTGCAGACCCCTTGTTGGTACATAATAACTCTAAACAAAACGTCGGATCGAAACACCGATTTATAAGTGAAACTTCAAAATCTAAAATACCTTCTTTTTGGAACACATTTACCTAAAATCACTGGAAAATGGATATATTTGGGATTTGGGAAAAACTGGAAATTTCGATTTTTGACCCAAATATTTCACGGTTTTTAATTTTTTCTGTGGTCAAAATGGCTCAAATTAAAATCCCATATATGTCATCGGAAAGAGCTCGTCGAAATACATAATATCGATATTTTTTAGTTTCTTCGTTCTTTATAGGAAGGGAGCAATCGCCGATTAAATTTCGATTTTTTTAACTTTTTTGCCCTCGACATCGGTACATTTGAATCACTCTGTAGTTTGTCCTATCTATTTTTTTCCAATGTTTCAACACTATGTTATAAAGAAATAATCACACTTTAAAAGTAATACCGAATGGCTCATTCAGGAGCGTATTTAAGGGGTAAAATCAGAATTTTCTTGATTTTTCCAACAAATCTTATATTTAACCGACATTATATCACTCTATTTTCCTTAAGCCGTTAATTATCTAAGAATACTTCCCACTAATTTAAATCGCTGATTTTGTCGTTAAAGTTATAAATGAATATGTTTATTTGTCTTGGGGACATGCAAAAATTTTATAATTTTTAAATTTGATAATTTTCGAAGATTGCCATGAAAACAAAGAATTGCAGTTTATTTACTGAAAATTCTTAAGATATGATGTGTCAAAATTTCGCAAAAATGCCAGTTTTTGTTGCAAAATTGAAAGGTTCCTGGACCGATTTCGGCTTGAAATATACATGAATAAGATTTTAGGAACCTTCTACTTTAAGTGCAGGGATATTTCATTAGATGAGTTGCGCATTAAATGACATTTTTATTGACTCTTCGATGACCCTAAAACACTGGAATTCGCCATGGACTTATGATGAGTCATAAGTTTAGTTTTGACGACACAGCCAATAGGATCACGTTTTACAAGTTTCGAAATTCGCGCGAAAATGTTAAGTAGAAAATCTTTTTTCTTTGTTAATAAAGACCAAAATAAATGGATAACAGCAAACGCCATAAAAAGTTAATTTATGTAGAGAATAAAGAAAATATATTTCAGATTTATTTGGGTTACATGCATTTGGATATTCCCTATTGAGATGAATTAAAAAAGAAATTATTAAGGAAAAGATGGATGGTAAATTACTTTTTAAATGTCCTGCTGTGTCAAATGACTCCACAGGGTGTTCAAAGTTAAACCAAAAAACACCATTTTCCTACCCCTTGCATAGAATGACGTATGCGATTTTTTCTTTCAATTCAAAAACAGTTATAAATTGCAACAATGTATGATCACCAAAATTATGTATACATTACCTAAGGGATCATTAAAATACGTTCAAAGGAAAAGGGTATTGTAAAATTTTACAAAATTTACAGGTTACCGTGTTTCGTGCCGGTGAGTGTATACAGAATAAAATTAGTAATAACAATAGAAGTAACTTTTTTATATCCACAAAACTTCCATTAAAACGTTCATAAATAGCCTCGAGTCTATTTAGCAAGCTACTTACTTCCATATACATAGTTACTGGAAATACATAGACATACATAACAAAGAAATTCAATATATCCTTTGACGATTATATAAAAATACACCACTGCAAAAACTCCCAAAAATATTTATGTCAAATCAAAAAGCAGTTTTGTTTTATCAACAAGGAAATACGTCTAAGAAATATCAAATCCCCTGCAGCGTCGGAACGACATCTAAAATTCATTCCAGAATCAAAACAGGCTTTCTACACACATTCTACAGGGCAATAAAATTTCATAAATATGCAATTACCATTATCTTCATTGTAGCGAATGCCCTCGACATCTTTCTTTTTCACATGACATAATGTTCTTTTTATATATAATGGGTAACAGTGGGTAGTATAAATTTTACTTGTGCCAAGGAGCACTAAAGGTAATATAAAATCGATTTATGGAACGTTGTTGCCATTTAAAAATTAACAAACCTATAACTGATTTGATCTTACTGTGATTCATATAGTCTCCTTTTTATGAACACAATAAGTATACCTCTTTATCGATGACTACGTCTATTTAGTTTGCCTTTATCATTCTTGTTTGCTTGTCTTAATCGTTTTTTGTTTCACTTATGGTCAACGTTCCACATTCATATTAGCCAACACTCCAACATATGCTCTCAGGAAGCACTTCCTTTTTTTCTATTGGCAGTGCTGTTTGTTACTAACTGTTGTTTTCCTGCAAATGCAATCGTCATACAATCGTTATCCTATTCTGTTATGCTATTTAAGTAGTAAAACTTGTCGATTTCTTATAATTAAATTTATTGTAGTCTTACATTCATTCTTTCTTCCTTTATTTAAAACAATTCATTAAGTTAATTTTCCTTTTATTTGTAGTCATCCTCCAGTATTATCATCACTCCAGTAGCCTTTGCTTCGTCTGATTCAAGATGTCTTGGAAATTCTTTTCTTCTAGAATGGCTATTTCATATTTATTTCATCAACAAATCCAGCAATTGATATTTTCCTCTCTTGCATCCCGAATGTATTAGGGTTTTTTCTTACTTGCGTTATCAGTGGTGTATCAGGGTGTCCGAAAAATCTTAATATGGACAAATATTTTTGCTATTAGTAAAGATAGAGACACTAAATTTTGGGAATATCTTATTGGTTCATAAATCTACTTTTTTATGTACTTTAACTTATTCAACCCCCTTGAGGGATGACGCTAGGGAGTTAAGGTCAAAAATTTTAAATGCAACCCTATGCCGTGTGGTATCTAATTTTAAAGGTCTTCAAAAAGGAAACACTTTAAAGACCTTTAAAAGGTACTACACGGCATAGGGTTGCATTCCAAATTTTTAAACTTATCTCCCTAGTGTCACCCCTGAAGGGGTTGAAAAAAATTACATAAAAAGGTAGATTTATTAGCCATTAAGATGCACATATACTTTCCTGTCTCTATCTTTACTAATAGCAAATATATTTACACATACTAAAACTTTTCGGACACCCTTTATATATATATATATATATATATATATATATATATATATATATATATATATATATATATATATATATATATATATATATATATATATATATATATCTGTGATTATGTGTTCTTTATAAATGTTCCACCCACCTACTCTTACACTTCAAAATAGGGAATTTTCATATAATCCAAATAAATCTGAAATATTTTTTTTATATTCGCTACGTAAATTAAACATGTGAGGTGATTGTTTTTATCAATATATTATGTTGGTATTTATTAAAAAAAAAGATTTTCTACTGCAAATTTTCGCGCGAATTTCGAAAGGTGTAAAACGTGATTCCGCTGGCTGTGACGTCAGAAGTGTTACAATAAGTACATGGCGAATTCCAGTAGTGCAGGGTAATCGAAAAATCAATAAAAATGGCATTTAATGCATAACTTGTCTAATGAAATATCCCTACACTTAAAGCAAAAGTTTCCTAAAATTTTAATTATGTATATTTCAAACCGAAATTGTTCCAGGAATCTTCCAATCTTGCAACAAAAACTGGAATTTTTGCGAAATATTGACACGTCATATTTTAATAATTTCGACGTAAATAAACTGCAATTCTTTGTTTTCATGGCAATGCTCGAAAATTTAAAAGTTTCACATTTTGCATGTCCCCGATGGAAATAAACATATTAATTTATAACTTAAACAAAAAAAATCGGTTAAGATATACTTGCACAATTAGTGTTCCGTGGCATCAGCCCCCCACTTAACCTCGGCCTCGGCCGCCCGATCTCCGCCCATCTGCCGCGCTACCCGCCGCCGACGGCACCAACGCCGTATCACATCGGGCCAAACTAAAAATTTTATGTTGTATGTTGTATGTTGTATATTGTATGTTGTCCCTTATATTGTAAGAAATATTTTTTGTCGAAAAACTTTTTCTCTAAAGTCAATGGTTAAGCAGTTATAAGGAAATAAACAATTAAATTATTTATAACAATTGATCGCGCTAGAATTTTTCAATCCTGATGATTTTTCTTCAATCTACATCTAATTCTCAATGTTCGTGATTTTTTTCAGATTTTTGTAAGCGATCCTTCTGGTGATAAGGGTGGGGGACAGCAACTTTTAAGCGTTTTCCCGAAAAATGTTTAACACAACGCATTAAAAAAAAGTTCGTGCTTCAATAAGTTTTCATTTACACGATGGCATGGAAATTTTTTTTCATCGCCCAATTTACCCCCGAAATTAACCCCTCTGTGCTAAATTTCAAATTTTTACGTCGAATAGTTTTAGGGAAAATCCCTGTGACACATGGACGGCGGACGGACGGACACCGAAGTTCCGTTTCACGGAACATTAATAAGCGATTTAAATTAGTGGGAGGTATTCTTAGATAATTACCGGATAAAATAAACCCAAAAAGAATCACTAAATGGAAAAAATAGTGTGGAATAATGTCGGTTAAAACTAGAATTTGTTGGAAAAAATAAAGGATAATTCAGTTTTTACCCCTTATCTACGCTCCTGGATGACCCATTCTGCATTCATTTTAAAGTCTGATTATACCTCTATAAGATAGCATTAAAATTTTTTTTTAAATTACATAGGAAAAAATACGGAGTGATGTAAACGTAGCTACCGATGTCGAGTGCAAAAAAAGTCAAAAAATCTAAATTTAAGCGATTGCGATTGCTCCCTTCCTATTAAGGATAAAGATATCAAAAATATGAAAATCATCTATTTCGACGAGCTCTTTCCGATTACGTATATGGAATTTTAATTTGGATCCATTTTGACCAAAAAAAAAAAATAAAACCGGTGAAAAATTTGTCAAAAATCTAAATTTCCAGTTTTTCCCACATATATGTACATATCCATTTTTCGGTGGTTTTATGTTTAGGTAAATGCATTGTAAAAGAAAGTATTTGAGATTTTAAAGTTTTGCTTATCAATCCGTTTTTCGATCCGACGACGTTTCGTTTTCGAGTTATTAGGTACCAAAGAGGGGTCTGCAAATGGCATTTTTCGACCTAAAAAAATTCAAAAAATTATTTACAATTTTCCGGTCCCCACCAGTTTCTATAGGGTTCTGAAGCTCTAGGTGCTCTACGATGTCCGAAAATGTAAATCGATTTAATTCACTTTTACAACATGTACCCGATTTCAACGGAAATCGCGGAAATTTCGACTTTGACGTTTAATAACTCCGAAACGATACATCATGTGTAACTGAATTTTTTTACCGAAGCTAGTTGCACTATTCCTCTATTAACCCAGAAAATTCGATTGCTCCCCCTCTGACTGTTTCCGAGAAAAACAAACCTGTTCGACTTTAGGTTAAGCTTTACGTTATTTTTGCTGATCTCCTGACGTCACTTTCCACCGCCTGACGTCACTTTGCACTGAGGGCAAATGACTGCTTTTTAAATTGTAATAAATTATACCGAAAAGTAAAAAAAATTTCTAGCTAAATTATCCTAGTAATTTTCTTTAAAATATTATTTTGGGTTTGTAATGGCTTTCTTAAAGGATTAATGCAATAAAGAAGATACGTGCATATTCCTTATTGTTTATATGCAATATGGCCTCAAGAAGAGTCAAACGATTGAAGCAGTGTTAATGGAAATTCAACAGGATAAAATTACTGTTAAATTGAAATATTTAAGGAACTAAATGATTAAAAATATCTGTAGCTATATATTTTAAAGGCAGTAAATCAGTTTTTATTTAATATAGTTGTATGTATAATTTAGCTAGTAAAATGTAATATTTCCTTATCATCACGGTAAATAATGTAGGGAAAAAGCAGACAAAACATACACATTTATTCAAGAAAATATTTGCATTACTCTTTTTCTCTGCGAATATACCGATCTACTAGCAAACTTTCTTTTCATAAAAATTACCAAGAGCAGATTTTTCCTAATTTGCTCAACGCTTAAAGAAACATATTTTCCTAATGAAATCACAAGGGAAGATCCCCTGCCAAGATAAGTATATTTCATGCGAAGCAATAAAATTTTCTGCATTACGTCATTACCATTTTCTCCATTGTAGCGAATGTCCTCGCCGTCTTCTCGTCTCCACATTACGTACGGGTCCGGATATCCGGTGGCCTTGCAGGTAAGACTGACGTTAGTCGATTCTAAGACAACCATGTCAGAGCTGGTTTCTCGATCTATGATACTTGGTGGAACTGAAATAAAATTAAACATGTTGAATATTATCGTTTTTAATATCCCAATACTTGTAATTACGGACGAAATATCTTGAATTACAAATCATTGATCCGTTTTTAAAATAATAATCAGTACCATTCGATTATGAAAATTATAATTAAAAAATTCAGTTCCTAGTAACTTGAGAAGACACACAAAGGATTTTAACTAGCAAGTTTACAATTTATTAAATAAAGAAAGCTTCACTGGATTGAACTACCACATCGTAAATAAACCTCTGTAATGTGAGCATCGAACATATTATGTGAGAGCGTAACACCTCGAATGACGGACTGGTCAAGGTGTCGCACTCTGCTTGCTCCATCGTATCAAAATGTATTCATTTTTGGATTTTATTAATATATTTAAACACTAAAACGTGTAATAAAACAGCATTTACGTTTTAACAAACTGAAAATCTAGCTTAACCCAATTAAAAACACTGTTCAAGGAAAAAGTGAAAATTGTAAGAATAGGCAACAATGAGACTCGCTCTGCGCAGCAGAAGGAACTTAAGTTATGAATAACATATGCCGATGCAAATAATCAGTGATCAGGAAACATCGGATATTGTAATTGGAATACGCCGCTTAATGTATTTATGGGGCAGAAAGGTTTAGACAATATAATTCGAATTATAATTCAAACACGAAAGTAATCTGTACGATTTTACGATAATGTGATTCTGCCACACAGGAAGCATCATTCATGACAACACTCACTCAAAAATTTCAAGTGTATATGTCGATTGGTAAAGTTATGACTAATACTTTAAGATAAATAAAAGCTTGTGTAAAAATACCTTTTAAAAACAAGCTTTTATTATTTTGATGTACTAAAACGAAAAAAATAAGTATAGTTTTTTCATTGTGGCAATGCTGAATGGTATTTATAAGTGGACGTAGCTCGCGTGGGTGGATCCTAATAAAAGTAATATCAAAGTTATAACTGACACATATATAATATAGTATGTAAAATTTATTGTCTTAAAGCTTGTCGCGTGCGAAACGTTCATACAGGAATTAATTGTGTTTGGCAGAAATGGTAAGTTCCTAAGTATGTATTTTCCATTCACAGCAAGCTTTTAAGACAGTAAATTTAACATAATATATTATCTGTTTCTGTGATAACTCTGATACTACTGTTATTAGGATCCACCCACGCGAACTACGTCCCCTTATAAATACCATTCAGCATTGCCACAATGAAAAAACTATAGATACTTAGTTTTGTCGTTTTAGTACATCGAAATAATAAAAGCTGGCTTTTAAAAAGTATTTTTTACACAAGATTTTATTTTTAAATTTTTAGTTACGTCCTAACCTACGTATACACTAGCGGAAACAATTAAAGGATCAAAAAAAAAAATCTCAATTTTGTGCGATTTTTCAAATGGTTGGATCTTTGGTAAAAATGGTCATATTTGAGTGAAAATAAAATCAATTTGAAGCCTGAAGGTGTCTAGTTTAAGGATCTTGTGATAAAAAAAAATTCCAAGCAACAATTAGCTCAAAATGCTAATGAATATCATGGAAAGAAAATTTTTCGAAATTTTTTGCAAACGTATTTTGCGTCTACGGACGTAAAAAACTTTTTTCAACCTAACCACTATATGGATTGGATAGGTTGTTCATTTAACTTCACTTTCTTTTTGTGTTAGCCTCGATACGACCATTCCTCGCTGAGTTATCAGACTTTGAATGCAAATGCGTCATTTTCTCTTCTCTCAGCAATATCTCAGGAACCAATGGTCCCGTAGAAAATGGAAGGGGGTTCCGGAAACTTGGATCCATTCTCTACAATGCTCTGGCATGTTTTTTCAGAAAAAAAAATTTTTTTCATCCTTAACATGACTTTAAACAATTGTGAAAAACAGGACTTTTTCAGGTCTTTTAGAAAATCACGTGCCACATTGAGAATATTGGGAACATGACTAATGTTAAGTGTGCATCTTACAGGCCATTGTACCCCTAAAAGCCCTACAGAGTTTCAACCTGATCCATCAAGCCGTTTTATTGTTTCATTCGATTGAATTGAGCTCATAATCTGTAAAAAAATGGAAAACAAATTTCTCCTAATTTGTTTCCACATTTGTATTGCGGAAAGCGTTTGGAGTCATGAAAAGAAAGTGTTTTTTTCTAAAAACGTAAAAAAAAAATTGTTTTGAAAAATTGGAAAAAAATTGTTTTTCGAAAAATCAAAAAACAAATTTCTCTGTTCGTGGCTTCAAACGCTTCCCGCAATAAGTGTGTGAAAAACAATCAGGAACAAATTTTTTTCCCAGTTTTTTACAGATTATGAGCTTCCAAAGGCAAAAAACGTGATCGTTCAGTCTTTTAGAAAATCACGTGCAAAATTGTTTCTGAAAAATGGAAAAAAATTTCTTTTTGAAAAATTTCTCTTTTTGAAGCGATCTTCACAAATTTTGCAAAACCACCGGCATTAGATTTACCCAAAGCGTACCAGGTGGAGGTAACACGGTCGGATTTACGCTCCTTTGTGTGTGTGTGTGTGTTCCCTTAAGAGAAATGAACCCGGTGGTTTGTCATTTCGCCCTTATGTCATGACTCCAAACTCATTCTTTAAAGAGTGTGTGTTTATGTGTGTGTATGTTTTAATCCGTTCAATAACGGGTTTTGCCGCCCCTGCTCTCTAACAGCCCTCAATCGTTCGGCCATATTGATGCATCGGGTTATTTCGGGTTGCGGAATGGTGTTCCAATTTCACTTAAGTACGCACTCTAATTTGGCCATGTTATGGAAATTGTTATACTCCCTCTGCAATCAATAGAGAATATTGGGAAATTGAATAATGTGAGGTGTGCATTTTACAGGCCATTGTACCCATAGAAGCCCTACAAGATTTCAATTGGATCCATCAAGCCGTTTTTGTGTTTCATTCGATCGAATTTTTGAAAAAACTGAACGATCACGTCTTTTGCTTTTGGAAGCTCATAATCCGTAAAAAACTGGGAAAAAAATTTGTTCCTGATTGTTTTCGACACACTAATTGCGGGAAGCGTTTGAAGTCACGAACAGAGAAATTTGTTTTTTGATTTTTCGAAAAACAATTTTTTTCCAATTTTTCAAAACAATTTTTTTTTACGTTTATAGAAAAAAAAACTTTCTTTTTATGACTCCAAACGCTTTCCGCAATAAAAATGTGGAAACAAATTAGGAGAAATTTGTTTTCCATTTTTTTACAGATTATGAGCTCTCAAGGCAAAAGAACGCGATCCTTCAATTTTTTCAAAAATTCAATCGAATGAAACAATAAAACGGCTTGATGGATCAGGTTGAAACTCTGTAGGGCTTTTAGGGGTACAATGGCCTGTAAGATGCACACTTAACATTAGTCATGTTCCCAATATTCTCAATGTGGCACGTGATTTTCTAAAAGACCTGAAAAAGTCCTGTTTTTCACAATTGTTTAAAGTCATGTTAAGGATGAAAAAAATTTTTTTTCTGAAAAAACATGTCAGAGCATTGTAGAGAATGGATCCAAGTTTCCGAAACCCCCTTCCATTTTCTACGGGACCATTGGTTCCTGAGATATTGCTGAGAGAAGAGAAAATGACGCATTTGCATTCAAAGTCTGATAACTCAGCGAGGAATGGTCGTATCGAGGCTAACACAAAAAGAAAGTGAAGTTAAATGAACAACCTATCCAATCCATATAGTGGTTAGGTTGAAAAAAATTTTTTACGTCCGTACACGCAAAATACGTTTGCAAAAAATTTCGAAAAATTTTCTTTCCATGATATTCATTAGCATTTTGCGCTAATTGTTGCTTGGAATTTTTTTTTATCACAAGATCCTTAAACTAGACACCTTCAGGCTTCAAATTGATTTTATTTTCACTCAAATATGACCATTTTTACCAAAGATCCAACCATTTGAAAAATCGCACAAAATTGACATTTTTTTTTGATCCTTTAATTGTTTCCGCTAGTGTATGTATTTCTGATAATGCAGCATTATTACAAGACATTTTACCTGTTATCGTATTCTACTCCTCAAAGCCTTTCATTTGATACCCATATCAAGGGAATTGTAAAGAAAAAGGTAATCCGCATCAGGTGGCGACCGCCATATTGGGTTTAGAATGACGTTACATAGCTTATAGTATTATACTCGTCAGACTCTTTCACTTGATACCCATATCAAGGGGATTGTGAAGAAAACGGCAATCCGCCATCTTGTGGCGCCCGCTATATTGGGTTTAGAATAACGTCACACAGCTTATCGTTCCGTCAAGCCCTTTCATTTGCTACAAATGTCAAGGGAGTTGTGAAGAAAAAAGTAATCCGCCATCTTGTAGCGTCCGCCATATTGGGTTTAGAATGACGTCACGTAGCTTGTCGTATTTTACACGTCAAACCCTTTCATTTGTTGCCCATATCAAGGGGATTGTGGAGAAAAAGGTAATCCGCCATCTTGTGGCGTCCGCCATATTGGGTTTAGAATGATGTCACACAGCTTATCGTATTCTACTCGTCAACCCTTTCATTTGATGCCCATGTCAAGGTGGTTGTGAAAAAAGGTAATCAGCCATCTTGTAGCATTCGCCATATTGGGTTTAGAATGACATCACATAGCTTATCGTATTCTACTCGTCAAACCCTTTTATTTGATACCTATATCAAGGGGACTATAAAGCAAAAGGCAATCCGCCATATTGGGGCGTCCGACATATTGGATTTAGAACAATATCAGTTATACTGTATTGCATTGTCACCGGACTTATAGACGTGTGCAAAATTTCAAAGCTCTAGCTTAATTAGAACTAGTCGAAATTTTGATTGCAATATTTGACCTTAACATACGTACTTATATACATACATATAAGCAAACTAACAGATGACGTTAAATAAAAGCTTGTAAAAAAAGCTAACTTTGACACGTTTAGCCCTAGTAGTCGCTGGACGCCAGGTGAATAGGGGAATAGTTATCATGTTTCCAAAACTTAAACTTGGAGAAAATTTTCAAGTGATTGGTCACTTGTGAGTGGTTTGAAATGGTGTAGTGGAATACCTTTTTAGAACATTATCGTTTTAAAAATGGTTTAGTACGTTTGAATAAAGCTGATAGAAAATATATTCTTTTAGTTCTTCTGAGCAATATTCGTGAAAATATTTGCACAAGAGTGTCAGATGACCCCTAGCGAGGCGATAAGCGAAGGAAAGAAATATTCTAATGAGATCTGGGCCGTTGTTGCGTCTAATAGCTCTTTATTGGAAATACTTAAGACCAAGGGCGTCTAGGGGGGATGATGAAATGGGGAATCCCCCCCCCCCCCCAAGAATAACCATCCGCTAGACAGAGACAGCATTTTCTATCAGATTTTCATGCTAAAATAAGGACCTGTTCAACATTACTGACCCCCCCCCAAGAAAAAATATAGACGCCCTTGCTTAAGACTGCAAAGTGTCTAATGGGATGCCGTTTCTCAGGTGTGGGGACAATATTCTAGGTCTTATTTGGGAAAAACAGAATTTATAAAGTTTAAGCGAAAAATATTTCTGGTTCGGAAGAAAAAACCAAGCTTTTCAGCAGCTGATGTAGCCATTGAAGTAATGTGTTTGTGCCACCTGAGATCATGTTCGAAAGTGATACCAATAAGACCGAATGCTTCATTATTTTGTAAGATTAAGCCGTTCATCTGGATGCAATACGCAACAGTGAGCAAGACTTAGGGTTTAGTAGCGTTGAACTAAAACAAGATTTTTGACACCCCAGTCTCAGAATTGTTGAACATCTTGCAAAACGGATATGGACATAGATTCGTTTTAAGATTTGGGAAATAGTTGCTGGAGTGGAGAGTAATATCGTCAGCATAACTGTGGAGGGAACTGATAGTAGAAGAATGAAGTTATTTAAACAAATAAATAGAAAATATGAAATATAAAAAAGAAATAAACTTTGCTCAAATTGTTATAATTGTTTAAAGCGTGACGCATAGCGTTATTATCGTTTATGGTCAAAAATTTATTGTATCTTACGTTTATTGATTCCTTGAAATGTTATGTGTAATTTAGTTAATATTTGGACATGTACTCTTGTTTAGCTAACCACAAATTAGAGATTTATTAATAAACCAACAAACAATGTCTTGCTTTCAGTGTATAATTTAATGTTATTTCATGTCGAAATATTTGTTATTATTGGACACAAAAATAACTTGTTAATATTAAAGCTTGAGGAAAACAATTTTTATATTCTTTATGTAACTACGTTTTGGATAAATTCCGCTTTGGCATTTCTTAGTTTTAGCCTATTCCTAATACAAAAATAAACTTATAGATCTCTAAAAGCACGTCGAGTAGCAGCTTAGAAGTTGACATTTTACAAAAAAAATTTTATGTAACAATAAAAATATTTGTCTGATCTGAAGCGTTGGGGTGTGGGCCGAAGCTCTACGACACTTAGGCCTCTTTAGACTCATTGTGCATCCTCCCGAAATAGGAGACTTCCTCTCAGCGCGTCAACCAGCCTACTGATTTAAAGTAGTTGATGACGTCGACTGGAGGTGCCTCTCTGATGTTGGTTAAGGTGGTCCAATACTCGTCAAACACGGATTTTCTTAAGGGTGAAACTGTCGGGCAGTCACAAAGGATATGCTCGACACTCTCGTCTTTTTGTTCACATCCTCTCCATAGGGGTGTGTCATCTAGACCCCTTTTGTGTAGGTGCTTGCGTAGTTGACAGTGTCCTGTCAGAATACCAGTCGTAAGACGCAGGTTCTGCCTTGTCGTCGTCAAGTACTTTTTAGCTGTTTCGCTGTCAGGGAAACTAAGTAGCTCCTTGGCAAGTGTGCAGCCTCCAGTTTCATCCCATACTGTTTTAGAAAGTTCATGGGAGTGTTTTTTAATTAGGTCCGCTACCACCGATGTCGCTAAGTCAGTGGAACCGTGGAGCAGCCGGGTCCGAGCATAATTAGGGCGGCCGCCCCTCTAGCTAAGGAGACAGCAATGCGATTTCCTTTTGATGTGCCGTGCCCTTTTCTTCACCTCAGAGTGATCACATTATAATTGGAGGCTTCTGCTAGGGCTCGGTGACATTCTAATACTGTGCCTGATGTGATAAGTGGTCTGTCCAGGGCCAGAAGTGCTTGTCTGCTGTCCGTGAAGATGTGCACATTTTGTCCAGTAATATTTTTACTGGTTATTTCTCTTGCTGCTATACAGATACCCCTGAGTTCTGTTGGAACTACACTTGCGTCCTTACCTATAGCCCATTTAATGTTCAGGCTCAGGACTCTGGCGCATACTCCACATCCTGAGCCCTTTTTGGTTTTGGAACCATCAGTGTAGATGTGTATAGCACCTGCTGTTTCAATATCTTGCGTGTGTTTAGTAATTACCCTGTAAGATTTGTTGAAGACCAATCGCGGTCCAATGGCCTCCATGCTTGCTTGCAGCAATGTATGCGTATTTAACGCATCGTTCCACAAACGATGTCTCATCGCACCGGAACCTGCTTCTGGTTCGATACCAACCGTGCGAATTCGTGTCACAGTCATCAACGCAACCTCCTTAATGTGGATATTAAGGGGGGGTAAGATTAAGGTTCATTTCAATTGCTCTAGTTGGTGTGGTTTTCATGGCTCCAGTAACATTGACATATGCTATTCTCTGGATGTGATCTAGCTCTGTAGAGAAGCTTAGAGTTTTCAGAAGTTCCGGTGCTTTTGGGTCCGTTAACTTCCTTTTCTTTGTGAAGAGGACCATCCCCGTCTTATTGGGATTGATAGACAAGGAGTGATCTTTGCACTTTTCTATGGTTTTGAGGGCAACCTGTATCCTTTCGCACAGTGTGTTTTAAAATCTACCTGTTTGCAGAATGACTAAATCATCTGCGTAAGCAAGAGTGTGGCAATCCCCCCCCCCCCCCTGGCAGGATTTTCATTGTTTAGGCGGCTAATCAGGGTGTCAAGGACCATATCCCACAGTAGCGGCAATAGCTCTCCTCCCTGTGGACATCATTTTATGACCATGCCTTGTACTGTGACACCGTCCACACTGCAGCACTGTATTGCTCTTTTTGAGAGCTTACTGAATATCCATCCGCTCACCGCCAAAGGTGGTTTTGTCAAAAGCATCTTCTATGTCTATGAATACTTCCAGGGTGGATTCTTTAATATCCAGAGATCTCTCTATATGACCCGCGACAATGTGGAGAGCTGTATCCGTAGATCTGCCTGGTGTGTACGCATGCTGACTGGGATGAAGTGGTTTGTCGATAAGCACCGTATCCCTAATGTATCTTTCACAAAGCCTTTCTAAGGTTTTTAAACAGAGCGATGTGAGACTTATAGGCCTGTATGCTTTAGGAATAGAATAATCCATCCTGCCGCGTTGGGGTATGACGACAACCTTTACCTCTTTCCCGTTTTTGGGGACGTAATTCATAGTCAAAGAGGATCTGAACATCCCTACCTGGCGCGGCATAAGTATGTCCAGACCCCACTGAAGCAGGGCTGGATAGATGCCGTCCAGTCCTGGTGATTTAAATGGAGAGAAGCTTGAGATCGCCCACTTTACTTTGTCTTCGTCGACGATGTTTTTCACTGCTTGCCAGTCGTTTTCAGAAGTAGTTCGTATTTGCTCCGTCCAGACGACCTTTTCCATAGAATGGAGTCGGGGAAATGCGTACGCATTAAGAGTTTGATACTTTCTTGGTGGTCTGCAGTCTGTGTGCCGTCGTCTTTGGTTAGTCTACCGATGCTTCGGTTTGGGTCTTTTGTGAGAGCCTTCTGGAGTATTTCCGCCGGTCAGAGATCTTCTATTTCTTCGCAGTAGACCCTCCAGGCCGCTCTCTGTTTTTGTGTGACGTTTTGTACTCTCTGAGGTGAAATCTGTATAGATTCCAGTCCTCTTCGAGTTTAGTGTCTTTGACTTTGTTAAAAATTTCCTTGCCATCTTCCCTTAGGAAGAACTTATTGTTCCAGCCCTGGACACCACCATGGGGTGGATTTCCCATCAAATTGGACTCGCCTTAGGGGGCAGGATTTTGTATATATTTCTGTTATGGCGTTTTGGAAAATGTTGAAGTATCTCTCCAGGCCATCGTTGTTATTGGGCGTCTGGGGCCCTACCGCTCGAGTCCCATCCAGAAGGTGAGTGTATGTCTCTCTATCCGTCTTTCTTGGGTCACGACGTAGTTTGGAGATCGAAAGTTTTGCATTTATAACAAAAGTTATCCAGCGATGATCTGACTTTGAGATGTCGTCAGATACATGCCAGTTTCGTATGGTTTTAGAAATATTAGTTGTGGATGACGTAATGTCTATTAGTGTTTGACTGCGAGAGTTTATAAAAGTTGGTGTTGTACCTACTATTTAAAATGCTAAGATTTTTCTGTATTCTATATATAATAAAAATATATAAAGTGTGTTGCCACAATCTTAGAAAAATCACAAGCTTGATTATTTTATCAAAAAGTAGATATGACAATTATGTTTTAAAAATAATATTCCCCAAATGTACGCCTTGGCTGTTTCTACAGATGACCATTCTTTGCATAAATTTGTCAATAACATTTTGGATCAATTGCGGTCCAATTTCACTATATAAACGTGGAGAATGTTTTGCTTCAGGTCAGTAATCGTCTCTGGATTGTTAACATAGACTTTGTTCGTGAGGAAGCCCCCCACGAAAAAAACGAAGGGAGTTAGATCGCATAATCTTGCAGGCCACTGAATATCACCATTTCAAGAAATGTCGCGACCAGGTGTCCCTAACAGTGGCGGATTTAAAACTTGGTCTGGGGGGGGAGGTGCAACGTCCCCTCGAGCTACACAAAAGCATATACCAAAGAAACGGCCAAGTTCGCATGCGACATTTTCTTTATTGTTTAACCTTCTAAGAATAAGAAATGTACACATTTTCATAATGAAAGAAATATCTAAACCTGTCCTTGCGAAAACATAGCGGTTTGTTATCTTAACTCACCAAAATTCTAGTATTTGTTTATTTATACCTTCTGTCCATTTCGACTGATACAGTGACCGCCAGAAAGTGCGCAGCAATTTTTATCTTCGAATTTAACAAATTTATTTCATTTCGAAAAAGTTCTGCATACCTTCAAACCAAAATAGTACCCAACAAATCGGGTGAAAGTCTTATGGTAGAGTAAAGTACCACATTTTTACTTTACAATTTTTTTTTATTAAGAAATGTTTTAATTTCAAAGTTATGCACAAATACCAATTTTCGCTTACTTTGGACAAAAAATAGGATTCAATAGTTTTTTGTGAATTACCCTGTATAAAAAGTAGATCGCAATGATACAGCACACAAATTTTCATTTTCTGTAGACTTTATTAGAGATAACCGTAAATGTTATGTCAGAGTAGTCAGTTTCAAAAATATTATGGCCATTAAAAATAAGAACGTAAAAATTTTAAATATTTTTGCTGCACACCGTATTTTATTTTTTGGGGAATCAAAAAAATTTCTTCTGACTGAAATTTTGTGATACACTTTAACTTGAACCATCTTCCAAACCGTATATTTATTACTTACTTATTAGTCTTAAAAGCTTGTGGCGCGCCAAAAGTTCATACAGTCATTAATTTTGTTTGGCAGAAATTGTAAGCAGATACCTAAGTATGTAATTTTTTCTTTTCTATTCACGCGACAAGCTTTTAAGATAATAAATTTAACATAATATATTATATCTGTTTCAGTAATACCTTTGATACTACTTTTATTAGGATCCACCCACGCGAACTACGTCCACTTATAAATAGCATTTAGCATTGCCACAATGAAAAACTATACCAATTTTTTTCGTTGTAGAACATCTAAATAATAAAAGCTTGTTTTTAAAAAGTATTTTTTACAAGATTTTATTTTTAAATTTTTAGTTACGTCTTAACCTATGCATTCCTGATAATGCATCACTATTACAAGACATTTTATCTGTTATCGTATTCTACTCGTCAAAATCTTTTGTTTGATATAAATGCCAAGGGGCTTGTGAAGAAAAAGTAATCCGCCATCTTGTGGCGTCCGCCATATTGGGTTTAGAATGACGTCACATAGATTATCGTATTTTACTCGTCAAACTCACTCATTTGATGCCTATATCAAGGAGATTATGAAGAAAAAGGTAATCCGCCATCTTGTGGCGTCCGCCATAGTGAGTTTTTTATAACGTCACATAGCTTATCGTATTCTGCTCATCAAACCATTTCATTTAATAACCATATCAAGGGGATTGTAAAGAAAAAGGTAATCCGCCATCTTGGGGCGTCCGCCATATTGGATTGAGAACAATATTAAATATACTATATTGCATTGCCACCGGACTTATACCAGTGTACAAAATTCCAAAGCTCTAGCTTAAATAGAACAACTAGTCGACATTTTGATGGCAATATTTGACCTAAACATTCTAATACGAGTACATACATACTAACAGGTGAAGTTTTTTTTTTATCTTGTGACAGCCCACGAAGACCGAAGTCTAAGTACTATGTACCGTGGGTGTACTGGGGAATCGACTCACACATCCAGAGCTGGAAACATCCCTAGGGATTTCACCAGCCCTTCAAGAGGATGTGTGGGGTGGTACCACCTCGGTCGAGGAAGAACTCCTCTACCACCTTCCAAATAGTTAAATAAAAGCTTGTAAAAAGGCGAAGTACGACGTCTCGACTCAGACTGGAGAGTCTATGATATCAAGGATGCTCCTCATTTCCTCAAAAAAATTCAAGAAATTATTGAGGCGAAAAGGATAATCATTTGTTATAGGCACCTTAAACTAGTGGAGAACAAAAAATTTCGGTTAAGACGGAAGTATTGTACCGGAATGGCGATCCGTCTACGCGGTTTGTAAGTCTACTTAAACAAAAAAAATTACTAATATACGGTTGGGTATCAAACCCAACCGCAATTACCAGTCAAGAACTCCATTAAGAAGAAAAAACTGGACTCTTTGTCAGGATTTTCGGTTAAGTTGTCAGGACCTGCGTTGGCTACAAACGATCCGGAACTAGCTTGGTTAGATCCAATGTTTAAAAAACAGTATCAAAGGGGTTACGAAAATGGCGGAAGCGACAACATGACCTGTGACCAATGTGAAGATGATGAACAATGTTGTTGCCGCGTAGAGGATGTTGTGAATGTGATATAATTTTTTATAATGTTTTTTTTCCACATTTTTTTGCAATGTGCTTTTTGTCCATAACAATTTTTGTTTTTTGGAAAAACTATTAATGATTGTTGTGTGTTATAGTTATGCCAAAACAATACATTTTTCCGCAAAATGTTGGTGTTTTGTTCATCTTTTGTAATCGTATAGTAAACCGGTGGCAGTTTTTCTCATTTCCTAAAAATTACTAAAAGTGGACAAAGAAAGTCTGCTATTGGTTGGATTCATAATTTTTGGATGGTTATTTTTTGGGTATTTGCCATCAATATTTTACTAAATAGGTTAAATTGGATCCCTTCGTTCCAGGTCCAGTGACGTTAATTACACTGAAAAAATGTTTGTTATCTCTTAACAATATAGTATTGTGAAGGAAAATATAGTTACGAATACAACTTATATTGCTAGTGTTACCAGAGTCCAAAAAGCCGAATTGTCATCATAGCCAAATACATATCGTTATATTTTTAACCACTCAGTATTGCAGCTACAGCAATACTGTATAGTTATGGTATTGAAATAACTATATCATTAGTTATTTTAACAAAAATATTTATTTAAAATTTGATAACCATATAATTTGTTACCCTACAAATCCTGTATGGTTATCCTAGCAATACAGAATGTTTAAAAGCATTTTGTTGACGCCCAGCAACAGAACACCCGATCTTTTGCGATTATCGGCAATATTAAACGATGACCTCGAATTGGCTGTTAGTTCTAGTAAATCGCTGCATAGAATTGCATGTCTTTTTCTAACACCACAAATATGACGAGGATAAAGCATGTGCCCGGGTTCTTTCTTCTTTTGTATTTCCAGGAATTGTTTTGATTCTTGGTTGGAGGCATTATTTTATTTGGCGTATTTACTTTTTACCTTTATTTTATCAGAAGCTTTGAGCAGTGAAGGTGTTTGTGCTGACATCGATCTGTTAAGGTGTAATATGATTTCGAACTTTCTATGTATATTAATAATTACCTTGTTACCAGTACTACTGGTACTTTTAGTAGTTTGTCATTTTATGCTATTACTTGTCATAATTTATGTGAATGCTTTCTGCTAATTAAAGCCTAAAGTACAGTAACGGTTTGTCTCATTTCAATTTAATTAGCAGAAATATATATGGATAAGTTTTTGAAGCCGGAGCGATCTGAAGCAGATCCACATGAGGTCTCATCAGCAAAGGAATGGAAACACTGGCTTAAAACTTTCAAGAATTTCTTAGAAATAAGTGATAAAGATAATAAACTCGATGATAGTGCGAAACTAAAGCTCCTCACTAACTTTGTATCGCATAGTGTCTACGAATATATCAGCGAATGTGACAAATTCGAACAAGCTACCAAAATTTTAGAAGATTTGTATGTTAAACCAGTTAATGAGGTTTTTGCGAGATATATGTTAGCCACAAGAAAACAGCAGCCCACAGAAAGTATAGATCAATATGTCCAAGCTTCAAAGGTATTAAGCAAAAATTGCAATTTTAAATTGGCCACTGCAGATCAAAATAAAAATGATTTTATTCGCGATGCTTTTATAGGTGGATTATTAAAAATTGAAATCCGTCAGCGCCTTTTGGAAAATAATACTCTTAATTTAGAAGATGCTATTACTCAGTCTAGAGCCCTTGAAGAAGCGAGAAAGCAGTCAGACGTCTACTTTAGCCACAACTCCTTAAATGCCGCTTGTCCCGGTGAAATAGTCAATTAATCTCACACAAACCCTACATCTGCAGCTGCCTCATTACATTGTGGAAACTCCAGGCATCCCCGCATTAAATGTCCAGCTCGAAACGTAACCTGCACCAACTGTCAGAAACTTGGACATTTCGCAAAGGTATGCATGAAGTCAAAATACTCTAAATCAACATCAGCCTCAACACATCTCATCGCTTCTGCATCACGACCAATACTCTACTGTTTATCACAAGGACTGGTTAAGGCAGAAGTAAATGGTACACCTGCAAATGCTCTCATAGATACTGGAAGCTCAGACAGTTTTTTAGACTGCGATTTCTTCTTGTCTAACAAAATAAAAATGTATCCACCTCATGGTCAAGTTTCTATGGCAACCACCTCTTGTTCTTCACCTCTAAAAGGGTACTGCATAATAAATTTAATATTACCTACTGCAGAATATAAAAATTTTAAAATATCTGTTCTCTCCAAACTATGCACCGATATAATTATTGGTCATGACATAATGAAGCAACATATTAGAGTTGATATGACTTTTGGTGGCTCAAAACCGCCATTATCAATTTGTTGTCTTGCTGAAGCAAAAATAGAACCACCCCTTTTGTTTTCAAATATAACAAAAAACTGTAAACCTATAGCAACAAAGTCACGCCGGCACTCAAACGAAGATGAAAAATTTATTCAGCAAGAAGTTAAAAAGCTTTTAGAAGAAAATATTATTGAAGAAAGTACCTCACCATGGCGAGCACAGGTGTTAGTTGCGCAAAGTGAATATCACAAACGTCGAATGGTTATCGACTACTCACAAA
Organism: Philopedon plagiatum; assembly: GCA_963971165.1. Lineage (NCBI taxonomy): Eukaryota > Metazoa > Arthropoda > Insecta > Coleoptera > Curculionidae > Philopedon > Philopedon plagiatum. Next base: position 29,079,073 of record OZ020198.1, on the reverse strand, counting down.
CAATAAACAAATTCACTCAATTAGATGCATATCCTATACCCAACATAGAAAATATTGTATCAAAAGTAGCAAAGTATAGGGTGTTTAGCACTATAGATCTTAAAAGTGCCTATCATCAGATACCAATTAGGGACCATGATAAACCATTTACGGCTTTCGAAGCAGGAGGAAGTCTTTATCAGTTTCGCAGAATACCTTTTGGTGTAACGAATGGTGTGTCCTGTTTCCAAAGAACAATTGATTCTATTATTTCAAAAGAAAATTTGATCGGCGTTTTTGCTTACCTAGACGATGTAACTGTTTGTGGAGAAAACCAAGAAAATCACGACATCCACCTAGAAAAATTTCTAAATACCATACAAAAATTTGGATTAACCCTAAATCAAAACAAGTGCCAGTATAACAAAAATTCTATCAATCTGCTGGGATATACTATTGAAAACGGGACATTAAAACCAGATCCAGACAGACTTCAACCTCTCCTACATTTACCAGTGCCATGTAATGCTGCTGAACTCCGCAGAATAGTTGGAATGCTGTCTCACTATTCAAAATGGATCCATAAATTCTCAGATAAAATCAGAAGCCTTGTAAATTGTAAAAAATTTCCTTTAACACAAAGCCAAGTTCAAGATTTCGAAATTTTAAAAAAAGATGTTGCCAATTCCTTACTTTGGACTATTGACGATAATGCTTCATTGATTGTAGAAACAGACGCCTCAGACTATTGTATAGTCAGTTTGGAAGGCCTGTAGCTTTTTTTTCGAGAACTTTATCCGAAACTGAGCGACGACTGTCGAAAAAGAAGCATACGCCTGTGTAGAGGCACTTCGAAAATGGAGACATTTCCTCATGGGACGCCATTTTAAATTAGTAACTGACCAAGAAGCAGTATCCTTTATGTTTCATGCTACACAATCAAGCAAAATTAAAAATGAAAAAATTATGCGATGGCGTTTGGAATTATCTTGTTTCAACTATGATATCGTTTATCGGCCTGGAAGAGAAAACATAGTTGCTGACGCTTTATCAAGGATATGTGGAGCAAGTACCACTAACAAATTATATGAACTTCATAAGTCTCTATGTCACCCGGGCATTACAAGAATGTATCATTTTGTTCGTGTCCGCAACTTACCATTTTCTATCGAAGATGTCAAGAAAATGACAGCAACATGCCCCATATGTGCGGAAGTGAAGCCAAAATTTTACAAAAATCATAGTGGACACTTAGTAAAAGCCACATCTGCATTTGAACGTTTAAATATTGATTTTAAAGAACCTTTGCCGAGTGCTACAAATCATAAATATTTATTAACATTCTAGGTTTCCTTTTGCATTTCCTTGTTCAGATATGACTAGTTCTACTGTCATAGAATGCCTAGACCATCTGTTCACTGCTTTTGGTATGCCAGCTTATATTCATTCAGACCGAGGATCTTCTTTTATGTCCCATGAAATAGTGGCCTATCTTCAGTCTCGTGGGATAGCCCATAGCCGGACTACACCATACAACCCAGAAGGAAACGGACAAGTAGAAAGATATAATGGAATAATTTGGAATGCTGTAAATTTAGCACTTAAAACTCGAAATTTAAAAGTGACACAGTGGGAACTAGTTTTACCTGATGCTTTACACTCTATACGTTCCCTGCTGTGTACATCAACTAACTGTACGCCACATGAAAGGTTATTTTGTTATCAAAGAAGATCGACTAGTGGTACTTCCATACCTTCTTGGTTAACTCCTAAACAAAAAGTACTCCTTAAGAAACATGTCCGGCATAGCAAATATGACCCCCTAGTTGAAGAAGTGGAACTGGTGGAGCAAATCCAGAGTATGCAGTGATTCGTTATGAAAATGGGAAAGAATCTACAGTTTCCATAAAACATTTGGCACCAAGGGGAGATTTAAGTTTAATCAACCCCGACAATTCTGATCCTGTTACTGATACGAATCCCATTATTCCATTAATCGAGGCTGAAACTATTGAGTCTAGAAATGATGAACAAGGCCATCCAGATCCTGTTGGGCAAGATGTAAGCACTTTTGATGACCCGAGACCTAGCACTTCGGAGATAATTATTCAGCCGCAAGAAGAAGATCCCTCCGCTGTTCACGAAGCTACTATTGAGAATTTTGCAAATAAAGTTCGTCAATCCTCAAGAAAACGCAATCCCCCAGCATACTTAAAATATTATAATTGAAATTAACCCAAGGGAGAATGTAATATGATTTCGAACTTTCTATGTATATTAATAATTACCTTGTTACCAGTACTACTGGTACTTTTAGTAGTTTGTCATTTTATGCTATGACTTGTCATAATTTATGTGAATGCTTTCTGCTAATTAAAGCCTAAAGTACAGTAAAGGTTTGTCTCATTTCATAAGGTAAGGGAATTAAACTACTAGTAATATATTCTTTAAACTGTGCTACTAGTTTAATTTGATTTGTACAAATATTTTCGTTAATATTATATTAGAAAAGAAAGGATATGGACATGATGAACATTGTACGGAAAAAATGGAATATCCAAGTACCTAGGTATATTTTTTTTATCTTACGCCGTTTCTTATGTTAGGTGGACATGTTTGAACCAATCTGTGATACTGATAACAGTGATAACATAACCCTCGTTTCACGTTTTACTCCTTTTATAATATTTTTAAGGCAATACTTTTGATATGCAAGGAATAGGTTTGTGGTTTCTATGAAGTTCCCACAGACAATTCCGATTATTTCACTCATTTGTTAAAAGTCCCGTAAGATGAGTAAAGTTTTTTAAAATTACAGCGATAATTTTTTGACGTTACGTCAATTAAAAAAATTACACCGATAATTTTTTCCTGTCATTTTCTTGGTTGTCATATTAATTTCGATACAAACGAATGGCTTGCAATTGTTATAAACCCGTAGTTACTGTTAGCAGTTTGTGTTTTCATTCGTGAAATAATCCCCTAAATACCACTCGAGCTTTAAAATTACTGATAATTTTTCACTCTTACGTGTTTTCTTTGCAAATTTCACTCGTCCTGCGGACTCGTGAAATTATAGAAAACACGCAATCGTGAAAAATTATCCGTAATTTTTAAGCTCTCGTGGTATTATCCCCGAAAATAATTTGATTGTTATACAGCGTATCCAGAAACCATTCTAACAAATGGGAAACTTTTGTATTACTGATTTTACGAAAAAAAGTGTCTCTTTATAATAAGTTCCGCATTGTGAGAAAATAGCATTGCCATTTGCCATTCAAAAATTTGATCTAGTACGTACGGGGTGGCTCAAAAATGAAAGTCTTAATCCACGTCAAGCTAAAAAACAAAATCGTTATTTAAAGGTAATTTGTCACTGCAAACGTACAATAAATTATACGTTTTTTTTTCATTAAAAAATATACAGCATGTCTTCGAAATGGAAAAATGTGTATTATTAATTTTACGAAAAACAGCGTCTCTTTATAAAAAGTTCTGCATCGTGAGAAAATAGCATTGCCATTCAAAAATTTTATCTAGTACATACAGGGTGATTCAAAAATGAAAAAGTCCTAATTCTCATGAAGCTTAAAAGAAAAAATCGTTATTTAAAGGTAAACTGCCACTGCAAATGTACAATACAATAATGCTTGTTTTATTTAAAAAAATATACAGCATGTCTTCGAAATGGACAAATTTTTATTACTGATTTTACGAAAAAAGCGTCTCTTTATAAAAAGTTGGGCATCGTGAGGAAATAGCATTGCCATTCAAAAATTTGGTCAAGGGCATACAGGGTGGCTCAAACATAAAAGTCCTAATCCACGTGAAGCTAAAAAAACAAAATCGGTATTTAAAGGTAAACTGTCACTGCAAATGTACAATACAATTATATGTTTTTTTTATTAAAAAAAAATATAAGTACCTACAACATGTCTTCGAAATGAAAAAATTTGTAATTATTAGGTATTGATTTTACGAAAAAAGTGTGTCTTTATAAAAAGGTCTGCTTCATGATAAAATAGCTTTGCCATTCAAAAATTTAATCTAGTACATACAGGGTGACTCAGAAATGAAAAAGTCTTAGTCCACGTGAAGCTAAAAAGACAAAATTGTTATTTAGAGGTAAACTGCCACTGCAAATGTACAATACAATGATGCTTTCGTTTCATTAAAAAATATATACGGTATGTCTTCAAAATGGGAAAAACGGTATTATTGATTTTACGAAAAAAAGTGTCTGTTTATGAAAAGTTCTGCTTCGTGATAAAATAGCCCTGCCATTTAAAAATTTTATCTAGCACATACAGAGTGACTCAAAAATGAAAAAGTCCCAATCCACGTGAAGCTAAAAAGACAAAAGCGTTATTTAAAAGTAAACTGCTACTGCAAATGTACCAACCAGAGTTATTTTTTTATGTTAGTGAATTAGGTTTGGAACATACAAAAATAAAATTATATTTTTAATATCGCCTTTACAAAAAATGTTTATATTAATAAAAAGTTCTACATTGTGAAAAATTCAAATATTTTATCTATGGCATACAGGGTGACTAAAAATTTAAATCAAAATTGTGACTTTCTGAGCCACCCTGTATTGTCCTTCGTCAAGCTTTTGAATAACCATGCTTTTTGACAATGTAGAACTTTTTATGAAGATATAGGTATCTTTTTGTAAAGTCGGTAATAAAAAAAAATTTTGACTCGTGTATGTTTCAAACCTAATTCACTAAAAAACCAAAAACACGCTTTTATGAGTAGCGTGCTAAAACGTTCAAAATAAATTATAGTTTATGGTTGGTATACAAAGTTTTTCTGTCGAAATGAGAAATTTGTGTTAGAAATTTATAAAACTAGGACTGTACTTTCTTAACTGTTGTCTTGTTAATTTTATCATTTATTTTAGAACATGAACAAGCACTGGCTTTAAGCCTTTTGCCCTATCTTTTCTCAAAAACTGTTTTAATAAAACCCAAGGCACACAGAAAAATTCAGTGGAGGTCATCCAAGTTGGAAGTACAAGAATCGTTTATGGTGCACGTTAAAACCGCTGCAGAAGTTCAACCTTTTTTGGAACGCCGCGCCGTTGCAAAAAATATATGGACCTAAAAGAACCTTTTTTTTAACTTGGAATAAATTTTGTTTTGCATATTTTGTGTTTGTTTTCCCAATTGCCTACCCAACCTAACAATACAATATAGTTATTGTAGCCATAACATATAGTTAACTAACAATAGAGTATAGTTATTGTAACCGTAACATACAGATAACTAACAATACAATATAGTTATTGTAACTATAACATATAGCTAACTAAAAATACAATATAGTGATTGTAACCATAACATATAGTTAACCAACAATACAATATGGTTATTGCAACTATAACATATAGTTAACTAACAATACAATATAGATATTGTAACTATACCATATAGTTAACTAACAATATTTTCTTGTTAAGTTAACTGTCTAATATGGTTATATGAATCCTAAGCATTGTTTGCCTAGCAATTTTCCATATTGTCAGAGGTATCAAAATCATATTGTTACCATAACAATATTTACTTAACCATATCCATATGGTGCTGATAACAATATGTATGGCTGTGCCTATACTAATCATACAGTATTGTTAGGATCATGATATATATGGTTATGGTAACAATACATTTTTTTTCAGTGTACAACGTAGGAAATCTAATTAAGTGGCGATATAAGGTATGTGATTGTTGTTGTATTGTTTTCCGCGTCAGTGCTGAAAAAACTTTCAGCACTAGTGCTGAAAATATTTTCAGTACTAGTGTGGAAAACTGCAACTTTTAATACGCATATAAGTGCGGAAAGTAGTTACATTCCTCACGATCGTTAAAAAAAGAGTTTTTTTAAATTACTCCCTTTTTGCAGACTGACTAAAAATTATTAAAGTCATTCCAAATAAAAAAAAACATTACTTTAATCAAGTTTTATATTTTAATTCAGCTTGCTTACTTCGTAAGCTGTAATAAGCTAATTGAACAATTAGACTGTAACACAATACATAATAACGACATTGGCTTAAGCAATACCACACATCAATTAAGTTTGTTACGTGAATATGCCGGATATAAACCACCAATAATGTGATTCACGAGTGTGTTATTAAGATAACGGTAACGGAAATCTCTTCATCTTAAGGCCTAAAAGCCACTTTTACACGAAAATATACTACAGTTTGCTATATACAGTAATTCATGACAAGTCAAATGTCATACGGAAACTCCTCGAAATCCTGATAAAGGGTAAAACTGTTATGGGAATTTAGACACTCAGCAATTCGTCTTGGCATGCTTCTGAACAAATGATAACAGGCAATTTGAATTTCACCTCTTAACTCGGTCAAGTACGTAATGGGTTAGGTAATCTGCTAAGTCTTCCTCAGATTACGTTCTAGTGGGCAAAAGCCAGGAAAGCGTAGAGGCCAAGAAGGTACCTTAACTTTCAATTGCTGTGCGTTTTTCTGCTGAAAAACCCTATCGAGTTTAATCTTACACAGACCCAGTTATATCCAACAATTTTTTTTTTGGAAACAATACAGTATTTCTAGGTTTTGCAGCTTTTATGGCAGGAAGTGTGAATTAGTTTTTGTCACCTATTCAAAGAATATTTCTTAAAACAACGCAAATGGTTAAAATAAAATATTTATTTTAATTATGGAAACGAATTTACGCTACGGAAGTTGTACTTTACGTTAGATATTTTGTCAGGTCTCCAGTTTTGCCACCGAATGAAGAAGTTAGCATATCATGGTTAAGAAAGCTCCCGGAGACTTCACAAGTTCTTCGCCATGAAGTGGTAGTAGAATGGAATAAAATAATATAAGAAGAAATAACTTAACTTATCAGTAGACTTGGCTAGTTTGGTCTGTTACCAGAGGTGTATATGTCGAAAATTAAGTACGTACATACACATACGGTATTTGAGAAAAATAATTTAATTCCTGGGCGTTGCTGTAATTGTGTGAAATAAAAAACGGTCAAGTGCGAGTTCGACTCGCTCACAGAGGGTTCGGCAGCGGGCCGTAAATTTGAAGAATTTTTTTTCTATGGAGTAGTCTTGCACCATGTAACATACACTAAAAAGGTCAAAATGGCGCACAATTTTATCGTCCAGGCAGGGATAAATCGACAACCGGTAACAGCCTGGGCAATACGTGTGCGCGCGGCAAAGAGCTCGCGCACATTTTTGTTTTGTTCTTGTGGGGAACTTTTTTTCCCACTTATTGTTTTCGACTTCTATATTTTTTAGTTTTTTTGACATCTGCGCAGTAGACCAAAATGCGTACCACGCGCAAACCGAGCGTTCTAGACATGCCCACGGAATTTTAGGGGATGTACTTTGGAGTCTAGATTCAAACCCATCTACTTTCAAGAATATATCTTCAATAATAGTAAAGCTACAACTAAGCATTTAACTTTTTTCTTAACTTTTTTTCAACTTTTGTATTTTTTGTTTTTTATATTTTTCGGTTTTTGACATCTGCGCACTAGACCAAAATGCGTATGACTCGCAAACCGGGCGTGCTAGACATGCGCACGGAATTTCAGAAGATGTACCTACTTTGGTGTCTACATTCGAACCTATCCACTTTTAAGAATATATCGACGGGGTAGCGCACAAATGTTGTAAGTCCATTGAAAATACAGTTCACTTAAAACAGTTGTGCGCTAGACCATCGATATCTTCAATAGTAAAGCTACAACTACGTATTTAACTTTAGAGACCGGATTTCCATATTACATGACGCAAGAATCTGGGCCAGACTCAGGTACCTAACTGATGGAAGGCAAATGGCAAATGAAATGAAATTAATATTATATTTTGTCAACAAGTCATAGGTGACAATCTGTTTAATAAATATACATGAAGCAAGTGAAAAGTTAACCTTTACATCTAATACATAAAATATAACCTATATAAAAGTTACACACTTTTTTTGTCCTACCTTTCAGGATCCTTAGGGCATCGAAAAAATAAAACATTATTACATTACGATCACTAATATTATACCCATCAACACTCCAATTCCAAGAATGAGACGCCATTAAAAAACTAAATTTTATTTGACGCACTCGGTACTTCCCTTTAAGCGACACGAATTTGACGTGTAGAAACTACCCGGTGTAGCCCGCGCCTGATTTTGCCAGGAATCGAGCGCTACGGGCTTTGGCAAGAAGCAAGCATCGGCAGAGGGGGATTTACAGCGCGATAGGCAAGTGACTATACTATTTAGAATATGTTTCGACGATGCCATAGGTATTAGGAACTTTCGTGCTGTAAGAAATTCACAATATTTTATGTGGTAAGGAATCCTGTATGCGCGAGTCGAACTCATACTCAACCGGTTTTTTTATTTCACACAATCAGGGCAACGCCCATGAAATAAATTATTTTTGTCAAATATCGTATACGTACGTACCTACTTAATTTTCGGCATCGGCGCCTCTGGTAACACACCAAAAGTGGCCACGTTTACTTGTCAGTTAAATGCCGAGAAAACCCAATAAATATTGTTAATAATAGTTAACTGAAACTAATTTCCTAGTCAGCTATTTAATTTTAATGTATTTTGACTATCTATGTCTTCTTTTTCGACTTTGTGTTTTCGCAGCATTAAAAAGGGGGGCGATGTCCCAGGTTAATCGTCTTTACAACATCCGAACTTAATGTTCTTCGTTTATCCCTTAAATCATTCTTGATCTCATCCACCCCCCTCTGGTTTGGTCTTTCTCTCCTTCACTTCCCAAAAAATTCTACTTTCATTATCACTGTGCCGAAGTAATCATTATTAATTTACTCATCGATAAGTCATCAGGTTCGTTAGTCTAATGTCTCTAACCTTCTTTTTTCCTGTATCTTTTTAGATATTTCCAAAACCTTGGTGGTCCCCCCTGTCTTTCATTCCTAATCTTATCTCTTCTTGTTACCTTCCACATTAATCTCAACATTCTCATTTATGACACAACTGATCTTTTTTCATGAAATTTCTGAATTAATCTCATTTGCGCTTCCCACTGCTTTGTAAACCACATCCCCTCTTCTTGGCCTTTCGTGCAGTAACACCATTCTTCTCTTTCGCTTGCACTCGGTGTGTTATTTCCAGATTCAACGATCCATTTTCTGTAGTGGTAAAACCTAATTATTTAAAATTCATTACTGTATTTAGGTCTTCTGTGCATCCTTATTTGTAACGATTCTTGCCCATTGGACTCCTAGCTTTTTTTCTACTAATTTTCAGGCTTCTATCTTCTAAAGATCTCCAGCGGATGTTTACTTTCCTTTCAGCGTTTTTCCTGCTGTGCTTCACCGAAAAATATTATCCATAAATGTACATCTACTTCTATAAAATTATTAAGTTTAGTTATACTGATTATTAGTGTTCCGTGCTAAAATTAGCAAAACGGGACACTTATGAAATTATTTCGGTGTCTGTCCGTCCACCCATCTGTCTGCAACTGGCGATTTTCTCTGAAACTTTTCGACGTAAAAATTTGAAATTAAGCACAGAGATGAGTGTGTGGTGGTCCAATTATAGACGTGAAGTATAAAAAGTTTGATTTTGATTTTGGGGGTTAATTTCACTGGGTAAATTGAGAAATGGGAAAAAAAATTTCAAGGGCATCTTGTAGGGTGTTAAATGAATACTCACTAATGTACGAATTCAACATATAAATGATGTATTTTTTTCCATTTTTTTAACATTTTTCGGAAAAGACTTAAAGATTGTTCTCCCCCGCCCTTATTACCAAAAGGGTAGCTCAGAAAAATCTGAAAAAATCCTGAACATTGAGAATCAGGTGTAGATTGAGCCAAAAATTATCAGCATTGAAAAATTCTAGTGCGATCAATTGTTGTAAATAATTTATTTGTTTATTTCCTTGTAACCGCTAAACCATTGACTTTCGAGAAATAGTTTTTCGACAAAAATATTTCCCACGATGTAGAAATAACTTTTGTTCCTACACGTTTTTCAAAATTTTTAATTTAGCTCAATCGAAACGCTCTTCACTCAGCTCCGCGCATACGCGATGTGATACGCCGTTGGTGCCGTCGGCGGCGCGTAGCGCGGCAGATGGGCGGAGATCGAGCGGCCGAGGTTTACTCAGGTTGCTGATGGCAGGAGTACTAATTGTGCAAGTATAGCTTGCACTTGACCGAATTTTTTATTTCTGTTACCCATCAATCTGTAATTAAATTGTCTGCAAGGTTATCGCTAATTAAAAAAAATATATTCACAAAATATCCGTAAAACTGTTGTGTTTATTTAATACACAAAATAACTGTCATTAACTTACTTTAAGATATTATCGAATAAGGAAACAAAATCCCTTAACTACAAACAACCATTATTTTCTCTGCTTACGAGATTTTTATCTCAATCGATTTTCTTTGTATCATTTTATTATTGTTGATCAATTTTTCAATAATTTTTTAATCTAAAAAATCAAATAATGTGTTTATGTATTGTGTTTATTTCTGCGTTGATTCAAGCAATTATTTGGAAAAGAGGAAATTTTGACATAACTCTACAAAGGGATAACAAACATATCAGTGACCCAGTCTTTTTGTTATAGCTTTACAAACACGCTATATGACATATAGCGTGCACGCAATTATATAAAACTTTCGGTGTAATTATTTTCTATTTTACCCATTGTAAATATTCTTTAGCTAATGTCGATAAATTGGTTATACAGTGTGGGCTCTAGTCAACTGTATTATTTTGTAATGCTTTATTAAAACCAATTTTCAAAATATTGTTCAAGGCCGCATTTAAAACTGAATTAATTGTTTATAATCATTCGAAAAAAGTAATTTGGCTTTAAGCGGCGGAATGCTATTTCAGTCTATTCTGTTTTTAAGCATCATTCTTTTTTAACATTTTTTTTTATTCATTTCAATATCTTTATTCTAAAAGGAAACACAAATTCTAAAAGGGAACTATGGAGTTTACAATCACAAAAATTTAAGAAAAATATACTACATTCAATTATTACAGATTAAACAAACACTAATATCGTAAATTGCCTCCTCGTGCTCTGATAAATAACTTCTGCCATGCGACGTGGTAAGCTCGGAATGCAATTATTAATTGCCTCTTGCGGAATGTTTTGCCACTCTTCTAGAAGAGCCATTTGAAGATCTGGAATAGTTTCTGGTTGTCAGTTGCGAATACTCCTTCCTAACATGTCCCACACGTGCTCTATCGGATTTGGATCTGGGCTACGTGGGCACCAGTCTAATCGTTGAATGTTGTCCATATAATCCAGATAATCACTGACAACTCGTGCGATGTGGGGCCTGACAGTATCGTGCAGATTATAATCAAGTTGAAAGCATCCGCAATATACCAAAACTTCATTAAAATCGATGCAATATCAAAAATGTTATTTAAGATTAAACTTGAACAAAATTATATTTGTCCGTCTTCTTTTGTCCAGAGTGTATATACAATACATTCATCCGTTTTTGGTCATGTAAAGGAATAAAATTTAAAAAAAGGTCCTTGCAACCAATATTTCAAACCAAGGCAAAAACTACTTAATACAAATTAAAATCTAATATATATAGCAAACATTTAGAGATAATTAATAATCTACAAACTCTGGCCTGTACAATAAACGAAATAAAACATCTTTAACGCCGCCCAGAGGGGCCAAAAGCATCCATACCTGGCAAAAAACCCAAACTTAAAATTTCACCCTATTGTAAAGTAATATTTGTAATTAATGAAGAAATAAACCAGGTACCTAGAACCGCTTTTGGTTTTACAGGTCAGTACCTGTGGGTCTAGGCACGCCGCCGCGCCGCGCCGGTCGAAAGTTGTATTTCGTGCGAGTTACTGTTTAGTTAGCCAGTAAAAAAAAAGTTCAAAACCAAGCTGTTATGCAATTGTTAGAAGAACCAGATTTTAATATTTCAAGTCCATCTTCAACAGATCAAGAGTTATTAGACGAAAGTGGGGAGTCAAGTTAATACATGTATGTTTGTAAAGTCCAATTGTAATTAGAATTTACTTTAATAAGAATTTTAATTGTTTTTAATAAATGCATATTCTCGTATTGTGTTGTTCTTTCCTACTCTTCGTTAAAAATACCTGCAAATTTAAGGTACATAACTTACCTTTTATTTGGAAACATAAACAAATAATAACAGAATAAAATTTTATCACCATTACTTAGATGTCTCAAATAATTTTTGCCAACTTTCGACGTTACTGGCCCCTCTGTGCGCCGGTTCAGATACCTAAACTTTTATAAATCATATATTTTTACAGAAAATATACAGACAATATTCAGTAATCTATATTTTTCTGTTATTCTATTAAATATTTTTTTGAAAGGTACCCCGAGTCAAACTTAGTAATAATTTTTTTTTTCAAAAAAATTAACCGCCTTCACAAAAGAAAAAGTATGAAATAATATTTTTACGTATTTATAACTGTGGTTAATGGTAAACTTAATTTTGTTCAAAGTTAGGTAACTTGTACAAGTTGCCTAACTTTGAACAAAATTAATTTCTGAACTTTGAAGTCTGCGCAATTTCCCAGTATAAGGATCCGCAATGATAATTCATAAACAATTAATGAGTTCAGAACTTTTATGTACAAATTACTTAAAGTCGAACGCAATGTGGCTGACGTTTAGGCCCAGTAAGAAATAACTAAAAATATTACTCTTTATTAACAATTTGTTAATGTGTTATCAAGGATTCCTATTATACTTTAAAATTGCGCCGACTTCAAAGTTTAGAACTTTACTCTACAAGTTACCTAACTTTGAACAAAATCACGTTTACCATTAACCACAGTTATAAATACGTAACAATATTACTTTATACTTTTCAGTGCTTTTTCTTTTGTGAAGTCGGTTCATTTTTTTGGAAAAAAAATATTTCTTTTTATTTTAGTTCACCTATTCCCCTCACCCCGTCATCTTATCGCCCCTTATTTAAATTTGTAATGTCCATGTAATATTGGGTTTTCAGACCTCAATAACCCCGAAAATGAAGTTAACATTTTGAAAGAATTTTTCACCCGCTCGTTTCGCCCCCCCCCCTCGTATTTTTGTTACATCGTTACAGAAACCTAGCTTTTCTGACCTCAATAACCCCGAAAATGACCCATTAGTTAACATTATTGAAGAAATTGGCAGTCGCTCCTCTTTACTCCCTCGCCGGTAATTTAAAATTAGATTTTCTGACCTCAATAACCCCTAAAATGACACTTTAGTTAACATTTTTGGACAGTTTCCTAGTCTCTCCTTTTTATACTCAGTTCGCGATATGAGCAAACTCAAATAATCGGTTGCCGAAATTCGGAATCTGTTTAAACTGATTTACACATTTCGCGGACTGAGCAATCCGTAGTTGCTCAAATGCCGAATATGAATATATTTTGGCAAATAATCATTATTAGTTTTACATTTCGGCGGCTGTGCATTTTAAAAATGCGCAATTTCCGTATACGTGTACCTATACTAGAAATGAGTTTCAGGTTAGCACTATTTTGGTTTTTGTTTCATGTTCTGACTTTATAAGTGAAATTCTCTCTTACAGTTGTCCCAAAATTGGATTTCTAACTGCGGAAGGTATTTCATTAACCATCAACGCCGTCCCCAATGAGACAGATTGCTGCTAAGGGAACTAGGTCCAAGCAAGGGTTTATAAGATGTGATTGCAAGAAACCATGTCAAAATAAAAAGTGCAAATGTGTTTCAGGCAATGTCAAATGTAACAGCAAGTGTCATGATAGTTCCTCCTGTTACAATACATAGATAAAATTACAACTTTCATTCAAGTTATATCCTGTTTCTGAGAAATATATTTTTTTCTGACCAATAGTAAGTATTTTTGTAATTTCATTCGAGATCTGAGCATTTCTAGAATACACAATCGGCAAAATGTTAGATCGGAATGATCATTTGCCGACATATCTTTGGATTTGGCATTTGAGTAAAAGCAAATTGATCTGTTGGCAGATTGCGTAATTTACCTTACACAAATGCCGAAATAGAACATATTTTCGGCAACCGATTATTGGACTTTGCTCATATCGCGAACTGAGTATTTATTTCGGTGAATGGGCGAACTCGGCATATGAGTCTAACATATACATCCATTTTTGGTCGTAAAGGCAAAAATAAAATAATGTTTCCTTACAACCACATATTTCATACAAATGTCAAAAAAAATTAACAAAAATTAAAATCTGGCGCGTCCACGCGTGCCATTTCTAGCATCCTATTGTAAAAGTTGACAGATAACATCGGTGCCAAATGCATTTAAAAAAATGTGTTTTTTATATAAATACTAAGTAAAACCAAAGAGAGGAATTCACTACATAAACTTCTTAAACCACCTGATATCTTTACCTAATAATTCTTTTACTAATACAATTAATAATATACAACAATAATAATACAATTAGAGATAGAGAACTTTAATCTTTTTAAGAAGGGCTGAATGGGTTCGGTAATTCCGGGACACATTTGTAAAATTTTTTAATCCGTTGCGAAGACTTTGTAAAAGCCTTTTTGGTGCTGGCAATTAGGTTGTCAACATCTGGATACTTGCTTCCAATTATTTCTGCCACTTGGTGAAAAGCATGTAGTAAACAGGTTATATGCAATAAATTAGGACACAAGTTTTATGTAAGCCATCTCGCTGGTTTTACCGTATATGCAGCACAGTCTGTAACTAATATTACAACATTGTTGGTATTACTGTCAAACTTTTCTAGAGCTTGCGTTAGTAGTTGTTGGATTGCTTCAGCGTTGCCTTTTCTGATCTTCTACTTGCAAGTACATACGGCTTTGTTGGTGGATTTGGTGTTAATATGCGCACTAAAACAATACTTCCTACTTGGTTATTTTTGGTATCTGTATTTCCATTAACTGTCACCTAAAGTTTTTTATTATGTAATTCGGACCCAGTGGTATTACCCCTTTGCTCTTTGATACGAGGAAAAGCGTACCGTAATTGCCACTGGGTCGGTAGGAGCAACTTATGCACATATTTGCTCCAAAAGGATGACAAATGTTCGTTTTCAAGCACGCGGAAAGGAATATTGCAACAGATTACCTAATACAAGTATTATATCATATATAAAGCCACAATAAGGCATCCACAGCTGATGCCGGTTTAACACATGTTTTTACTCTGAATATGTTGTCTGCAGCTAAAGAAAATTCAACCCATGATGCACGTGTCATAAACAGAACATTTTATTCCCTCCATTGTATTTTATGTCACGAAAGCGGTATAAAAATCTTTGCACCTTGTACCCAAATGGCAAAGTGCGACGAGGCATCGCCATGGCAACGCTAAAGGAGAATGTATCTGTATCTGAGAAGCAACCCGCCGTGACACCATTGCTTGCTACCGCGAAACTAAAAATAGCAGCTCTGCCGACTGCCGACGTGCCGTCGACTGTTGCTTTGTACTACCGATACAGCCCTGGAATTACATACATATGTTTGCAACTCTTTAAATAACATCTATTAAATCAGTCTTTTATCTAAAAAGCGTCATCGCTTCAAACTACTTCACCTCTAAAATCGTGTTTCTGGATAACTCAAAACTACCGTAAATCGCTTTTTACGCCCATATGCCGCTCTCAAAGAGCTTTCAAGAACTTCCCACAGTGGACCGTGACCATAAAAAGCAGGTTGCAAACACATATTTATAAAATGAATGTTTGTATGTATATGGCCAGTTATTGGGTCCCTTCATTAATTCGTTAAAAGGAGAGAAACAGTTACTATGATAACGCCATAAACTCCGAAATTATACGACCATATGACGCATTTTTGGGATAAGAGGCAGGCCTGGTGTTATCGCCAGTCGCCAGAAAAGGTCGCAGATATAATGTAAGGCAGCGATAAAAGATTTTATAGTTTTCTGTTTGCTTATGCCGAATTAAATATTTATTTCATAAAAGTATTAATAATTATTATTGTTGTTATTTCCGCTTGAAACTAAAAGGCACGTGTTTCTGTTATACCCCTGGGAGCTGCCACAGCCAGTATAATTAGATTTTCAAGATAGAACTGACGTATGCTAATTTTAAATAGGTAGAAAATTTAATTAATTCTAATTATAATATAAAAAATAATAAACTATACGTCTAAAACAAGCATTCCAGATTTTGTGCTAGGTAACGTGATATAAACGAATGTTATAAAAAAAATTAATTTATAATTTTAGAACAAAAAGCAATCTTCTTGCATCAATGTTTAAATGTTTATTAACAATCTGACTATTCGAATATTTAACATTAAAATGTTGTAGAGACATAAGATGGCTCTGAAGAGTCACATTATGTTTGAAAATACATAAACGTTGCCTCATATTAGGTGGAAATTTCTACTTAATATCTCGCGATTTCCAGAAAGTAAGTCGAAATTTCCAGATACCAAGTGGAAATTTCCATATATCATTTGGAAATTTCCACTTAATATATGGAAATTTCCAAATATTATCTGGAACTTTCTAGCTACTATTTGAAAATTTCCAGATACTATTTGGAAATTTCGAGATATTAAGTGGAAATTTCCATTTGATATCTGTAAATTTCCACTTGATATCTGTAAATTTCCACTTAGTATCTGTGAATATCCAGATATTAGATGGAAATTTCCAAATACTATCTGAAAAATTCCACTCAGTATCTGCTAATTTCCAGATAATATTTGGAAATTTCCACTTACTACCTGGAAATTTCCAAATAGTAAGTGGAAAAATTTTATATCATTTTGGGGACGCAGATAGTTTAGAAAATACATAAGTACCATTAAATATCCTTAACGCAACTTTTAACGTGTATAGTTGTAGCTCTTGTAGTGATTTCGATTGTTAAAAAATAAAAAAAATCTTGTACCTTGTAAGGGGCATAGAATATTAAATTCTATTTTAATATGGGACAACCCATGTAGAGATTCTGTCCTTCCTTTGAGACAAGAGACATTATTTGGTGGGTTTCAGGACCTTACAAGGCATTTTAACAAAGAATCCATGGTGTAAAAAAATCTTGGCAACTTCATGGATACCGGTGGATGCATTTAAAATGCATCCACGCATATTATTTCCCATACCTACTTCAATTATTTTGATAAAGCAGAACTGTAATATGAATCGGTCTATTACACGTTCATCAAAGATGTAGTTAGCTTTCATTGAATAAAAAAAATGCATCCAATATAAAGCATGATGTTTTCTTAAAATAGTCCACCAAGACTCTATTCTTTGGCCGGCTGTACTTCTTCCAAAAAAGGGGGCTACTGAAGCTTCTTCGAAATATTGCTGTGTAAAAATTGCTGCATCTTCGCAATATGACCATTTTCAGTTCCGTTGTCGGCTCTTATATATCGGAGAAAACCTTGGAAATCACGTATTGTGTTATAGTATTAGGATGCAATTACTTTGGGATCATTGTTAGTTTTAGCAGCCCTTAACCAAAACACATACCTTAAGAACCCATCTGTACATGTATTAATGCATATACCGTATGGTTTTAATTTATTATAGGAATCTAAATCCCACAGAAAATTTGGGCCTTTGTTAAAATAATTTCTTCGTCTAACCTACACCTCTTACGAAATTCAACTCCTGTGGAGCCAAGTAATCTTAACATTAAAAGAACTGTTTTGCTTTTCACAACATAACCTTCTTTATCCATGAAGTTGTCCAGCTTTTTTTATTTAGTCTTAAATAAAACCTACTAAATAGTTAAATCGGTAAAACTTTTTCTTCTATACCATCGATTCATTCTTAAAATGCATATTAACGTCCTAAAACTCACCAAATAATGTTCTTTGTGTCGAAGAAAGGACAGAATTTTTACATGGGTTAGTACCATATCAAAATAGAATTTAATATTCTATACCCATTACAAGGTACAAGGTTTTGTTTGATTTTTTAACGATAAAAATCACTACCAGAGCTACATCTACAAACGTTAAAAGTTGCGTTAAGGATATTTAAATGGTACTTATTTATTTTCTAAACTGTTTGCGTCCCCAAAATAATAACACATTTTTTTACTGCCAATTTGGAATTTTCAAGACAGTAAGTGGAAATTTCTACTTACTTGCTGAAAATCTCGAGATATTAAGTAGAAATTTTCACTTAATATGTGGCAACGTTTACGTATTTTCAAATATATCAAGGTCCTTCAGAGCCATCGTAAGAGACAAGATTTAATTAGCATTGTTTTTTAATTTATACTTATTACTAATGGTGGGCAGAATCATATTATTTTAAAAATTGGATTATTGTGTACTGAATTATTATTTTCGTAAACAGATTATACTTAGAATTAGGTATGTTCCCTATGCCGTGCAACCACCTATAATTCATATTGGGCGGCATATTCCGATGTTCTCTTGTCACTCGTTATTCATATCGGTATATGTTATTTATACTTTAAAATTTTGCTGCTGCTAGGAGCGAATCGCGTTGTTGTTGATTCTTAAAGTTTTTAGTTATTTACTTTTACTTTATTAATTTTATTATTCCCTATTTAATTTATATTTAACTAACTACGTTGTTGCTTTCTTAACACGTAAATGTTATTTTATTATAACAAGCTGTAGCATTGTAGTATATTACTAAAAATCTAAAAAGTTAAATAAACTCGTTTTTCATACTATTTAGCAAACAGGGTGGCAACAATCTAAATGGCGGATTACAAGCAAGGTTTATTTATTTCTTTGCGGTAATTTAATCCTGTAAAGCTAACGTTGTTTAATACATTGAGATAAATTGCTTCCTAGCTAAATATCCTTCTCAGAGTAGAAGTTTTAGACTATAATCTGACTTATGATTATGTTTAATTCAAACTATCTCATCTCTGCTTAATACCTGACAAAGATAATGTACATTTCCCCAAGCTTGCCTAAGTCTTCACGATAACTTACTTCTGTAAAGTGAAAAATACAGGGGTTAGCGCAAAGAGTAAAAAACTTTCCTATTTGTAAGTTTGGCGAATCTCGCGTACATCACGTATAAAAATGGGCATTCCACAACGACGCTTCGGTCCATAAGTAGAAAGGATCTTTAGATTACATATAAATTACTGGCCTTCTTCCATAGTATTAAAATATTAAGTAGCAACTCTGCTAAGTCGGAGCTGATTCCAAATGTAGAAGGTGTGACGCAACTAGACCAGTTTTTATGTTACTTTTAGCAGAGACTATAAAGAATATAGACAAATTCTCGAATACACCGAAATGGAACTGAAAGCGGGTGTCCCTTGAAACATTTGGATGGGATTACTGGTTTATGGTTTAGGAATTTGTTTGTTTGCCATATCTATAAAGTACATTTATATTCATATAAATATAATGGTGGACAAATAAATTCCTAAGCCATAAACCAGTAAACCCACAAAATGTCTTAAGGGAGACCCGCTTTTTGGTCCATTTTTGTTACACGCCAGTGTTCGTCTACGTATTATTTAGTCTATGCTTTTAGGAAATGTCTAACCCTTATTAGAATTAAAAGGAATATTTTTGGAGAAATACCGAAATGACACTCGAAGATTCAAATCAACGAGACTACTCTGCAGTAACTTTGGAGAGGTCATGAAGATCGCCACCTAACTGTTCTGTCTGAATGTTTACACTTTCAAAAGAGTACGGCGAATTTAAAATTTCTGTGTTCATTTTTGGAATAAACAAATTTTATCTGTTTCATAAAGTAATTTCAGGAAGAAAAAACAAGCCGCCTTATAAAAGAACTACTTTTAGTCACGGTACCCATGAAGTAACTATTAGATCTAGGAAAAGTTAAACTTCCCGAGCTTAAAACAATATTTAGTTGAAATATTGCTAAATTATATAATGATATTGTCACGTAGGGGGTTGTAGGGTTTGATAAATTATAGTAAAATATACCAAAGCACTTACGTTTAGATTCACTAAGAAGGTTTAAGATTTAATACTGGTTTAAATGAAGATCTTATAATTGATCAGTTATGTTTTGACAGGTTTTTGTCCTGTCATTGTTAATAAATCTTCATTAAAATCTTATGACTTATCCTGATATTTCAGAGATTTTCTTGGTGTCCAGATGATTTTCATCTTGGAACGGATTGCTGTAATCAATCTAGTTACGTACTAAAATTACCCTTTTCTTTATAAATTTGCAAAAAAGCTCGGAAACAAATTCATAGTATAAAACTTAGTTGTCTTATTCTTACACCTGCCAGTTTAAAACTTTTGGTTGTCAAATCAGACCGGACTAGCGTTGGAGAATCTGGCCGTTATATTTTAAACATGTACAGCGCAATCACTTACATTTTAATTATATATATTGGCATATAGGCAGCTTCCAACGGGGGTAATTTATTTAGCCTAAAACGTTGGTACTATCGGTACCGCTGACGCGACACAATTCTCTTACTTATCTTTATTAGTTCATCTCAATTTACGCATAGGTGTAGAACATGTTACAGATATAGAAGCACTTAAACATATATTTGTATATACCAAAAAAAACAAAAGAAAAGAAAAATATCCAATTGAAATAGCAGAAAAGAACAGGGAATGCATTACAAACAAAAAAATTTAAAAACACTAATATCTAAAAGTATCCTGAAAATACTGCTTCATTGTGTAGTAGGTCCTAGTAGAAAGTTGTCAAAGAATACCAGGTAGTTTATTAAAAATCTTGATAATTGAACAGTGTACATTCTTCTGAATATAAAAAAGATATGTTCTGTTATATACTAGATCAGATTTATTCCTAGTGTTGTGAGAATGTGTTTTTGTATGGCTAGAAAACAGATCATTGTATGATCTGACGAAAAGTGCTGCCTCGTAAATGTAGTGGAGATAACTGTAAGAATTCCCAGCTGTCTATACGAGTCTATTGGTTTCAAGTTGAAAATATTCCGTAAACAATGCTTTTGCAAGATTATTATTACATCCACCTTGCTGCCCTTCCCCCAGAGTACAATTCCATACCTTATCGTTGAATGAGCATGGTAAGCAATTAGGGCTGCTTCAAAACAGATATTCTGCGCAATTACTTTTAGCGCAAACGCATACTTAGCAAGCGCTGAGGCCAGGTTGTCCATATGTGGTCCCCAGTCTAGTCAAGAGTATAATAATATGCTCATCCCCAGAAAACAGGCAGACTTTACTGCACATATTTTTTGTTCATTACTTTGATAAACTGGTGATTTATCTGTAGTTTGTTAAGAGAATGGAATAATTTCAGTTTCATTTATATTTAACAATAAATTATGTGATGTAAGTAAACCAATTTTCTAATACACTGAGTGTTTCAAAAACGGATGTATTTGGATTGAGCTCTTTGTTTAATGAAAACATTATAGACGTATCATCAGCAAATTGAATCACAGAATGATTAATGTCCCTATGAAGCTCATTTGTATATAGTATGTAAAAGAGTGCCTCCAGTATAGAGCCTTGTGGCACATCCTGTTTCACTCTTTCCAGATCTGAACCCATCCTCCCACCAGAAGCTGAAAAATCAATCGTGCATTGTTGCCTGTCCGTAAGATACGAGCGCACTAATTCTAATGATACGCCCCTAACACCAAAATGTTCGAGCTTTGATTAAAGCAATTTTTGGTCGGCACTGTCAAATGCCTTTGACAGGTCTAGACACATAGTTATGGTTTCGTTGTTTTGATTTAAAGATTCTAAGATATTATACACTGCTTGATAGGCAGCACGCACAGTCGACTTCCCCTGCGAAACCCAGTCTGCACACTCGAGAGGGCATCATTGCCCTCCAGGAAGTCCACCAGTCCATAAATTACTTTTTTATATATCTATTCATATATTTCATATATCTACACTAAAATTATTTAAAAGGGCAACTGGTCTGTAATTTTTAATGTCATTATTTGCACCTTTATTTCTATAAATCGGTTTGATTTGAGCTATTTTAAGTTTGGAAGGAAATACACCTGAAATTAGTGAAACGTTAATCAAATTTGAGATAATTGGTGAAAGTTCGTTGGCAACAATTTTAAAATTTTTAATAGTATGTAGAACTTCATGGTGAGTGGTAGGTTTTAAGAAAATGTTTTTATCGTGTTCATTTACATGTTCCAGGGCAAGCCAGTAGTTTATCTCCAGAACCCACTGCAAAAAATAACTGTAAAATTTACAGTTTGGTACCATAAGATATTGCTTATTTTTTCCTAATAACTTGTGCTGTTTTGTTATCACAAAATAAGTTATGCAAATTTAATTCCTAAAAGGAAATAATTTATAAAATATTTATTTTCACAACGTAAAGTAAAATTACAAATTAAAAATACAGTTTATATTTCGAAATATTATATGCCACAAATTAGCGCCAATTTTTACGTTATATGTTTTGTAAATCTGCCACGCCGGCGGCGCCGCGCCGCCCATACAAGTCAATTGTTGACGGAATCGCATGACTTGTTACTGAAAATGTCGAGAGATTAAACGCAAGCCGGCATTTATGGTCATTTGCTTGTGAATCTTCCAACAATAAACAAGCATTTTGTGTAGTTCGTTGTTAGTTTGATAATTTTTGTGTTTTACAAATAAAGTGTGTATATTACTTAACTGTGTTTATGTGCAGATTTTGTACTATTAGTTTAAAAACAATTAAGCAATGGTTTTGTAAAGTATATCCTATCCATGGATCTATTATAATAAGGATTCGATGTTCCGTATACTGTGACCGTATCGAATGTAAAGCCTTATTTTGTTGTTAGTTTTCTCTTGGGGGAACAGTTTACAAACTTTAAAGAAATACCACAGGAAATACGTAATTGAATCAAGAATGGTAGTAGAAAGAGATAAAATAGCATTGGAGTGTTGGAGCTCAGAAGTGTTGCTGTATGTGCTGGTTGTTTAGGAAAACGGCTGAGCCTCGGTCTGAACACTCGGTTACACGTCGTTGTCTAATGAACTAGAAAATAAAAAGTGCGACTTATAGATTTATAAATGACTCGGAGCGACTTTAAATAAACACCTTTAGAAATAAGATAACCTATAAGTAATAAAACCTTTTTAAATTAAATTTAGTATTATTTCGCAGAAAATGAAGTATTTTAGGGCTTTTATTACTTTTAGTAAATATTGTGATGCTTCTAACGTATTTTTTGTACAAAAATATAAGGTAAAATAAGATGTGGCCAATGTTGACAAATTGTGTTTACAGTGTCGCGTTGAATGGTTTGTTTTGGCTTCAAAGAATGTTAAATCATCCCGTATCCATTCTTAATAAATCCATGATCTTATCATATGTTTTAATATGTTTGTTGTTAAATGTGTTTTATATGTTTAAAACTAAGTTTTTAAATTTTCTGTAATAAAAACCAACCATATATTTATTTTATTTATTTGTATATATTGCATTTTTTCTACCAGTATACGCTTAGTATTCCAACATTGCTATCTTGTCTTTTGTTACAGATTTCTTGTTTTGTAAATAGTTTTTATGCCCAACTTTTTCTAGTAAAATGTTATAAAATGCAGCAGTGGAACTATCTACCTAAATTTACTTTCTATTACTGTCTGTTTTCTAATTTCTTATTCTGTAACGAGTTCTGCTCTATCGGCAATTATTGTGGATCCTAAATGAAATAAATATTTTTAGTTACGAAAAAAAAGTAAAAATGTTTTTCCATTTCCAGCAGTTTGTATTTAAAATCCACAATTGTGTACGAATAACTCGTTACAAAATATTAAGAAATTAGAAAGAAGACAGAAATATAATTCTTACAGCAGCTGTAAATTTTCTAAATAGTATGTGCAGAAAACTTGGGTAGTAAAATTAAATATCATATTACGCAATTTTAAATGGTAAATATAATCAATTTATATTCCGGTTACGGAAATTAACGTATTTCCGTAATATATAAAGTAATTTTAAAAGGGAAATTTTAGGTACACATTATTGATATTAAAAAATAATGACTATATTGTGTACAGACTTATTTAATTTATTAGTGAATTTCACCAAAAATATATAGGGAAATAAAATCAGGATGTTTCTGTAAATTTACGGTACTTTACGTGGTGCCATTTGTGACTACCGTAATATCGCTGAAATTTACCAAGTAATTTTTTGTGGTGCAAGGCAGGCATTTATGAAATAACTGTTTATATCATTTAAGATTCCGTTTTAATTCTCATTTTCATGAGAAATGTTTTGAAGCGCAGCGTTATTTTTTTTTACTACGGTTTGCTTGGGTAGTATATGAATTTACTAAATTCCAAATAGTCTTCCCAGGATTATCTTATTGTGAAATTTGACTTATGTTCGACATTTTTTTAGCTTCATTTACGACACATTTTAAGATTTTTGAATACAGTTTGTAATAGTTAAAGGTAATCTCCCCTCTAATTATTTTTTATACATATCCCTTTTATTATTAGAATAAATTTTGATTCCTTGTGTTATCCACCTTTTTGATTTCTTTCTCTAATCGACTTCTTGGGGAACATTAAATTTATAAGATTTGTGATGATATTAAGAAATTTGTTATAAGCCTCATCAGTCTGTTTGCGACTGATAAACCACCAGCCTGTCCTGTGAAGCCAGCGGTTGCCTAAACTGACGCATTTTAGCCTGGGAAAATACACTTTTAACAAAAGGACGAGAGTCACACCCCGAGAGGACAGAATAAAGGTGGACTTCAATAGTTTCAGCTTCATGATCTGACAGAGCCGTATAAATCACATCAGCATTGTAAGTTAGGTAAGAATTTACAAAAAATGTTATCCAAAAGAGTCCTAGAATTTTGTGGAAGTCTTGCAGGCTCAAAAATTGTTTGCTTGAAGTTAAAAGTGATAAGCATTTCCTCAAAAAGTTTAGTGTTTATTGAATCATGAAGCAGATTTATGTTAAAATCCCCACATAGAATACAGTCAAACTTGTATTTATTTTGTACAAAATTTAATAAATCATTCAAATTATTAAAAAGCATTGTAAATCACCCTGATATGGTCTATAGATGCAGATAATTATTGTTTTTAAGGACCTACTGACAACAGAAGAGCATTTCTATGTGCCCT
This sequence comes from Philopedon plagiatum, assembly GCA_963971165.1. Taxonomy (NCBI): domain Eukaryota; kingdom Metazoa; phylum Arthropoda; class Insecta; order Coleoptera; family Curculionidae; genus Philopedon; species Philopedon plagiatum. Next base: position 29,054,021 of record OZ020198.1, on the reverse strand, counting down.
TCTATGCTGCAAGAAACGATTTCTTCGACTTCTTCAAAAACCGTTACATCCTCTTTTATCAGAATGCATGAGTCGCCGTGAATAGAATTTCTCCTTGAAAAGGCAGATATGGTGTTGTAGTTTTCAATATTCAGCGCATCAATCAATTCATGACTATACCAGTGCTCGGTACAGCAAACCTAAAGCCGGTTGATCTTGTTTTTTAAGCCTTAAAAATTCTGGTGAAACAGCCTTAAGAGTTCATAAAGAGCGAAAAGTTCATACAGGCATTATTTTTGTTTTGCAGAAATTGTAAGTACCTAAAAGTAAGTATTTTTCTTTTCTAGTCACACGACAAGCATTTAAAACAATACATTTAATATACTGTATTGTATCTGTTTCAGTGTAACTTTGATACTACTTTTATTAGGATCCACCCCCGCGAACTACGTCCACATATAAATGGCATGTAGCACTGCCACAATGAAAAAACTATACTTATTTTTTTCGGTTTAGTTTAGTATCTAAATAATAAAAGCTTATTTTTAGAAAGTATTTTTGTAATTTTATTTTTAAATTTTTAGTTACGGTTTCAACCTATGCATTTCTGATAATGCATCATTATTACAAGACATTTTACCTGTTGTCGTATTCTACTCGTCAAACCCTTTCATTTGTTGTCCATTGCAAGGGGAATGTGAAGAAAACGGTAATCCGCCATCTTGGGGCGTCCGTCATATTGGCTTTATAATGACGTCACACAATTTACTGTATTCTACTCGCCAAACCCTTTCAGTGGATACAAATGTCAAGGAGGCTGTGAAGAAAATGGTAATCCGCCATCTTGTGGCGTCTGTCATAGTGGGTTTGGAATGACGTCACATAGATTATCGTATTTGACTCGTTAAACTTTTTCATTTGATGCCCATATCAAGGGGATTGTGAAGAAAATGTTAATACACCATCTTGTGGCGTCCGCCATATTGGGTTTAGAATGACGTCACATAGCGTATCGTATTGTACTCGTCAAACCCTTTCATTTGAGACCCATGTCAAGGGGGTTGTGAAAAAAAGTTAATCCGCCATCTTGTGGCGTCCGACATTTTGGGTTTGGAATGACGTCACATATATTATCGTATTTTACTCGTTAAACCCTTTCATGTAATATCAATATCAAGGGGATTGTGAAGAACAAGGTAGTCCGCCATCTTGTGGCTTCCGCCATATTGGATTTAGAATGACATCACATAGCTTATATTATTATACTCGTCAAACCCTTTCATTTAATATCCATAACAAGGGGATTCTAAAGAAAAAGGTAATCCGCCATCTTGTGGCGTCCGCCACATTGGGTCACATTGCTTATCGTATTCTACTCGCTAAACCCTTTCATTTGATACCCATATCAAGGGAATTGTAAAGAAAAAGGTAATCCGCCATCTTGTAGCGTCTGCCATATTGACTTTAGAATCACGTCACATAGCTTATGGTATTATACTCGTCATATCCTTTCATTTGATACCCATATCAAGGGGATTGTAAAGAAAAAGTTAATCTGCCATCTTGGGGAGTCCGCCATATTGTATTTAGAACAATATTAAATATACTATATTGCATTGTCACCGGACTTATACACGTGTGCAAAATTTCAAAGCGCTAGCTTAATTAGGACTAGTCAAAATTTTGATTGCAATATTTGACCTAACCAGTAAACATACACATACATACATATATATTTTTATACATACATGCATACAAGCAAACTAACAGGCGAGGTTAAATAAAAGCTTGTAAAAAGATATTAATCATTTAAAAAACTGCACGATGGCGTCATGTTAGTTAGACTTCACACGTGGTGTTATTTTTGACAAGTGTTGATTAGGATTTGACTCGATTCACTAGGCAGTTATAGAATGCCAATGCTTTTTATATACGATATTACATTATATATATATATATATATATATATATATATATATATATATATATATATATATATATATATATATACAGGGTGGTCCTTTTAAAGTGTTACAAGGCAATATTTAAGAAACGGCTGAGTATAAAAAAATTAAATGTGGGGTGATGCAACGGGACTTTGGGGGACACTACTTGACATTATAGGTAACTTTGTAACCCGTCCCAATTTTTAGGGGTGGGGGTTAACTTTTAAATGTTAAATGGAACCATGCGATTTTATTTTCAGATTCGTAATCTACAGAAGAAACTACGTTAAAAACATAATTTAATGTCAATGTCAATGTCAGTATGTTAAAGTCAACAAATTAAATACTGTAAGAGTAAAAAAATATTTAATTTTAATAGGTGTTCAAAATGACGGCCATTTTGCTCTAGACATTTAATAACCCTATTCTGAAATGAATTTGGAACTCTTAACAGCTTATCTGGGGTGATTCCTTGAACTGCACGCCTAATTCTTTGCTTGATATCTTCGGCTGTAGCTGGTGCTGCCACCATGACTTTTCTTTGACAAATCCCCACAAGAAAAAGTCAAGGGGAGTCATGTCTGGTGATCGAGAAGGTCAGTGCATTAGCCCCCACGTCCAATCAATCTATTAAGGTAAGTAGCATCGAGAATATTACGTGCATCTCGACAGAAATGTACTGGCGCACCATCTTGCTGGAACCAAAGTGACCCACGTTGTTGCTCTGGAATATTTGGCATTAATCTTGGTAAATCATTTCTAAGGAAATCGCAGTATCGCTGTCCATGAAGTCTTCCATCAAAACATTGAGGTCCAATAATAACATCGCCAAATATCCCACACCAGGTATTTACCGACCAAGAGTGCTGATAAGCGACTGTTCGCATCCAGTGTGAATTTTCGTCAGCCCAATAATGCATATTCATGTTGTGTCGATTGACTTGGCCATGGTTCGTAAAAGTCGCTTCGTCAGAAAAAATTATATTTTCCAGTGAATTGTTTTCTGTGATCGATCGTTGAAGCCAGTGACAAAAGTCCATCCGTCTCTGAAAATCTTGGTCATACAATTCTTGATGTAGGCTGACATGAAACTTCAAATTATGCAATATTAATTAGGTAAACGGAAAAATGCGGAAAATTATAATTTTGTCAATTTGTGCAATTTATTTGACATACTGACATTGACATTTACAACCAATTATGTTTTTAACGTAGTTTTTTCTGTAGATTACGAATCTGAAAAGAAAACCGCATCATTCCATTTAACATTTAAAAGTTACCCCCCACCCCTAAAAAGTGAGAAGGGTTACAAAGTTACTTATAATGTCTAATAGTGTCCCCCAAAGTCCTATTGCATCACCCCATATTTCATTTTTTTATACTCAGCCGTTTCTTAAATATTGCCTTGTAACACTTTAAAAGGACCACCCTGTATATATATATATATTTATATATATATATATATATATATATGTTACCGGCAAAGTCCGTTTCATCGTCATACTTAAGTTTGCCTAGGTAAACCGCACATTGCCGGGGCAATGTGCGGTTTACCTAGGCAACTTAAGTATGCTGCTGAACCCACCACAGTAACCCAGCATTGTTCCTTATTTGATCACAATGAAAGGTGATTCTCCGTAGAAATTCCTCCCTACTATCGATCGGAGTAGAATACACCAAGGTTCCCAATGATTCCTGCCCAGACATTAATTGATTGGAACTGATGATGACGCGAAACAATAATTGCATGAGGATTTTCATCAGCCCATCCATGTGAGTTGTGTAAATTCATGATACCATTTTTGGCAAACCCTGCTTCGTCCGTTACGAGAATAGTGCTAATGAAGTTTACATTATTTCGTTGCTGATCCAATAGCCAATTTGCAAACTGCATTCTCCGGGGAAAATCTTCAGGAATCAGTTCATGCGCTTTTAGCAAATGATATGGATATAACAGCTGTTCTTGAAGAACTTCATGTACTATTGTTTTCGACGTATTAAACTGCGCTGATTTTCGAATGCTCGTTGAAGGAGTGCCATATACAGTATTTAAAATAGTTTTCTCTAACTGCGGCGTACGCACTGTTCTTCCCCGACCAGCATCAGTACTTCTTTTCCCAAAATTTCCTAAAATTATGAAGAAATTTAATAATATTACCTTAGTAAATGCAATCGCCTACCAGTCTCCCTTAGACGTTGGTCAACTCGTTGAAATGTTTTCTGATCGGGAAGAGTACAATTAGGATATCTGTCGTGATATAACCTTCTGGCTTCCAAAGCATTGCAAGATGCAAGACCATACATCAGATGCATATCTGCATACTCAATAAACGTGTATTCCATTTCGAATTATTTCACAATTAATTTCACCACGAAATCCAAAAATCAGTAATTTAATATCGAAATAAAGAATCATTGTGTGAGCGATGTGAAAGTTGACAAGTTCTAAAATGCAGGATATTTATTTCTTTCGTACCTAGAAACGTTTGCAACAACAATACCTTGTTTTTGGGGCCGATAAAATGAAACGCACATTTTTTGTGAACCTAGGTCGAACTGCAATTCACAGAATTAGACGTATCTGTTATCGAATACGTGATGTAAATAACATGACGTTTTTTCGAAAACGGTTAGGATTAACGACATGAATGAAGAGTACTTAATTTTTAGTCAATAGTTAAAGGTATGTAAAAAACGTCGTCCAAAGTTCTTATCATACAGGGCGTAAAAAAAATGGGGTCGTGAGTGTCACAGCTAGTCCGTCCCTGCAGCTGTGAGTACTTCACAACACTTTCTTGGACAGTAATTTGAAGGGTCTAACCTGGTATACATCATATTAAAAAAAAATTGGAATATACCTGGTGGTTCAATAATTATGTGTAAAAAACTTGATTTCATTGGAGCTCTTTGGGAGCCCATATCTCCGAAGAGGAGGCCAATACGAAAAAAGTTTATATGAACTTGTAGTATTCTTTTCACGTGTTTTTTTCATATCCGGGAGATTTACCACATTTTCCCGGACACCCTGTATATATATATATATATATATATATATATATATATATATATATATATATATATATATATACGAGTATATATATATATATATATATATATATATATATATTTTATAGGAAGTTTTCTTGGGTATAGGCTATTTTGTAAACCACATATAAAATTTAAAATTTATTTAAAAACACACAACGTTTCGCACATTGTACAATATTGTGCTTCTTCAGGCTTCTTAACCACTTGGAAAGTGTGCATTTATACGATGTTCGTCACATTTCCTTGACGAACATCGTATAAATGCACACTTTCCAAGTGGTTAAGAAGCCTGAAGAAGCACAATATTGTACAATGTGCGAAACGTTGTGTGTTTTTAAATAAATTTTAAATTTTATATGTGGTTTACAAAATAGCCTATATCCAAGAAAACTTCCTATAAAAAATATATTATATATGGCGAAAGAATAAAAAAGAAAATAATATATATATATATATATATATATATATATATATATATATATATATATATATATATATATATATATATATACATACATATAGTATATACATATATCTAATTTATTGTGTATAATAAATTTTATACTATTTGTGTTTCAGAAATATCCAAAATCCAATAAAATCTCAAATTTCTTAGCTTAAGTGGGAGACGAAAATTTTATTTTACATAAATCAGGCAAAGATTGTGCTTTGCCCTCAATGTCAAGGGATAATATTTCAAAAACTATAAAGCAAAATTTTATGATTGTCGTGAAATAGGGTCGTTCAAATAGATATTTTATTAGCACAAAATAAGGGCATGTAGACCCGCTAACAGGAGGATATTTTCACGCACGAAGGTTGGCTGCCCTGGTGTCGGGCACATGCAAGTACGATTTTACTTTCCTGGGGTTTATTTGGGTTTTACTTTTGTTTTTATTTTAGTTGCCAAAATTCAATGATGATATATACGATGCTATAATAAATTCTAAACTTAGCTGGGGAAACTTCTAAACTACAAGAAAGAAAAATTATTGTTTTTATATAGGTTAAAAACCCGAACAATGTTTTTGCAAGTTAATTGTTATTTTTGCGATAACCGGAGCTTTCATATTAATGAAAATGGAAATATGAAGACAATTTTCTCTATGTTACTTTCCTAATCACAATAATTATTCTCAGAGTATTAAAATATACAAATAATTAAAGAATAAATGAAAGCCTCCTCTTCAGAGACTCATATCAATATTGAAAATTAAAAATATGTGTGAGAATTTAGAGTTATCTAAACCACTTGAAGGCGCCTTATACAATAAGGACTAAACAAATAGTTCTATTCTTCGACTTATATGCCCCTGCGAGCGCAGGAGAACATAGCAGAATGTGTCATATTTTGTCCTAACATAGGTAATCAAAATTTTGTGACACTGCAAGAAGCTACCAGGAAAAAGGAATTTTTTCTTTTGGTAGAATTTCGCTACCTACAGACCTATTTCGAACTCTAGTTCTCCCCAGTTCTACTACTTGCCTTAAGCAGTATGGTATAGGCAGCGCCATCCCTTAGCAGTTCCAAGCACTGGCAAGCAATCTGGGGATGGTTGGGTGAAGGGTATTTTTTGAAGATCACACCGAATGTAAACAATTTATTATTGCATTACTGTGTGGAGATGAATGCTGGACATTTTGAACACTTTGTATTGTTGAACACTATGTATTTGCTAAACACCTGTGGTCCAAATTCAAAAAGTTAAGCGCCGTTTTGTAAGGGATGTAGTAAGCTTTGAACGGATGTCACAGTCTAACATTTAGGGATAGAAGCCATCTCCGCTTGGGGCTTAGGTTTGCTTGGATAACACTGATAAAAATAGACAAAAAGTTTCTAGCCCCCTTTTTTGTGCGAGCATTGATTGATTTGGTGGGTATGTACGACAACCTAGTTGTCGTAGTGTAGGAAGTCTACGTTTTCTTGTTACTTTATTCAAAAAGACTCATTTTGGGTCACGTGGAAGTTCCCATTGCCTGAGAATCAGTGCCAGATAGTAAAAATACATATTATTAGATAGTAGAGCACCTTTTAAAGTGTTTTATTCCAACCGATTCCAAATAGGTAGGGTGTAAAAAATTAAGTTTTGGTCAGTGGTGGAACTGTATACCTAAATACTGTTAGTATGGCCATGGTTAAATAATCCCAACATAATAATAATTTGTCTACTGCGTGTATGAAACTTGCGCCAATTTCATTGGTAGGAATGATAACTGTTGAAATGGTTGCCCAAGAAGGATAACAGACACGTTAGAAAAAGGACCATAGAATAAAATGGTTAGCGAATTTATCCGAAATAAATTAAATTTAGCGATTGGAAACAGCAATCAGCTATCTACCAGTCTCTCAAAGCAAGCGTTTGCTGCACGGACGTAATGGAAAAATAAAAAACTGCAAATATGTATTGGAGTATGCAGGCGGGTCCAAGCCTGGGCACGTTATAACTAAAACTAATTTAGTTTATAGTTTTTAGTTGTCTATCTAGCCCCTAATTTAATTGTATTTCACAGTCAAAGTTTGTTTATGAGAAGATGTAAATATTCTTCGCAATTTTCAATAAAGTTTGAAGGACCCAAATTTAATACTGGTGGTAGTATTTCTCCTTTTCTTTATCGCAAAGCAAATTGAGGGCTCTATATATAAAAATAAGAATTCATAAGATTAAGTGTGTTTTCATAAAAACCATCTTGCTTTAGTGCTCGCTTTTATCAAACCACCCTGTTTTATCCAAGCTTCCCCTATGTCTAATATTATAAAAAGTTGTAATTTATGATGTCATATCGGTAATCCAGTGTCGTCCATTACCCGCAAAGCCGTGTTATTATGAGTCAGTAATAATATTTTTTATCACTGGAATTCCACTTTTTAACACGTCGGTATAAGGTCGCGTCGACGCGGTTGGCAGCCCCAGTTTAATATCAGCGAACACATTTATTTCACCGCATTGGAAACTTCCCCTGAAAAATTATTTTTTATATTTTTTTATCTTTTTTCCTGCCAATTAAATTTTATAATGGGAGATGGTAAAGCTGGTTATTTAGGACTAGCTATCTTCTTTTATTGTTTTCGAATACTAAAATTTAATTTAAATATTTATGACTCAATGAATTTTAAATGTTAAAAGTAATTTAAGGATATCCTAAAGTTACAACAAAAAGTTGTTGTATATTCATTTTTAATATTTATTTTCTACAGCCATGGATCTGGGAAATATAATACTCTTTTTGTCAGAATCTAGGTATTTTTAATATATTAAGTAATGCGTCGATTTCTTATAAAGAAATTATGCTAACAACTGTAATACTAATATGATACCAAGAAAGGAGTACGTCGGAAGGGATCTACAATTTTTTTTAGAAAAAGAACTTTTCGAAAAAAAACTTGCGAAAAATGAATTTTCGAAAGTACATTTTTTCCAAAATACAGTTTTTGAAAGAACTTTTTTAGAAAACAGAATTCTTAGAACACATATTTTTTTGAAAATAAAATTGTTTGGAAATTAAACTTTAAAAACTCCATTAGTTTAGCTAAAAAGCCAAAAATAACTTCTGAGCCAACGCAACGTGAGCAAATTTTTTATTAACATCCTATTTATATTTCAGTCTCGCTATACCCTAAATAATGTTTAAGTAGGCATTAAGTAATAGGCATAACAATTCTATAATAGCATGCATATAGCAGCAACAGTATGCATCCCTTTACTGTCCAGCTACAAAAGCCTAGAACAGACCACTTCTCTCGCTCATTCATACCTAGGGTCTCCAGATGATGGAACAAATTGCCTGCAGATGTTTTCCCTTCCCGTCCCAACCTCCAATTCTTCAAATCCCGTGTCAATAGACTACATTTCCCTTCTCTTCAGACACCCACGGTACTTTAGTACTTAGGCTTGAAGTCTACGTGGGATGTCTTAGATAAAAAAAATACGACATTCAAGAAATGCATCCAGTGATGCACCCTTTCTCTAGTTAGTTCACAATAATTATGACTATTTGACATTAAAAGTTGTTATAAACGTAGACGTCTAAAGAACTAGACAAAGTTATTTACTATTCAAAGCAATCAGTTATTCGATTTGCTCTAAAAACTGGTCGATTGGATTGACTAGTCAAGTGCAGGCACAAAATGTCCTGATTGCTGCAATCAGAGACTATAAAGACTATACACAAATCCTCGAATATACCGAAATGGGACCGAAAGCGGGTCTCCCTTGAAATATTTGGGTCGGTTTACTGGTTTATGGTTTGGGAATTTGTTTGTTCGCCATTATATATTTATATAGTACCGATATATACATATGTATATAATGGAGGATAAACAAATTCCTAAGCCATAAATCAGTGCACCCCAAAATGTCTGCAGGGAGACCCGCTTTTTGGTCCATTTTTGTTACATGCCAGTGTTCGTCTATTTATTATTTAGTCTATGATGCCATCCAGGCAATAAAGTATTACGGGACATTTATTTGACTATATCTTCATCTAATAAATTTAGCATGTTCTATTATAAGTAATAAAAAAAGAGTAGTACATTTTGTTCTACTTTATGCATCATAGCCGAATAAACTCTTATTCCCGTCTCACTGTGGTAAATTATTAAGTTATTAAGTAAAAGTGGCAACGCTGTATTACTATTTACTACTAGTTTTACTATGTATCGAGAAGTGACGCAATAGGCCATTCATATAATTCGCTGATGATTGTGACGTTATTCGAGGGTGGAATTGGGTTTTTTGTGTTTCCGAGAAGCGCATTTAAGTGTTTTTCTTTGAAGAAGCTGACATTATTTTGCGAAGAAACATTGATATATGGTGTGACAGTGTCAAGCTTGCAAAAAATTGGACTATTTAAACCCAGAAGATTCTTTTTACAAATAAGTGAGGTTATATTCACTTGTATCGAATCCATTGGTGTAGTTGGGTTAAATCTTGGACAGTGTTGCCATTTTCTCCGCTGTGTCTACCTCTCTTAGTCGGATTAATTGCATTTTTTGAACGGATGATTGATTTGGCGCGAAACGATTTTATGAATAAAATGCTTTGTCTATAGTTTTTTAGACGTCTATGTTATGCACGTTTAGCACTAATAAGCTAGCTCTAGTATCACTTTTCTTTTTAACCTTCGCCCTACACGTTTTTTTTTATAAGATTTCTGGCGGAGACATTCGAATGAACTTTTAGTCTGTCCGTGTATTTTTCACGCACTTAATAATTTCTTCTTTGACACATGGTAGGGCTGCATCTTGATGAATAACCTCATTGGTGATAAACCATGGGACGTCCAGTATCATTCGTAGTTCTTGATTGGAACCTCTGTATGTAGTATTTCTACATTAGGGTTTGCCGCTGTTCTCCATAACTCCAGTCATATGTCCATAATATGGGTTTTAGGATGGATTTGTAAATCAATATTTGGTTTTCAATTGACGGTTCTGATTTTTTACCTATTAGCAAGTACAGACTTCTTAGTTTGTGACCCCCTGTCTAAGTATATATCTAAATATTTAACATCTTCGCTTTGTGCAATTTCTTTAGCATTTAATTATACAGGAGGACATGTTTCTTTTTGAGTAGTAAATGTTAAGATGCGTACTGACTTTAGTATTTTACTCCGAACGAGCCGAACGCGCACAAACGAACCAAACAAACATTTTGTGAGAAAAGCTTGCATTATTCGTAGTGCGTGTACTGTTCCCTGTGTTCCCATTCCCGGCAGTTTGATTTTTGTTTTTCGCCGAGTTTAACCAATGGACGCGGAAAATGTGATTGTGGCTGCTGGCGCTTTTTTCCTTATACAGGTCATTACTAATACTACGAAGAAAAAAAATCCAAAAAAAGTGGGCGAGGCGCCTGTTTTCACAGCCTAAAATGCGACACTGCTGAGGGATGTGGACAGTGTGACTTTTAAAAATTTCATTTGAATGTCTGCAGAGGACTTTGGAAAATTAATATGCCTTGCCGGCATTGCCACAATTACTAGAAAAGGTACCAATTTTCGAACAGCTATACCTGTTCAAGATCGTGTAGCTGTTACTTTACGCTTTTTAGCTACTCGGGACTCTTATACCAGTTTATAATATTTATTTAAAGCTTCAAAACAACGCATCAGTGTCATAGTTATAGAAAACGACAAAGCTCTGATTAAGATACTAAAGGATGAAATATAGGTAAATTTTGTTTTTTTCGTCAATCAGTCCAAACATTTTTTTCTGTTTCAATCCATTTCTCCAGAAAAACAAAAAACAAAGAAATCGCCTACACAAAATTGGCGCGAACGTACACACTGGACGAATATACGTACTCACTGTGCACCAATGAACATCTAAATTCCTTTGAGTAAATCATATTTACCGACAATCGACCGATAAAGTTTGGCACGTTCAGTTCGCGCTGGGCTCGTTCGGGGTAAAATGCTCAAATCAGTACGCAGCTTTATGTGTAGCGATTTGTTTTCGTTTTTTTTGTAATTCTTCATTTCTTTAGCCATTTTTGTATTTTATTTAAGTTATTTTGTAATATTTCTGAAGCAATTTTGGAGTTTTTGTTAGATGCCAAGATTGCTGTGTCATCAGCAAACGTGGCTGTGGTAATATCTGTATCTGTTGGTAAATCAGCTGTATAGAGAGGATATAGGATGGGCCCTAATACGCTTCCTAGGGGTACACCAGCGTGAATTGTATATTATTATGTCTGTGTATTCGCTTTCATATTTTACCCGGAAGTGCCTGTTGCTGATGTAAGATTTTAAAATTGTGACGTAGTTGATTGTGGAACTGATCGACCCCCAGTATATTAATCACGTGGCACTTTGGCTGTAATCGTCAGGATGCGCTACCTTATTTTCCTACGTTGTGTTTATTGCAGGTTCTTTTAAAGTTTGGTCCAACAATAAATTTTATATCAGATTTTGATAGCTTTTAATTATATTTTCCTTCTTAATCTATCGTATTGCAGGAATAAGCAATCAATAGTATATTGTACAACGAGCATGGAATGACATGCATTTCCTACGAGTATGACGTTTGCAGCACGATGCCGCAGGCGAGTGCTGCAAATCATACGAGTAGGAAATGGTCATTCCATGCGAGTTTTACACTATACTTTTTCTACGAATATTACCGTTGATAAAATGGGATTAGTAATATTTTTCTTTTTAAGATGTCAAAAAATGTCAATGAAATTATAAAATTTTGACGCGGCACCTGTCAACGCCACCTTTGTAAAAAATACACGTGCACAAAGTGAACTTTGTAGTTCAATCACCATGGTGATTGAAGCACAATGAAAAGGTGTAAACCACAATGTACCTTGTTCTGAATCTATTATTGAACATACAATACAGTTTTTTATTGACATGAGTAGAAAAAAAAATAACCGGTTTTTATCATTTATTTATTTGTGCACCAGTTACCAACTTCAATTCAAAAGAACAATAAAATATTTATTACAGTTCTAAATCCAATATATTAACTTAGGTCTTTGGTTGTCTCCCGTAATTTATACCCCTTTTGTCACTTGTTTATGTCTGCGACACTACAGGTGTTTTTTATCTACACTTTACCGGTGATTTTCTTGGCTACGCCTTTCCCTACTTTCCCATAGCCTACACATCCTGGTGAAGTTTTTCTTTGCATATTTCTTTACCAAAATCCCTATACCTGTTACTGTGCGTCTGTAGCGAACCTCTGCATGAACTTAGTTACTTCGTCCCTTGATATAACCCTTTTCTTAAATAACAGGGATAACCTGCATTTTATTATTGGTATCGCCTCTTGTGACGGGTACGTATAATTCTTATTTACACATTATATACCTCTGAATACTCAGTATCACAACGCTACTACATAGTGTGGAAAGCTCTTTAGTCGAACCCAACTGGCGGACAATTCGTGAGGGGCCGAAACCTGAGCAGTGGAACCCCACTGTTAAATTAATTAACTGTAATAAGCCGATTACAATCGGCATTCAACACCCAAACAAAATATCGGACATCTCAACATATAAAATATAAAAGTGAAATAAAAGTTAGGAGTCCACCTGCTCACCGCATGTCTCACTTGTCTTCTCGAGCAGGTGTTGTTTTCTTCTTACTTAGGCACCGAAAACCTCGACAGCGCACTATCGCCGATTATAACCCTTTTTAAGGGAACGCATTGCACCGTTTTATATATACCTATTAAATGTTAACGATCTACCGTTAACATCATGCCAATACATACACCCTTTCCTTACTTTATTCTAGTCAATCTTGATAATACGTTAGTAAGATGCGACAATGAATATCTATTTACTAGAACAAAACCCTTTTTAATGTTTCTCTTTACTAATGAAGATTACATTTAATTTCTTAAAATATATTTTTATGTCAACCCTGTCGGTTCACCGACCTTTGCTATTCTTTTCTTTGTAATGCCAAATAACCCCTGGAAGACACACGGACCATCTGTATGGAATAAGAAGGGTGCTCTTGCACTTGCTCTATAATACCGACCCTAATCTCGAAAGCAAAAGTTTATTGACATGATTATCTGGTACCGATAAGTCTCTTTTTCAGTCATAATTTATATAAAATAGCCGTCATTAAGCTTATTTTATAATTTCATTTTAAGTTCTCCCCAGAATGTTGCCCCCTTTCTAAGGTTTTAATTTAATATATTTAAATAGTTTCTTTTATATTGTTTATAAGACTAACTGTGATGTACGACTGTTATTATTTTGATTTACATCATATGTTAAATTAAATTACAGTAATGGATTTAATTTAGTTACTCAAGATTAGTTACTCAACCCCAGTTAGATAAGCCTCGGCGTTTGCACACCGTCAGATTAAATCGGCGCACGAGGTACCCCACTAAGTAAAAATAAATCTAATTTCTTGATCTAATTATATTAATGACATGAAACTATATTTTAGAGCAGGTTCATGAATTTAATTTCGTTACCAAAGATACCTAAACACCAGATAGATAAGCCTCGGCGTTTGCACACCGTCGGCTTAAATCGGCGCACGAGGTAACCCACTAAGTAAAAAAAATCCAATTGCGTTCTTAACAAAACAAAACAAATTGGCATTCATATGCTTTCGACAAAGAGCAAAAGACTTACTCTCAGTTCTACAAAACAAAAGAAAAATAACTAAAAGGAGAAACCCCACTGGCAGCGTAACGACTTGACTTTAAAAAGATTAAAATTTTATTGTCTATCTGACATCTGAACCTGAGTCTAAATATGAATGCGAATGCGTTTCTACGGTCGCTTCTAGGTCTTAAGTATCCGTGCTTCCCCTCGGCGGGGGAGGTTAGCATGGCTTGGTGACGTGACAGCGTCGCTTGGCCATCTGTTTTTACGTCATCTAAAGAATTTGACCTGGAAGACCCTTTCTATGTAAACTTCTGCATTTTTTGAGGTTTTTAGACTATTTTAAAATAGAGATTTTTGTGTATGCAAGTATTATTAGAATTTTATATTTTAGAAGAATAGACATTTTTTTCTTTAGAGACCTAGCAAAATTTCAACTCGTATAACGACCCGGGTACGGGCGGTTTCAGTTGGAAGGTTTTGTTTTAATTCATACAGAAAGCCTTTATGCCACACTTCATCAAACGTCTGTCTCATATCCAGGAAAACCGCCGAACAATATCTGCAATTTTCAAAATCTTCATTTGTTCTATTAACGACTCGATGTACTTGTTGGATTGTTGAATGTTGTTTCATGAACCCGAATTGATATGTTTTTATTAATTTTTTTATTGTTGTGTATAGGTGTTAATTTAGTAACTAGCAGTTTTTCGAAGACCTTAGACACTACTGGAAGAAGGCTAATAGGCCGATACGATTTTACATTTTCCGGTTCTTTTCCTGGCTTTTAGATCAGTGCTAACTTGGCTAAACAAACTGAGAAAATCTGCACCGATTTGTCCTTTTTATTTTAGGTTGGTTCAGAGTCATTTGGCGATGTAAATATGTTAACTTTGGTTATTATGAAAGTTGGTTGCAGCTGTACTATAATAAAGCTCAATTCCGTAGTCAAATCATTTCTTCTATTTTTTATCTTATACCATATTATCTGGTCATGTCATTTCAGACACCTGTATTAAAGAATTAGTAAATATGTAATGCTTTAGTATTTTTCAATAACTTTAATACAGTTAACGCTGAAAAACACCGTTTTTTATTCTTAGAGAAGACACCTTACAATCTTGTTAACAATTTTTCTCTATCGCACAAAAATTCCATTACTTATTATATTGTCACTAATGTTTAACAGTGTTTGTAATATAAAGTAAGTTTTGTTTCTGAAATATTGATTTGTAATGTTATAAATAAAAATTATTTAAAATAAATATATTGTAAGCTTTTATTTATATACAACAAGACTTCTTAAACAACCTTTTTACATTTTTTTTTCTTTTATGCTTCTAATTTAAAGAAAAAACTTTTACAACAAGTTCTTAGCCATTCAATTAAATTTGTAATTAAAAGTCCTTGTTTTCCATTTCCTGCCTAAATAAAATATGAAACATTTTATATTTTAGTCCTTTGCAATATTTTGTTGTTGGCTGTTCAGATATTTTATCAATTTAACTTTAAATCAAATTTTTATCTTTTACCTAAGTTTTGTGTTGTTCAAGGTAGACTTATCTTTATTCTTTTGGTACGTTCAGATTTTTGAAAAGATGTGTTTAAAACTTTTGAAACCACTTTTTAAATCTTTTTTATACGCATTCAAATAACTTAAGTACAAGTGTAAATTTTTGAGAATGCGTCAACAAAAAGTATTATTTAAAGCTTATGTTGATATCAGGTTCTGAAACACCGAGAAGTAGTGAAATATTCTTTCTTGGCATTTAATATCTCATGTGTATTGAATGTACTTTTATTTATTTACGGGCCTGATGGCCCACTAATATTTGCAAAATAATCCTAATTATAAAATAATAAAATCTCAGCGTAGCTTAGCCCAATGGCACAGACATACAGCAGGTGTGTTCTTTTTTGCTGCACCAAACTGCACTAAGAGCATTGTTTTTATTCGAGGAAGATACCCATTAGCAAAAAATCACTGCAGATTAGTGCAGTTTCGTGCAACACAAAAGAACAAACCTTATGTTAAAGGCTGTGAATATAGCATCTACTAATACACGATAACTTGCGTAATATATAGTACGCAAATCTGATATGATTTTAGAGTTATTAAAGTGCTGTTGACTTTCTTTAACGCAGATGGCAATTTTTGGGTCGAACTGAGAAACTACAAATTTAACAGCGTGGAAGTTTTGATTGTAATAAAATGCAGCATTCAGCCACGTTCCCTGTGGAGGTTCGGTAATTCCGGGGCCAACGGTGAAATTTTTTTAACCGTTGTGGAGATTTAGTAAAAACCTTTTTAATGCTGGCAATTAGCTTGTCAACATCTGGACACTTGCTTCGAATTATTTCCGACACTCGGTGAAAAGTATGTAGTAAACAGGTTATATGAAATGAAATGAAATGAAATTCTTTATTAATAGCTCCAGCTAACAATAACTATAAACAATTTATAAACAATTTTGTTACTTACACTAATATTTAAATACTATATGTATCAATAATAAACTGTTTTAATCTTCTTTTGAAATTTACGAAATTTTTTAATTTTATATAGTTAGGCAGATTATTAAACTCTATTAGTCCTTTGTGGAATAAACTGTTTTGTGCAAAAGATGATGTTACTGTAGAAACATAAAAATCTGTTCTATTCCTAGTATTGTATGTATGAACATCACCAACAATTCTCAAACCTTCTAAAATATGTTCGGGATACATTCCATTTTTTATCTTATATATTACAATCATTGTATTAAAAATTATATTTTGTTTAACACTTAATAAGCTAGTTGCAGCCAACATATCTTTTATTCTGGTATACCTATTACAACCCAAAATAGATCTTAGACCCTGATTTTGCTTTTTTTGAAGAATATCTAAATCCTGTCCAGAAAACATATAAAGAATGGTTGAGCAAAAATTGAAATGTGGAAGTACTATTGTTTTATAAATAAGCAGTCTAGTCCAGGTACTCAGATCTTTTCCTAATCTACATAATAAATTAATTTTCCTAGCAACTTTTTTTGTGATGTATTTTGCATGACTGGAAAATAAGAGGTTTTCATCTATTATTACACCTAAGTATTTACATTCATTAATTTGATCTACTTTATCACTAGCTAGTACTATTCCATGATGATTATATGTATCTATCACAGTTTGCCTTGCTTTAAGGATCATAAATTTGGTCTTCTTAATATTAATACTTAAACTGTTATTGCACAACCATTTATAAATATTATCTAAGTCTTTGTTTATGGCAAATAATAATTCATTTATATCACTGCTTTCAAAAAATAAAATTGTATCATCCGCAAATAGCTGTATGTTACCTTTTTCCACAACTTTTACAATGTCGTTTATATACAGAACAAATAAGTCGGGTCCCATCACCGTACCTTGAGGGACACCATGATTGTTAACCTTGACGGATGAAGTTATCCCATTAAATTGTGTCTGTTGCGTTCTTGAGCTTAGGTATTGAGAGAACCATTTGTGCACATTACCTTTAAAACCATATCTTTCTAATTTTTGCACTAAGAGGTCACGATTTATAGTTTCGAATGCACGTTTAAAGTCAAGGAAAACTATTCCAACCATTTTTTTTTCACTTATAGCAACTTTCCACCGAGATATAACTGATTGCAGAGCACTTTCATAAGAATGTTTTTTTCTGAAGCCCGCTTGATATGGTGTAAGTACATTGTTCTCTTCTACAAACTTTCTCATTTGATTGTTTACAACGGTCTCTAAGAGCTTTTCATATGAAGCTACCATATTGATAGGTCTGTACTCTTCACATTTAATCGTGTGGTTCACTTTCTCAATAGGTATTATTGTTGAGATTTTCCAGTTTTGTGGGAAACATCCTGTTTCCAGACTGATGTTGATAAGTTGCAAGAAACGGTCACCAATCACTTCAAATGCCAGTTTTATAATTTTTGTATTAATTCCATCAATGCTACTCTTTTTATTTATCAAATTATTTACTATTTTTCTTAAATCTGCAAATTGAAGAATTTCAAATTTGTCAAAGGTATTTAATGGTGTTATAATATTGTTTAGTAATTCTTGTGTCTGTGTTAAATCAATTTTTTGTACTATATTGTTAATACTCTCTAAAAAATAGTTATTAAAATTTTCAGCAATTTTACTCTTATCTATTTCTATTTTTCCATTGAAAAGAATACTTGAGCTTTGGGCTTTTTCTCTATTAAAAAGATTTTTTAGAGTTTTCCACATTTCTTTTGAGTCTCCCTTGACTTGGTCAATTCTTTCATGATAATATTTTTGCTTTTGCTCTCTAATCATTCCTACTACTCTATTTCTATGTTGGCGATACAGATTCCAGTGCTCCTCTAGTTTTGTTATTATAGCTTTCTTGTACAAATTATCTCTAGTTTTGACTTCCTCCTTTATTGCATTTGTCCACCAGCTTTTATTTCCCCATTTACATACAACGTTTGTTTCAATTAATGGAGCATGAATATTTAGGTTTTCTGTAAGTACTTGTACCAGTTCATTCGCTATGTCGTCTGTAGATTGGAAATTCCTTGGCCATACGTGATCCATTAATCCTAACTGGAACTGAAATTCATTAAATTTGCTCATATCCCTAATTCTTTTTTTGTAATGCTCCTTTGAACAAAGGGAAAATCAACTGTAATAATTGAGTGGTCAGCTATCTTCGGAGTATAATGTATTTTATATTCGGTTGATTTGTCATTCGTTATGATAAGATCACTTATTGTAGAAGTATTTTGAGTTACTCTGGTAAAATTGTTGACAATTTGGTGTAGGCCGCTTGTTTGTACAATGTTCATCAATTTGTTTGAATAGAATGTCTTTTTAGCCACATTAATGTTAAAGTCTCCAATCATCACAAATGTGTCTAGTTTTGTAGCGTAGTTATTCAAGATCTCCTCCAGTTTATCCAGAAATTCACTATCACTTGCGCTGGGAGAGTGGTAAATATTTAGAATGTTATATTTTAGGCCATTAATATTTACATTTATTCCAGAAATCCACAAGTTTCTTTCTACTACCTCACTGGAAATAGATTTAAACCTTATTTCTTCCTTTACATAGATCGATGCACCTCCAGTATGTCTACTATTGGATAATGTATGTACTGCTTTGTATCCCTGGATCTCAATTTCGTGTTCTTCCAATTCGTTTGTAATGCGAGTTTCGACTAGACAAATAATTTCAGGCTTCCACTGGTTTACAACCCAATCAAGTTCTATTTTATGTGCTGTTAAACTTTCAATATTCAGATACATTAATCCTTGTTTTTTTAATTGCTATTTACTTATATTATTAAGGTCAGGGTATTTATATCTCATTTGTAATTGTTCAAAAATCCGTTTATACGCCTCACATTTTCTACTAAAAGCTGGGTGGTTATAATCTATGTTTGCTAACTTCAGTACATCTTTTGCGTGCTTACAGTTTGCACAGACTTCAATTTCACTGTTACAATCTTCTCTTCTATGGTTTTCACTACATTTAGGACATATTACATCTTTGCTTTTACAATCTTTAGCTTCGTGACCAAACTTCCAACATTTGAAGCATTGAATTACGTTGACATGATCAAAATATCTACATTTTTTCCAACCAATATGTAAAACATCTTTTTTGTTGATCTCGTTGTAAGTGTTTTCATCAACTTCTACAATAACGGATTCAGATCTTCTTGTTTTGTCCTCAAATGTATTTAGAATATTAATAATTCTCTTTTCTACTTCCGTTGTGATTCCGTTTTGTTAAATAATAGTTTCTATCAGCTTTTCATGATCCTGAGTCATCTTTTTTTCTATGTTTGTTATTTTTAACCTCGGATTTTTTTTTTCTGGGATTTTTATGTCATATTCCTTATTCATTTTGTTCATAATGCTATCGGATAGATTTTTTATATCTTCTTTTTTCCTACAACTTATTGCGACACCTCCTTCCCGAACATATTTCACTCGAGTCACTTCAGCTCCTATTGCACTAGGGTTTATTTGTTCCTCGATTGCTTTTTTTGTTGCTAAGCTATCTTGTTTGTTTTTCGGTTTAATTACAATTACTTCTTCAGGCTTCCGCTTTATAACTTCACTGTATTGTACTGGTGGTAATTTTGGTATAGAGTAAATTTGAGTTTTATCATAGTTATTTTCAATTTTTGTAAGTTGTTCTTTCATCTCTTCTAAAAGTATCATCATTTTTGGTATTTTTTTTAAAATCACTCTGCACGTTTCGCATGAGTAAATTAGCAGTCTTTTTTGTAAAGGCATGCATCTCACTTCTGAACTTGAGAGGTCAGCACATTTGGGGTGGATTTTTTCCATACAAATATCACATTGATAATAGTCTTCTTCAACTACTTTGTTACATTTTAAACATTTCAACTCGTTTCCCTCCATTGTACATAACCTTTTTAATGAAGATATTTTTTAATCACTTTAGCAGCCAAATTATCGTGTTTCTGAGAAATCCTTTATTGACTTGTGAAGTAACTACTCTAACTTATGCTTCTGATAACTTTTTACCAAAAAAATCGCTATTTTTCACTTAATTTTTAACAAAATTTGGGAAACACATGTGCTTGTAAAATATAACCTCAAACCATATTGAGGAACTATATGGAATAAATTAGGGTACAAAGTTTTGAGCCATATACGCAGCACCCCTGAGCACCCTCTGTAACTAACATTACAATATTGTTCGTATTAATGTCAAACTTTGCTAGAATTTGCGATAGTAGTTGCTGGATTGTTTCTGCGTTGCCTTTTTCTAATCTTTTACTTTGAAGTACATATAGCTTCGTTGGTGAATTTCCTGTTAATATGCGCACTAAAACATTTCCTACTTGGGTATTTTCGGTATATGTACTTTCATCAACTGTTATCCAAAGTTTTGTATTATGTAATTCGGACCTAATGGTATTTTTCCTTTGTTTTTTGACACGAGGAAAAGCATACCGTGATCGTCACTGGATCGGTAGGGGCCACTAATGCAATAATTTTCTCCAAAAAGATCTCAAATGTTCGTTTAGAAGCACGCGGAAGAGAATATTGCAACAGATTAATACCCCAATACCCAATCAAAACTATTAGATCATATATAAAGCCCCAATAAGGCATCTGCAGCTGAGGCCGGTTTAACACACATGTTTTTTACTCTGAATATGTTGTCTGCGACTAAAGGAACTACAATCCACGATGCACGTGTCACAAACAGAACATTTTATTTTCTTTCCATTGTACTTTAGGTCAGGGAAGCGATATAAAAACCTTTGCACTTTGTACCCAAGGCGACGAGGCCTTGCTATCGCCATGCTAACGGAGAAATATATCCGAGAAACAACCAGCCGCACACAAGTGAATTTTTCATATTACCTGGTCAAACCCCTCTGGTATAAAATTCCCCCAAACTTTTAGAGGTAACTAAGAGCTTAGGTACCTGGGCATACTAAATCGACTCTAGAAAGTTTGAGAAATTCAAATTGATTAAGTGGCACTAGTTTAAATTTGTCAGTGGCTTGTTACTCTTGTTGCGAGTAAGCAGTTACCTGTCACCGACGTGTTTTTTCTGTGCTGCGTGCGTAATTTGTGTGCTATCAAATTTCTATGTGGCGTTATGGATCCTGTTTGTAATATATTACTGAAGAAAAATATTAGCAAATATTTATTGTTTATTCACTTTAAATCTTAGATATTTAGAATGATCTATTCTAAAAAAAGGTTTATAAGTTTTGCTTAAAGGTTTAGAAGTAAATAAGCTTGGGTTTTACACATTCCTTGTATTTACCAAATTAAGTTTATCTGCTAGAAAGTGTGAACTTAAGACAAAAGTTAATTGGAAGAATGAGTGTTTTATTTTTATTATAAAATATTTATGGTAGCTGAGTATTTGTATTTTTTATAGGGTCAAGAGAAAGTTACATTGCCTTTACCAGGCGCGGACTGTTTGATATACTTGAAAGCTGTCCTTCCGATAATTTTTTTAAAAAATGCAGATATTTACAAAATGAAATTTAAAGAAATCTGGGTATGTGGACTATTTATATTACTAATAATATGTTTTACCTTAATACACCATTATAATGCAAAAAAAAACAAAAACATAAGTTTTGGTCAGGTATTTTGAAAAATTCACCTGAGTGCGCCGCTCCATGACAACAATGCTTGCCGACTGATGGCGTGTCGTCGACCGTCGCTTTATGCTACCGATACAGTCCTGGAATTACATATGAAGAGCACAGGGGAAGAAAGATGAGGGTCCAATAATATCACTTCTGAGAAAATGCAATTTTTAACTTTTAAGACTTTTTATTACAACTCAATATAAAACTACAAAAAAGCTTAAAATTTAGTTTTATAACAACTAAAAAACTCTACTTATAGTACTAGGCCAAGCAACAGAGCAAAATATTAGCGATATTTTGACATTAATACTATCAGAAATCCGCCTATGCCATCATCTGAAAGACGATCAGTAGATGATCCCTGTTATATTTCCAACTGTGAAATGTTTTCCATTAATTTGTTATAAACATTTTTAAGCAAAAAAACGCGATTTTTTTAGTTTTTAGCTTATAAAAGGGAAAGTAATGAAGCAATCTTAATGGTCTAAATGGACGATTTATAGAGAATAAAAATACGAATAAAATGAGAGGCCCAACGTCCCGATAGGTTAAGTAGCAACGGAGAAAATCCGGAAAAACCGGAAAAGTAAGAGTTTTGTTTTTTAATTCATAAATGGACCATTTTTAAAAGCAGAGGGTTCAAACTTTGGGAAAAAGTAGCAATTTATAGCTACTTTATGTGTGCAAAACCCCGACGCTGTCTGGCGATTAGTTTTGCCACAATCGTCATTTTAATTTTTCAACACACTATTTTGCAACAGGTCTGGATGCTCTATGGATCATCCGATTTTAATTATTGAAACGAATTTGAAAAGTACAAGCTCAATTGAACAATATGTATATTTTATTTTTTCCATAAATGCTACGAAACCGGCTGAAAATGCACGTAAAAATGAGTGAAAATGGCCGACCGCGCGAATATTGGCTCCCCTTCGCTCCGCTTCTCTCCCGCTACTCGATCGATTTCGCGCTCTCGGCCATTTTCATGCATTCTTACGTGCATTTTCAACCAGTTTCGTAGCATTTTATGGAAAAACTAAAATATACAGATTGTTCAATTAAACTTGTACTTTTCTAATCCGTTTCAATAATTAAAATCGGACGATCCATAGAGCTGTTGGAGAACTCTCCAACTAGATTTACGTTCTTCTTAAATATTTGGACCACTCTGTATAAAAATAAAATAAGATTCTCTTTCATAAAATTCTCTCTCTAAAAGCATAAAAATGTTTTATTCTGCAACAGAAATTTCCCTTAATATCCGCATAGCAACGCGTATCGACTTGCTAAAATGCTAAATATTATAATTTTATTGCCTCAAAACTCCGTTTTGAATTAGTTCCGTAAATTAAAAACATTGCTACGAATTTTTGAATGACTTATTACAGTGCGTCCGCTTTTTATTATTGTCGGGCAAGGTACTTAGGTACTTGTATTTTCTTTGATAGGTAATATTTGTGTGACATGTTTAATGTAATGTTTTTTGTAGTAGTTAGATACTAACCCATATAGTAATCGTTTTTATTTATTTATATATTTAAAGGTAAATATCTTTCTTTGTTTTAAAGTAAAATAAATATAACTTTTATTGTTGTTTTGTTGGAAAAAATAAGTTGTATTCTTGAACCACCCGCTATACAGTCTACTCTCGGTTGCTTATTCAAATAAGTAGCCACCCCAAGTTTGTGTGTGAAAGTCTTCATAGGTTTTCGCAACAAGAGCATCCAGACCTGTTGCAAAATAGTGTGTTGAAAAATTAAAATGACGATTGTGGCAAAACTAATCATCGGACAGCGTCGGAGTTTTGCAAACATAAAGTAGCTATAAATTACTACTTTTTCCCAAAGTTTGAACCCTTTGCTTTTAAAAATGGTCCATTTATGAATTAAAAAACAAACCTCTTAATTTTCCGGGTTTTCCGGATTTTCTCCGTTGCTACTTATCCTATCGGGACGTTCGGCCTCTCATTTTGTTCGTACTTTTATTCTCTACAAATCGTCCATTTAGACCATTAAGATTGCTTCATTACTTTCCATTTTATAAGCAAAAAACTAAAAAAAATCGCTTTTTTTTGCTTAAAAATGTTTATAACAAATTAATGGAAAAAATTTCAGAGTTGGAAATATAACAGGAATCATCTACGGATGGTCTTTCAGATGATGGCACAGGCGGTTTTCTAATAGTATTAATGTCACGACAAATTTCTCTATTGCTTGGCCTATACATTGAATGATTCCAATAGGCTTCATTTAAAAGCAAAAAAAACAGTAAAAACTTCATTACTGTACCGAAAAAACTGGGTAAAAAAGATGAGAGTCCATATAATAGGCAAATGAAATGAGAGGTACAATAACAATGACATGAAAATAATCAAAACGATTATTAGGAATACGATATTTTATTAAAATACCCTTTTGATTTTTCAGGAAAATTTTTTTTAGGTGTTTAAATTTACATTTTTTTTATTATTTGAGACAGCCCACACAGACCTCAAGCCTAAGTACTAACGTACCGTGGGCATCTGAAGAGAAAGAAAATCGAATCTATTGACGCGGGATTAGAGGTTGGAGGTGTGGAGGGAAAGGAAAAGCACCTGCAGGCAATTTGTTCCATAATCTGGAGACCCTAGGTATGAATGAGTGTAAGAAGTGGGATGTTGTAGGCTTTTGTAGCTGAGCAGTAAAGAGGTGCACACGCAACGCACCTCTTGTTGTTATGTTAGGAACAGTCAAGGGGGGAATTATAGCAGCTAGTTCTTCCGTAAAATTATCGGTAGAAAAGGGATAAATCTCCAACAGCGCGGCGACGAGCGAGAGAAGGGAGTTTTCTTGTGAGGACTGGGTCATTTTTTCCTCACAGATCTTGTGGGAAAGGGGCACTTGTTTACATAAATATCAGAGAGGAACTTAGTCCAAGATTTAACAACCAGAGAGCGCTGTGGGCGTTGCTGCCAACTGGCGTGTACTAGTGTTTTGCCTACAATCACTGGTACCCTCATCATTCTTGCCCACACCTATATAATTTAAAATGGTAATATACCTGTACTTTCTTCCTTTCAGCCATTTTTATCGACTACACAATATTTAACATCAGCGATAGGACACAAATATACTGTTAGCCTGATTTTAGTAGGAAGTGGACCCTCATCCTTTTGCCCTGTACTCTTCATATGATAGCAACTTTTTTAGTAATCAGAATATTGAAAATGCAAAGGTCAGGTACAATAAATAAATAAGCTATTATAGTAGGCGTTCAAAACATCTTCTGTCCAGGGACGTGCCTATGGGGGGATGGGGGAGGAGCGTCCCCCCAATGCTGACCCAGTTGGGAAAAGCAAAGTCTATATCTTAAAAAAAAAGTCCCGGGCCGGGCAAGGAAGATTCCGAAAATAACGTTGCCAAACTTTTAGTTCTGCAGTTGGGATTTACGAGTTGACCCAGTTGGGAAGTTTTCCTGGTCTCCCCCCCCCCCTAATTTCAATACTCTCGGAACGTCCCTGCTTCTGTCAATAGAGAAATCCAAAACATCTGATAAGCGATATGTCAGCCTTGTAGCTCTAGGCACAAAAGAGTGGTACCTTGTACCTAAAATTGGTACGATAAAAGGGTTGGCCAAAAGTGTTAGCTCCTAATTGGGACCGCCAAACCGACGGATTCTAATAAAAGTGGACTGTCAACCTAAGCATTAATCATTTTAAAGAGTAGCTTAAGGTCCTTATGTACTTTTCTTGATTTTAAAACACGTAAGGAAAAAAATTCTGAAGTAAGTTGTAATTGTAAGCATAGTTATCAGGGGAATGATGTTCGTCTTTGTTGAAGTACCAATTCAACAATGAAATTGAACAATCAACCTGTACATTAATTACATGTAGCTATATTGTTAAAACAAATAGTTGTTGAAAGTCACTAATAAAGTAGCAGAGTTGTCATTAAAGTTCTACTTCTACTCCAGTGGTAGTGGTTATTTTCAAAGAAATGGAAGTCCTCGAAATATGCGGGTTAAATGTTTTAACTGTGGGATCTTTTTCCGGAAATAATATTCAGAAACGCGATAAAGCAACTGTCGCAGATGCTGGGAAGAAGGAATTTAATGAAAATGAAGAAGAAAATCAGATACCTAACAGCTATGGGTATAGTTTTCCTGCGGTACAAGTTGAAAACTATAATAACTTTGTTACATGGTATTTGGATTCTGGAGCTTCTGAACATATGCTTAGTGATGATATTTTTTTGGAAAATGTAAAAATTCTAAAATCACCAATAACAATAAAATGTGCTAAAAATGGAGAGAGATTGACAGCAACAAAGGCTGGTATTTTAAAAGTCAAGTCAAATGTACAAGGTCAATATTATGATATTAAAATTGAAAATGTTTTGGTTCTACCAGGATTAGAATATAACTTGTTATCTGTTCGGAAATTAGAAATGAAAGGATATGAAATTATTTTCTCTAGTGGAAAAGGCGTAATTTCTAAAAATGGGAAAGTTTTAGTCGATGCTTACAGGGGTAACACAAAATTATATGAGGTTAGATTTAGTTATATTTCCGAAAAACATTGTGCAAACGTAAGTCCTACAATATTTAATAATACAGAAATATGGCATCGTAGAATGGGTCATCTAAATTATACAGATTTAAAAATTTTACCGAACTTGGTCAAAGGTATAACGCTGGAAGAATTAAAAGAAAACCAACTGTTAGAATGCTTCTGTCAATCATAAATAATGAAAACCTATTGTCAAACCAACTGGATGTTAAAAATGCTTTTTTACATGGTTATATTAATGAAGAAATATATATGAACCCATCAGAAGGTTTGCAGTGTAACAAAGATTTAGTTTGCAAGCTTCAGAAATCTCTATATGGACTGAAACAGGCTCCAAGAGCATGGAACGAAAGATTTGACTTGTTTGTCCAAAGTTTGGGGCTGTTACGCTCTCAGTATGATCCATGTTTTTACTTCAAGATAACTGAAAATATTATATTATACTTGCGTTTATATGTAGATGATATTATTTTAGCCGGTAGTCGGAGAAAAAGATCCAGAAGACGTAGAAGTAAAGGCAAAAAAGGAAGATGTGGGTCCCGAGGTAGAAGTGGTAGGCGTTCTAGGTCCAGGGGTCGTCGCCGCCGAGGTCGTAGTCGCGGAGGGCGTAGCCGCAGAGGTCGTAGTCGCGGAGGTTGTGGTCGACGAGGTCGTAGTCGCCGCGGACGAGGACGGCGTGGACGAGGCCGACGTGGACGAAGCCGACGTGGACGAAGCCGACGCGGAAAGCGTTGCAGGCCAGGAAAGAAGACAAACAATCCTTTCTTAAATTATCTTAGAGTTTTCCGGAAAAAGCACTGCGGTTGGCCTCAATGCAAAATTGCCATAGAAGGAAAAAAATGCTGGTGTAAAATGAATAACAATGAAAGGGGAAAATTCTATAAAGAAGCTTCCAGTATGCGGGCCAAAAAAAGGGAAAGAGAGGTAGGGGGCGCCGGCGGCGTGTCGGAAGAAGGCGTGGACGTAGCAGGGGACGCAGAAAGGGTTTTTGAATTGAGGGGAAGTGTTGAAGTACCAATTCAACAATGAAATTCAACAATCAACCTGTACATTAATTACATGTAGTTATATTGTTAAAACAAAATAGTTGTTGAAAGTCAATAATAAAGTAGCAGAGTTGTCATTAAAGTTCTACTTTATTTCAAGTATTAGAACAGTTTATAACAGTCTTAAAGGAGATATACCTCAGAAATTTTCTTTGAACCTACTCGATTTTATGTATATTACGTGCATATAAGGGGCTCCAGATAGACGAAGCATTCTTCAAATGAGGTCTCACTAGCGTTCAGTACAGCAACCGTATAGCTGAAATGTTAGTGAATCCACCTGTACACTTCTTAATGAATTCAAGCTTCTCAAGAGCCCTGGAGAGCATATGTATGCAGCAAACATCAATGATCATCCGAAGAGCCTTAAGGGATAAAAAAAAGTTGACAAAATATTATGAATAATTTCGAAATGAAAGTTTGGTAGATTTCTTCTTATTGTCAAATAGTTACCACGACATTTTGATGCATTGAGGTTCATGCTGTTGCTATTACACTATGCATCTAAATGAGACTGAAGCCTAACACAGTCATTTGAAGAATTAATTGACAAGTATAGTTTAAGGTCGTTCTACAAAACAAATACATTTTGAATATATGGAGCAGGACTCAACATCGTTTAAAAAAATATCAAATACAAGGGGCCCCGAGTTGGATGCTTGGGGCAAACCTGAGGGAAATTTAATTTCACCTGATTTGAGCTTATTTATTCTTACAACTTGAGTCCATCCTGAGAGGTTGTATATCTCTGTTGCTACTTATGGGGCCCACGCCAAGTACAGGTATTTTAATTATGAGCCTACTAGGATTGTTTTGGTAAAGAAAAAAATATTTTGTAATTTGCGAGAAAAAGTTGAATTTTTGAATTGACCCACCTGGGCAAAAAATTAACACGCTTAAGTATTTTATTTATTATTATTTTTTTAAACAAATTGTACATAATTTTGTCGACAACTCTTAAATTTTAAGAGAAAAAATGTGTTTGTACGAATTTGAATTTTTTGAAACCTAAAATATATTTTAAAAAAAATCAAATGAGTATAACTTTCTAATAACACATTTTGTTCTCTTAAAATTTAAAAATTGTCGACAAGACGATGTAATATTTGTTTAGAAAGAATAATAAATAAAATACCTAAGCGTGTTAATTTTTTTCCCGGATGGGTCAATTGAAAAATTCAACTTTTTTTCGCAAACTACAACACACTACAGTTTTTTCTTTACCAAAACATTCCTTTTAAATAGATCTTCTTAAATCTACTAAGTAAAAAATCTAAAATAATCTGTAATATGATACAACGGGTGCAAGAAGAAAAACAAATATTAATTCCAAAATTATGAATTTTTTTTAAATTTTACTTCCTTCAGATCAGAATTTACATATTCCCAATTAACTTGGCTCAGCTTAGGTGTATGTTAAATTATTAGGTAAAAATCACTAGTGATAAAACTTGTGACAATGACCTTTTTACTTCTTCTGTCACTTCATCTTTTCCATCATTTATATGGGATTGACATTCCGGTCGACCGTTTCCATAACGCCCGTTAATGGGCTTTTTCTTTCCTTAAACCTTTTTCTCTTAAATCATTCTTGATTCCATACACCCATCTGCATGATACAAATAAATAGAAGATATGATATCTGACGTCACCTGGAGACTTTTGAGAAAAATGACAGAAAAAACAAATGAACAAAAATTCATCTCATTGGTCAAATTAAATGGGCAGCTTACACAGGGAAAAACTAAACACATGGCAGTCCAGATGTTTTCACGTTGAAGTTCGTTTAGTTTAACTTGTCTACTTACGCATGTATATGCGTGTATATTTTTTATTCTTGAGAAATTTCCTGGTTTTGCTGCATTTCCTAGAACACCACAGAACCACAACATAAGATCACTGTAAAATCAAATAAAACCCTGCAATATTGTTAAAAAACGTCAATAGGAGCGACTGGTGCTCATCGGTATTACATTTGACATTAAAAGATCGAGCTACGTGAGTTCCTAACATAGAATCGACTATCGAGTTATATCGTCGTCTTTTGTTAACTTGATGTATCAAATAAAGAGATGTTGCCATTTGGAGGATGAACTGTAGCTACGTTCCCCGGCTGGGGACCTCTTGCAAGGTTGCCAAATTTTTGGAATAAAATGTGCAATTACCTAATAATAATTATTTGTTTTAAACTAATGCAGGAATTAAATTAAGAATAAAATTATAAAGCACTACGATTTAAACCCACGTTAACAAATTCTAATACAACCATAAATTGGTCTGGAATCTGAGACAACCTGGCGACATTGGATCTGACATAACATAACATACCCTCTAAATATTCTATGTTGCTAAAATGTCAGAGACGCGTATTTTTTGTGTATTTTTGCGTTGTTTGTGCCCATTTTGTATTCCTAATGGCTAAGTGGAATGGAATCGACGATATCCCAGGAACCTCCACCGAAAGGGCCTTATCCCCACCAAGAAAACGAGAAAAAAACTTAAATGTGAAGGCCAAAGGAAATGCTAATAAATATTTATAAAGCTTCATTACAAAAGAAATAAAGTTTCATTACAAAAGAACTCTACCTTTTCCAGGACCCAGATTTTGCAGCTGAATGTGAATGTGTTGAGTATGTATAGTTGCTCATCCAAAAGGTAAGTACCAAAAAAGACTATTTCTGGATGCTCACAAATTATTTCCAGTATGAAGGAAAACTGTAAGTAAAAACGGAATTTTTCCGACAGCTTCCTGCCTTTTTTGTTTATAAGGCAAGCAGCTAAAATCAAATGCGACCGTAGGTATACATAGTACTTACTGTCAGAAACTTTCAAGTATTTTTTATATAATTTTTATGGTAGCATTAAACCTTTTCTTCTTTGTAAGCATTCACATTATCTTATAATGGTACCTACCTATTTATAAGTATCTTAGTCACGATACACTTACAACGGTATGCTACGTTTGATGTCACTTCGAGTGAGAATCTTAAATTAACAAGGCACTTACCTGATCAAATGAAATATGACAATAATATTTTAATAAGCGTCAACCCAACATACTACCCGACAATAAGCTGACCTATACTAATATTTTAATAAATGTCAACTCAACACACTACCCGACAATAAACTGACCTGTACTTATGTACAGGGAGTGCAAGCGTCTAATGAATTTAGGATTCCCCTCGAAGTGACGTCATAGCGTAAGCATACTGTTGTAAGTGTATCGTGATCTTAGTAATAATAATAGGTATCAAAGCAATTTCAAAATATTCCTGTGGTCTGTAAATGGTTTATTTATGCATTGTTTCCATGTGAAAAACCCCAAGTTAGGCCCTGTTATATTAGAAGTATAGAGATAAAAGTTGACATAATATTATATAAATTTCAGAGTCTTAAGGTTATTTTAATTTGCCAAATAGGCTAAAAAATGC